>CM033999.1:31475722-31590688 GCA_019603395.1 Cyrtorhinus lividipennis
CTGTAGTTAATGCAAATTGTTTGTTATTATGTTTCAGGGGCGCCGCAAGTGCTGCGAGGGAGCGTTGGCAGCGAAGTCGTCGCTCTTAGAGGTTCAGACGCGACACTGAGCTTAGTTGTCTGCGCGGACCCAAGGCCTCAACGGGCGCGCCTGGGACTGGGGGAGTCTTCAACCTCCAAGTCGGGCGAGGGCCTGGGCCGCTACAAGGCAGGAACAGCTCATACAGGTGAGGATTCCTCGAGCATTCATGGCCATTGCAGGGTGTCAATGCAGTTCCCGTTCGAGCGAATCGAAAGCGTTGAAGCTGTTTTGGGAGTGGTTTCAAACGCGCTGCCTGGACTGAGGGGGTCTTCATTACTCTTCACTATGAAGTAGGCGAGGGTCTTGGCCGCTACAAGGCTGAACTGCTCATACAAGCGTGGATTCCTCGTGTCATGTCTTGAGATTGTTGTGGGTATAAAAAGGCTAGCTTTCAACCCCATCAAAACCTTGTGGAGGCTGTTTTGGATCACAGCTAGTGGATACCCGACTGCCTCGTCTTGGCCAGCCCGAATGATTCGTCCAGAATGCCTAAATTTGCTAATTTCTTCATAGCAAGCGTTGCTCATGGCAGCGGAATTTCTACTTTGGGGTATTCCTAAAACACACCAGTGGTTGTCCTTCACTCCACCTCCCGGCATGAATGTCTGTACCGAGGAAACTTGTATGAAAAATTACTCTACACTACGGAACATCCTTTAAAAGAGGAGGAGTGAGCTGGTTGACCATGAGATTGGAACCAAAGTGGACTGTATCCTTTTTTTAATGTTTTTGACATTGCATAATTGAAGCTGTTTACGCTCTTCCACTGGTTCCTTGCAGTAGTAGCATTCTTCCAACCATGCAATTTACGAATCGTACGTCTAGCTTGCTGGACTGGGTCAACCGCCCATCAATCAGAGGATGAAACTCCTTCTGACCATTTTACCTCATTTTTCATTGTCTTGAGTGAATTTGTACAGCCCCGAGTAGTTTCCAAGCCCATTGCTCTTCAAGCATTAAAGTGTTCTACGAGAAAATTTTTCAGCCAGGGTGTACTTCAGCTTCCACATTTAAAGCGTAGTGGTTTTTGCTGAGTTATCGTTTGCGCACAAGCTTCCATAAATCCTGATCTTAGAGAACGATTTAAACAGTAAAAAAAAAGCGTTTGCTTCTTCGTTTTGCTTTTAAATAACTTGAGCTAAGCAAATACGCTCTCAGCTAGCAGGGGTCCTTGTAGTACAACAAAAAAGGCAGAGGGAATTGTTAGAACATGAGATAGCGCCGCGCAGGAAAAAATATCTGAGGAACCGGGGGAACTGCTCCCTTAGGAAATCCGACGTGTGGATGTCAATCCGGACGAATGGAGTTGACGGAGAAGAAAGGTGATTTACTATAGAGACTCCACCTGCTCTGGCTTCAGTGGAAAGAAATACAAGTGACCCATCTCCTCCGATCTGAGATGCGAAGGAAAAAAATGTACTCGCAGATCAGATTTCAGATAATGCACTTGTTGGGATTTTGATCGAAGCGTGATCAATAACGAATGCTGTTCCTGCGCTGTTGCCCTATGATTGATAATATTTTTACTATGATCGCTTCCAGAGCCCCTAGCAGATTGAATACAAATATCTACACCAAGTAATTATATATGTTTGTACACTTGGCTGATACAATATTTACATGTAAGCGGTATTAATCTGATAACTTATACACCCACAGCTCCTAGCAACCGTAGCTAGCCCTTGGCAAATAGAAGAAGGTCGAAATTAATTATCTGGTATAACAAGAATTTCATCTTCAGCGTGAATAATAAACCCAAGTGAGACTGTTTTCATCTGAAAATGAACAAATCCTGAAGAACTCAAACTCTCTAACCTCGTGATGACTGAAAAAGTTTCCTAAATGCTCTAAAACCTCCCTTTTCAAAACCCTCCCTGGGCTTTGGCGGAAGCTCAGCGAACGGTTTTTTTCTTCAGAAGGGAGCTTATCAAGAGGGTATGATCCCTCTCGACAATAAGCCAGCGGCATGATAAAAGATATTTTTTGGAATAATGCTGAGAAGAACATGGAATTCAGTTCATTTTGAAAAGAAGTACTTCTTTTATCTCCCTTTTTTGTATTTGCCGCAATTAAATTACATTTCCATAACAAAAATTAACTTCGTTCTCTTTTTACACGAGTAAAAAGTGCGATTTCCTCTCAGTTGCGTCTGAAGGGGAGAGATGAGCTCATTCATTTAATTGTTCTTACGAAAAGAGAATTGAATCTTGGGTTTGCTGGTTTCACAGAAGAAAAGAACAGAAGTTGAGTGCGAATCCGCGCTTCAGTGAGTTGAAAGGTTTTTCCGGTGAATCGCCTTCTCGCGGAACCAAGGAGACCACTAAAGAAAACCCTCCTAGTTCCATTTCACGTATCAGGACGGATGTGACAGAATTATGTTTATACCAAATTTACGTACAACCCAATTAACTGTTCCTATATAAGGCTATTTGAAATGCCAGTTAAAATTAATTCTAAACAGTCCTTCCGGCTCATATCCACCCCTTCCAACGACCGCTGTTGCGGGCTTCATGTGCCAGGGCTCATGCGGCATGTTACGCACGTCAAAACTTGTGGATTAAAACTTGAAGCAACTTCCTCTAATTTGCGTGACTCTCAACCACCTGATTGGATATTTCCCCAGCACTCCCTTCCTCGTCGGATCCTTCTCAGGGTGTTGCACGAGTCAAAAACCGGCTCGTAAAACAGCATATTTCCAGAAAAAAATTGTTGGTCCTGCGATTCACCAGTAGATTGCCCGAGTTGATCCAACAATTATCATGGAATAAAAACCCCTTGTTGCAATAGACGTCAAAAATCATTCCTACTTCAATGTAGCTTGCATAGAAGACATTTCTATTTAAAGAGATTGTTCTTACCAACCATTCGATAAATTGATGTTTCTATCGAATCCTCATTAAATCCGATCTCTGTGTGAATTCACCTAACATAAACTAGGCCCAGAGAGGCCCAGCGTTAAACTAACTCACCAAATGCCCCAACCAGTGTTATTCAAATTGAACAAACAGGCATTTCGAAACACTTCGGCCGTATTCGATTCTGCTCTAAGCATTTAGAAAAATTCTCGCTTTTCAACAACCGATCCCACCTGGTTTGAACGGATGCCGAATGAAATGAACTATCTGGGTTCTTTCTCAAGCGCAGATCGTTTATAATTGGCAAAAGATCGAAGCACGCCCTTTCAGTACCACCATTTCCCTGTGATTCTTCCTCGTTTTCACCATCGACGATAAATTGTCTGTTTTCTGTTCCAGGAGAAGAGAGAAGACTGCTTCGAGGCCAGACTTCTAGTTCGGGAAGTCGACCCGACCGACTCGCGGATGTATTTCCTCTCCGTGGAAAATGAAAGAGGCACAGACCGCCATTATCTGCGTTTGGCCGTCCGCGGTTCGTATACCAATGGCAAGTTTCACTTTTTCCACCATTTTTATCACTTCCCTACTAACAAACGTCCTCGCCCTTAGCGTAAGTGAAAGTTAATGTGATTCCGTCATCATGTTTGTTCTTCATCCGTACACGCCAGAATTGATGAATGGATTCCACAGCTAATATAAATCAAACTAGTCTCCTAGAATTTTTCAAAGATATTGTACCGTATACTCTTATCACTCTCCGTTTTTATGGTTTGAAACTTTCCCTAATTTGATTATGAATAAACCTAAATTTATTGATTAGACACTTTTTCGATAGTTTGGCCACTTTGTCACTTGAAGAAAGTGATCCATAACTCGGGTAATTCAATATAAAATTTAGTGCCCATGCTGATCGCACCAAATTTTTAAAAATTCCCGGTATTTCGGAAGGTTTTTGTTTCATTTTAATTTCGCCATACCATATTTCAGTGGTTATCCGGCTCATTTCTTGCTTAAAAATTGACGTCATTTCCTCAATTAAAACTTTTAGAAAAGTTATAGAGGATATTGGTCAGACATTTTTCCGAATTTAGGATTGTTAGTTTTACTCCTGAAAAAACCAAAATTAATTTTTTTTCTAATGAGGTTGTACGTATGCTATGTGTGAACTACTTTTACCAGTATGAATATTGTCTCTTAACAATGGATGGCGGAGTCACCCATATCTGTATTTATAATTGTTGTAATTCAAAGGCGATTTTCGCGGACTATACCACAGTAACACGGACCAGATTACTAAATTGCAATGACTCCAATATCGCCGAGTCAAGATCCACCTTGAATATTCCGTCAGCTGTTACTGTATTCCAAAAGGAACGACAGAGCTCTGATTAGTCTCCTGGGTGAGCTCCGAGTTCATCTAAGGGTAATCAGAAGTCCCAACCGACCAGAACGTGCCTAATTGCCCGGCCATTGTTATAAACTACGAGAAGCGGGGTTCGGCTCAATCGATGTTCAAATGATTGCCAAGGAATCAAGTAACACCATTTTGTCATGAGTATAATATTATTATGTTTGCTGGCAGATGAAACTCCTCCAAAATCGATTTCACTGACCAGAACTGAAATTTCTGGAGTTTAGTTTCTTGTAGGATATGTTTACATAAAAAATGATAACAAGCGGGTCGACACGTCATTATAGCTTCCAAGTTTTGGTCAAGAGACAAACCCTGTGTTCAAATTTCCTTCCTGAATTTTACTGTTGATTATGTGAGGTGTTTCCCTACTGCGGCACCAACGTTTCATGACTACATGCCCTAACTTCCATTTTCGGTCCCATCACCACCCTCCCGCTCCATTACAACGTCTTTAATATTCATCCGCACCGTTCAGCATGAACTTCCTAGAGCATTTGGCTCCCGTCCTAATTACCCTACTTTACCAGAGGTGGTAATTGAATTGAGTGGACGAGATCCTGTTGTGACGTCGAACTAAACCCACTTATGGGGTTAGAATCCGTGATATGTTCCAAATCGAGCTTCGATTAGCAGATCCTACGACGTTATTGTTTAAGTGGGGGTCTTGAATAATGAGTAGCGGCAACATTGATGTCATTTGTCCGACCATTACGAAACCATGGTGTTCATGAGGTAATATAGCAGTTTGTTAATGGAATAGTTTAAAAATTAATCTATGTTATGTGTCAAAAGCTACTAAGCCAACGTTCCAAGCCCATATGAAATCCCGTTAATGGCCGAATGTCATTCCACTTCAATCAAGTATTTCTGAGGACGTACTCTTTAAATGATAAAATTTTGAGAAATGTTGTAAAATACATTGCGGATGGAGATTTCTGAGCTGGTAAAAGAGAATCCCTGCTGTACACTTCCGTAACAGGCTGATCCCGCAGTGTGTAATGCGTGCCAACCAACGTTGCCTGCCATTTTAATTGTTATTGGACAGGAAAACAAGAAGCATAAACCTGGCTGAAATGTGTATTTTGTGAAAAGAGGCTCTTAAAGGTCATGAGCCAGTGAGGAAGAGAATGATAATGATTTACCATGACAAATATATCGGAATAATTGGAATTTATCGGAACTGTGCTGTAGATTGCTTCTCGTATCCTCAGTATCCGTGACTCGTTAACCTTGACGGTTACGAAATTGAGACTCGTTTTCCCTTTGAACAAGTGAATCCGATATTAAGCTGTAATTAAACTGTTTCATCTGTCGACCAAGCTGTTGTTATTCAGTATGGAACCAACTGTACTTGCGGCAAACGTCAAATTGTTTATTCCAAAAGAGGCCTCTCGGCGCTGTTCAGCTTCTAATTTCATTTCGCAACTTGCCAGGAGCCTGAAGCAGCATGCTAATCCTCCTAGTTTCAGTTTGAGACTGGAAGTTGGTCAGATGAGCTCGAAACAGGCGCTTAGGTATAGTTAGTAACCCCTTTGCCGTCACAGTATTGTTATCGGGATGGACAAGTTGAAGCGACTGCGGCGGAAACTTACCAAAACCGAGGGGCTCCGAAACCTCGCGGCTACTTAACAACGAGTAGCTGTCTTGTTTCCCTAGGAGAATAGCAGAAAGGAGTGAGGTCATTGGGTTGGTTCATGGGGTGAGTTATTGTCTCGAACAGGGACGAAGTGGTTCCGTTCAGTTAGAGCCGAGATGAGATGGGGAACAAGTCGCCGATCTGTATTCACTAAAGGCTCCTTCCTTTTAGGAAATGGAGTCCGCTTCTACGTCCAGAGTGCTCGAACAGCTACAACAGTAACAACACCCTCGCAAGAGCAGCGCCGAGGGCTTTGCCGCGTTTCTCTCCTTTTCGGAGCGTTCGCTCCCTTTCCACAGCCAACCTCGACCCCTGTTGGTCCTATTCCGATCGCATTCGCCTCTTATCCCAAGGTTGGAACAGAGGATAAAGAATTGGTCCGTACCCAACACATTCCGTACGGTACCATCATTTTGTCCGGTTGAAGTTTAACATTCTTCCAACCCAAGTGTACTATCGTTCACTATCAACATTTTATTTAGATTGGATCTTATTTAGTCCTTTCCTTCACCCTTTTTTTTTTTTTTTTTGTTGTCGGTGGTGTACCTAATAAATAGCAGATACTTGAAGTCTCACAGACAAGGATAAAAGATGTTTTAGCTCAAATCTCACAGTTTGTGTTTGCAAACCTGGAATACCCTCCTGCATCTCCGAGGGCAGGATCAATCGCCAATGCGTCTCCTGAAATTAATATAATAATGAAATGTTGCATAGGGTATGGATAAAATTTGAATCTTTATAAATTTGGCTTACTTGTCCCATCATTTAACCTCCAGTGACCTTAGTAACTACAATGCTGCGATTTCCCGTTTCACAGTTTTATTATTATTAGTAGTAGTATTACTTCGCAGTCATTATTCTATAGGAAGGTATTGGTCGTGAAGCGTTCGGTGGTTTGTCCAAAACTAATTATAGAAGATTACGCATTCAAAGCTCCGTGGGAAGCTCCTGCAACATTGAAACCTCAGTCTTTAAAAACCCAATCTGAACTACCCATCCCTCACTCCATCTCATTTGGAGGCAGTGAATTGGTGATTACAAGGGTGACTTTTCTAGAAGAAATCAATGGCTGCTCAAATTCAGAGGTATTTGCGTACGTCGAAAACCTTGATAAAATGCTCATTTCCGGCATCAACATTAACATGAAGCTGCGAGGGGAAAACGAACAATTCAAGGATTGAAAAACAATCTAGGAAACATTTTCCAATTTGTCTTAATTAACCTGAGAAAGGAGGAAAAATGAAACCAAGAGCACTTGAGTATTTTATAATCTGCGTGGGTTTCTGAAATAAAAAAGAAATTAAGGTTACTAAAAGCCATTCATCCTATTAAATCATCCGAGAATTTGTTATTAAAACGTCTAGTGAATCCTTCGTAGGGTTTGAAACGATATTAGTACAATCGACTGGGGGCTCGACAATGAAATTCAAATTCTTTCTTCCGTTGAGAAGGTGGCAGCCAATGTTTTTCCATTTTCGGCAAGCTTTACACTGTTTATTTTTCGTCTTTCACTCCCATTTTCCTTTTTCGATTAAATCCTTTCAAATGAGGTCCGCCTTCTGTTTTTCAATTTTTACCGATAGGCCGTGGACGTCGCGCTGTCTTTCGATTACAGGGGCTTAGACCTTTTTACGGTTCCTTCAAAGGGAATACGGCCCAACTCCTTTTTTTTGGTATATTTTAATTTCCTCTTCAGAGGACGAAAGTTTAAATTCAAGGGCTGAAATCCAGAGTTTTTATTCGTTTTTCCATTCCTATTGGCACGGTTTTTTAGATGTCACTGAGAGGGGTGAACGAGATCGTTGCTTTATTGGCCCCAGATAGGATCTGATTGGTTATCGGAATGTAAAAGTTTCGACCCAATTGATTTTTTCATGAAGCAGATATCTCTTTTCTAATTATATTTCTCTGAAGTCTCGAAGAAACGCAACGCGAGTTCTTTCACAGGGGTTGGTTATCCCTCGGACCAGGAGCACGGAGGCAACATTCCTAACATTGGTCCGGTCGGGCTGAAATGTTTCGAAAACCAACAAGAGCGGGAATGAGTCTCCCTTAAAACCCCCTTGATCTAGACACCTTGAAACGCCCAGAAACAATTTTTGGGGCAAATCAGAGAGGTTGACTTCTTTCATGAAAACAGTAAACGTGGATATTTCAAATTTAGCCCAAAGGGCTGGCATAATAACAGTCTATATGAGATCGGTAGTGGTTGTGGATTTTTTCCAAGTAAACTCTTACATTTTCTTATGTAGATACGAACATCATTAGGTATTCATTTAGTGTGTTTGCCCCAGGCAAACGAAAAATTACCAATTGCAAGTAGTTTTTGATACTTTCACCTGATCGCTCAGTTTTGGGTAGACAAGAGTATTGTACTGGTTACTAATTAGGACTAATGATTGCAAGCAATTAAGATTGTTTCCTGTCATCCTCGATGAAACTCTGTACTCCCTGTATAAACATGAGTTCCTGAAATTCGGTGACAGTGAGTTCAGCAGAAGAGCGAGGAAAAGCTACCACTCGGCAAGTATGATTAGGTTCGAATAAACTGGGTCTGTGTTACGGGTATAAACATGGAGTTTATTTCCGACCCTACTCAAATGAGAGTTTTGAAACTTATTCGGAGCAACAAGAGGGAGACTTATGCCCTTTTCAAGGAGGACAAACGGCCCCGAACCCGTGCCCTTCGTCCGAAACGGGAACGGAAAAAGCAACTTCTGCGCGGAAACACGGGAAGGCATAGAAGGTTCTTTTGATCGTAAATAAAACGAGGAGTCGCTTCCATCGGGAGCCGTCCTAACCTTTCTGGGTTCTAAAGACAATGGAGCACGAAAAGTAGGGACAGACCACTCAACTAGATTGGCATCCCAACGTTTTTTTTTCCTTACAAGTACAAATCATCTTATATAACTTTATGTAGTGGGTCGCCTCGTAAAGAGAAAAATCGCTGGAAAGGCTCGTAGGCAACCGAAGATGGCTTGTAACCAGTAAAAGTAAGGCGAAAGACCCGTCCGAAGTTGGCGGAATACTTCCGCACCCGGTCTTTTTCTTTATCTTCCGTGATTCTTCCTTTTTCTCCTTTCGTCTAAATGAGGTTTTCCTGTTGGCAACAAGCTCGGAAGGGGACCTAGATGATTGGTACACTTGTTCACCAATAGCAGCTATTCGATCAATCATCAGAAAGTGAATATTGTGGGTCTTCTGATTGAGTGGCAGCTAAAGATCCATACATGTTGAATGATTGGTCAGCTATTTGGGTGTAAGGTTGATGGGATGGGGCTATTGTCTTTCTGCCTACTACGAACAGCTCCTTCCCCCTTCAAGACTTGATTTATGAGTAATTCTGAAGTGTCTTTAGTCGAGAGAACTTTCGGGTCTCGCCATTAATAGAAGATGCTGTCATGGAACTGGAGGTGGAGCATGCGCGGCCCTGACGTGACAGCCGGAAGAGAAGATCCGTTCGACGTCCTGTTGAAGTGACGTTCGTTCGACGGGTGGATTAGTATTATTGAAAAGCAAGGCCGAGTTCCGCCTTCCGCTCCACCTCCTTTTACTTGGAGAGGAAGATGAAGAATATGAGGACGTTCAATAGGGTGAGGAGCTAAAACTCTCCACGCCTGTCAACCCCTAATAACCGCTCTTTTCTCCGCCAATCTACCACCCTCTTCAACCCATCATTCGCGTAGGCCTACATTTTCCACGTCTTTCCGCTCACGTCCCTACCCTCGGCCTCTAATAAGTTCCTTCAGCTATCCCAGGGAAACTTATGGGAAGGGTGGCTTTGGCTTTGAGTGACAGGAGCCGTTAACGTCAACACTTCACTAACAACCTATTTGGTGAGGTAATTTATAAAATGACAATCAATTGACTTCTGCGAGTTGTATCGAGCATTTTAATTCAAACCAAATGGGAAAGAGAAAAGAACATGGCCACGTCTGAGTTCGGCCCATTTGTAGACTTTACTCCGTAATACGTACACCCCAAAGGAAAATAGAGCGTTTCTCCGCTAAATTCTGTAGATACTTAATTGTGATGATAATTTTGTTAACTAAGATATAAATACGTAGTTATGGATGAGAGGAAATTCTTAGACAAGAATCATTATAGCTAACATTTCCTAGTTTGTAATAATACAGGCCCGGAGTGCGTCTCTTGGAGTTGAGCAGATGTTGATCGAAGATGTTGAACATAACGAAGACTATCATGACCTGGTGGAAACTATCGGTACCGTGTGTAATAAGGCTCTGCCTGAGGACTGCAGTTGCCACAATCTTCCCCAAATTTTTTCTATGGCTGAAATGAAGACTTTAGCGTGATTACCTCGTGGCGTGGCCGCAAATTTTTTAGAAAAACAAGCGTAAATACCTTGTAGGAAATGTTCCTCCTCGAACGGAGTCAGATGATCGAACTACGGAAGGGTCTTCAGAAATACGAAACTCACTTCGCGTTTCACAACAGTCGCCCACAAGAAATATTCAAGAAAACCCTCGTTGATTGCTTCTTTCAAAAACCTGATGCGCAAATACTGATGCCATAGCAGGATAAAGAGTGTTTTGAAAAGATCCGATGCCGAAGCGTTCGTCCTTGTTTGCTTATCGAAATTCATCAAATGATCTCTCGCTAGAGAAGTAAAGAGGCGTATGTATTCCGCCGAGGAATTAGATCCACTTAGACCTTCTCTTATCATTTACATTCCATTTAGCTCCTCAACCGCCGGGGGTCCTCGTTGATGGAACCCGCTAAACCTTCAGACCATTCTCGTTCGTCTTGCCTTCTCTTTCGAACAAGTCACATCCTGTACGAACGAGAAAGATATCGTAAAATTTTCCGTGCGTGGTTAAGCAACACACTTAGATTAAAAACAGTGCAAAATGTTCGTTTATGAGCGTCCAGAATGATGGCAATTCATCAGCTTTTCTCTTGAAAGGTTATGATGAAATTGAATTCATCAATCTGAAAGGCTCACCGTGGGCGCTTGGAGTATAGGTGATCACGGCAAACTTAGTCAACCGGTGTGATTCTCGTTCCCAAAACTTTTCATTCGATTTAATCAATTTACGACTGGTATTGAGGAAAAAATAACGTTACCTCTATAGCTGTGAACAGAAAATCCATTGCACTGTGAGAATTTCCCAGAACAATAAACTATTATGGAATAAGTAAACCCACATCCCCGAACCTTCGCTCCCTTGGGGTCAGGAATTTCCATTTGAAATCAAAAGCATGGTTTATGTTTGATTGACTCAAAATAAATGAACCTATTATCCTTGTAACCCCGTTCGTCACCCCCGTCGTGAAGGAAAAGCACGTTCCCTATGACCTCGCTTCCCCTTAATCTTATGGAAAGCGTTGTTTGAAGGGCGGACGACGGATCTTACAACGCAAGTTTATTTCTTAATTTAAAATTCGAGACGTTCGAGACACCTGGCATCCCCTTTCGCGCGAGTGATTAACTTTTACTGTCTTTTCCGGAACCTGAGCCAGTTTTACTGATAACTACTGTTTCCCGGCTGGCTCTCGGAAGAAGACAATATTGCTTCAACGTTCCCCGACTCCTACATTAACGTGTAATGACGGTCATTTCACTCCGCGTCTTAATCTTCCTATATTGCTTCACTTGGAAGGAATAAACCTTGTTTAATTTATACCTTTCGGTAGCGCCATCTTCCAGCGCCCGTTGCAATTAATACGCTCCTTAGGGTAGTGGACCGTTCCACTCCCTTTGCCGATTTGAATCGAAATTACTCGAGCGCTTATTACTTTGTCATAGAGTGATAAACTATTTTCATTTCGGTGGCCCGAGCCCTAAAATGGAGGCACATTCGTTACCATCCGCGTTACTTATTGCTGCTCTCATTTTCACCGGAATGCGAACTCGGTGAACCGGAATATCAATTTTATCGTTCAACAAATGGGACTCCCGGAGCTTCGTTGTTGATTGCAATTCGTTCCGCGTATCGTGTCGTGGAACGAGGACGTATCGCCCCATTCGCCTGGGGAAATGTCCTTCTTTCACACGTGATGTGAAATTAATATGAAGAATGAATGCTGAGGGTGTTAAATTCGTTCAGTTCGATACGTCCTTCATTTATTGTCATTGATATGGATTTAAGGATTCCAATTAAAGAGGATCATTAATTAAAATTAGCAATGAGCGGTTGGATGGGTACAAAAATTAATATGCAACGAAACTAACGGGATTGAGCCAAGTGAGGTAATTAGGTAACGCCTAATTAATTTTCAAAGATACGTACCTATCTTGTTAATTGATTGGTAATTGATATCGGATGAAAATAAGAACTCAATGAGTACCTAAGTTGAGGAAGAAAATGGTATTCGCTATGAAATGGACTTTTCGACAGTTTTGAGTTTAAAGGTTAGTATAGATTCAGCAAAGTTAGGTTTTATTGCATGTTTCGTTCTTGGTATTGCGGAAAACAGCTCGTGCGGAAGCGAAATCCACTCGATATGAGGTCGCTCCGTCTTTCACGGCCACACAAAGCCCTTTCAATCAAGCGAGCGGGAGGATTTTTGTAAGCTGATTGATCCGAGCAAGTTGATTTATAACCAAAACTGCGCGAGGAGAAAAGTGTCGGGCGAGGGGAATCAAATTGAGTGGAAAAGCGGCGGGAAAACCTAGGCGGAAACGTTTCGACGTTTATTCTTTCAAGTTGCGAGCCTTCCGAAGGAATATAGGTGGGGGGCTTCATTTATTTACCATCTGATTGATGAAGTGGAGGTTAACAGAGGGAGCTGGTGCTTTCGGTTTTTGCACACATCCGTTTTCAAGGCTTTCCTTCCGTTTCTGGAGTCACAGAAAGAAAAGTGAGGTAGTTATCTCTTCTCCCGATTGACGACATTTGAAAAATCGAAGTGCCATGCTAGGCCATCAAGTCTCTGCCTCAGAAATGCTCTCTAAACCCCATAATCTCGTATCAATGATACTCCTTGCACACGAAAACTGGTTAAACGTTCCTCCAGAAATCTGTTCCTTCTTAGTGAATAATTAAAATGAACCTTAATATTTTCTCATAAAATTCAAAATCTTCAATACTCCATCTATTTTTCCTGGTCCTTAAGGAAGTAAGCTGACACTTGCTATACAGAACAACGATCGCGCAACGAACGTAAGCCGAACATGATCTAATAATGTGTCTATCCCAATGATAATCGATCGATCGCCTAATTGGGTTTTTTTCCGGAAATAAAGAAAACTAACCCCTATTGGAACGATTTACAAATATTTACAAATATATTCGTATCGACCAAAATACTGTGTTTCCACAAACTGACACTCGATTGATGCAGATCGGAGTGGAGTATCATGGGTCAGGAAGGATGTTTTGAATATTAGTTACTTTATTTTTAAAATTTTCTAATCACCCCCTCCTCTTTTCCATTTGAGTCCTTTTCTCTGATTACTTCGAGGACACGATTCCCTGCACTTCTCTCGCGTCTAAAAAAACCGGTTGGGGGTTCGGGGATCGTTTGATGGTTCCCTTAATGAGGTATAGAAAAACAAGCTGCCTCCTCCCAACAACTTCGTCCAGCGAACCTAGCAATCCAGATCGACAATGGAATTTGTGAGTAATTTTTCTGGAAAGTTGTCCTAAAATCTGATGTATAATTCATCGAAATGCATCATTAAAACGTGAAAAAAATCCTATATTTTGTACAGAAGGTCAATGAACGTCTGGGTCTGACGGCCTACGAAGTCATCACCAGTCGTGGGCAAACTGACTGCGGACAGAATAGTTTTTGAGTCTACAACGAAAACCGACGGGTTATTTGTAGCTTTCCGTGCCTTCTGACCAGCGGCTATAGGTGTCATCAGCAAGTCTGCCATGGTTTGCATACTTAAATCCCCACGGCCCAAGGAACCCTCCCCGAAACTACGGAAGGGGAAAACCTTCCTCGTGTTTTATGGCCAATGACTTCAAAACCCGCCATATTTTCATGTAGCACGACAACTAGTTCTGGTGGGCGATCCCTCTTTCAAGAAGTCGACTTTTGACTTTTTTTTAATAGGCATATATATTCAGTTATTTATTTATTTTATTGACTGTGAAATGAGGTCTTATATTAAAATAAGCAATTAACTCACTCAAATTACGAGTATAACCAACACATTGGGTGCTATTCCGCATGAAACCGGTGCTTGCTTGAAGCTTCCAGCACAGTCACTGCCCCACGCCACCCACTGCTCGTTTTACCTTACTCCCTCGTAATTAGGTCCTTCATAATATTACTTCTGTTTCAACGGCCAAGTTATTACGCTCGACCGAATACTTGTATTCCGGCTGTAGTGAATCGTCCTTATTGACTGTAACTTTGTTCCTGCTACAGTTGACCAGTTAGAACTTGCCCCTACTTGCTACGAAAATGTAAAAACAAATTTGATTTTTGTATGTTTTTCAGAGCCGTTGGCGATGATGACGGTCGTATCGCTGGCTGGAGGCTGCCTTACATTTTTTCTCGTCTGCGTTTTGTGCGGAGTTTACTGCGCAAGGACGGAAAAATGCTGCTTTTCACGTAAGTGCAAAATACGATTGTTTATTCACATTTTTATATTATAAAACCCCCAATATGCTGTGATTAATGTAGTTTTAAGTTTGGGTGTTAAGCCTAAAAGGTAGGTGTATTGTCGCTCAAAATGGTGGCAATTCCTGAAGTAGGTAGTAGGTCTGTATAATTGATTTTGGGCACTGAATTGCTGACTTGATTTCTATTTCCTTCCGCGAAAACGCATCACATTTTGTGGTGTGAGTTCATAATTCAGGAAAAGGAACAAACGCTAACCACTCCTTGTCTGAGGTGTGTAGTAATCAACAAGAGCCGACTGCAGGAACAAGACTACTGGGCGTTGGTTTACAATTCAAGTGCCCTCGGGTGTTCCATCCGGGAACGCCCGGTTTATACCAGGACGCGGTTCCGCCCTGCAACGTCATAGGCTGCAGAAAACTGGGAACAATCTGCATAACTGAGCTGCCTACCAGGGATGTGCGTTGGTTTGAGGGCAAATTAGCACTCGGCACACTCACCCTCGGAGATCGATGGTTACCGTTCACGGATTGCATTAATTATAATGGTGTGTATTGGGGTTACACTCCTGCACGCTTCAGGGACTTCTCTCGAAACTTGGCCCCCATACTGAACAAGAAATGCTTTTCATTGGTCGACAGTCATGGCTTTCGATGACGAGCTGCAGTATTTTTGTAGAATAGCCATTAGGCGGGACTTGTTACGTTCGCCATTTCAAGAGTGCCTTGAAAAATAACCGCTTGCCAGCTAAGTCGCTGTTAATGTCCGCGTTAATGTGTGCGTTAATGGTCCGCATTAATCCTGTTCGGAAGAATAAAATAGGTAATATGACCTTATGAACTCCAAAAGTGGCGGTGATGCTGCTTGTCATAAAAAGGCAAATTTTTCCAAAATTGCAAATAACAACGTAACGTCATTACATTTTTATTATAGTTTTCTGTGCCTGCCAAGTCCCGTAAGATCTCATTAGCAAATGATTTCTTGTTTGGCAGAGAAAATAGCGTTCAGCTTCATAACACGGTTCCTCCGTGGTCTAAATAGGCAACTAGGTTAAAAATTGCCTAACTCTATAATTTGATTAATCTACTTTGTCCCGTAAGTTTTTCAACTTAAAAAACTTGCTTTACTTATAGTTAGGCTGAACCAGTACTACATTTGCAAATAGACGTTCGTTTGTGATATTTGAAGAAATTAAGAAACTAACTTTTATATTAGGGCTAGTTGCATTTGCTTATTAAAATATTTGGAGTTTTACAGTCCAAAATATACTTAGTTGGAATATTTATATCAGTGTTCCTTAGGTGACATCAACTAGCATTGAATGGAGTTAGTTCATAACATCGATCAATTCCTTCGAAATGACCTCTTTGCTCCCTGTGTGAAATTTCACATATTCTACAGGAAGTGAATTCACTATGGATCCATCTTGGTTCGTCTGTTCCTTTTGCTTTTCCTGTAGGATTTAAAGAGTAAGATTCGATCGAGATGTGCCAAAAATTATCACAACACGTTTGTAGGTACGTGACATGATAAGGCTGCTAATATATTTGGTGATGAATTACGAGTAAGTACCTGGTGAAGCAGATGACCCTAAATGTGTGGATCCTCACTTGATGAGGGTAGGACAAATTGTGGGGAAGTATTGAAGAAATTACCATGTTCCAGTCGAGGATTTACGAAACAAGGAACTCTCCTGATCTCCAACCACCGATTCGTGAAATAATAGGTTGGGCGCGGGTTTACCAACCTCGTTTCCTCGAATGGCAGAGACACGCATTACAGTCCCACTCAAGCCCGGGGTGTCACCAGAAAATGGAGTTGACTCGATTGGGCGGTTAGTCAATGCCTCGAGGGGTCGCAGTAATTTATCTGAGGGTGATAAGCGCTTCCCGCCGTAAACCAGGCTCTATCAAGTGGTTTGAAGTGGAAGCCGTGCTCTGTGCTCATCTCGCTCAGTTCCGCTCTACTCAAGCTAAGGTTTCGAACAATACCTACCGAGCGAATTGGTGGAATTAGCACCATCGCAAAACCCTCTTGAGAGGTGTCGAGAAATGATTGAATTCCGCGCGCTGTCAGATGTTTTCCAATCGTATTCTGTAAAAACATTTCCTACGTGGGATTTATTAGCGACACTTCATCTTGCGAGTTTGACACATCCCTTCTTAAAACGGAAGTAAATCTGTTACCACTATTCCTGTCCACCAGAGGACGAGTTGTTTTAGCTTTATGAAAACAAAACGGCGATTTTGAGAGAATGGTTAGAATAGAGAGAATAAAAACATTGACGCGGGCTGCTATGGCAATCCTTCGTGCTCCGTAAGTTTTTGTCGCAGCTTAGGGAGTTATTTCAAATTCCTAGATATTGTTTGATCTTGGCTAGATACACTGCGAGTTATGTGGGGCTTCTACCGCTCTATAATATCTCGTCCCTTTATCTCCGAAGTTCAGCCTGGGGTTCTTCAGCACATTTATGTCCTTCGGGCCAAACGCGGCACTGCTGGAGGCAGTGTAGGTTGAGCGGCCCATTATCGTTGCTCTCGAGGATTATCTTCCTTCCTAGGATGCCTTTGATGTGGAAGGTAATACTTCATCAGCTGGTTCTTCGAACGGCGATAATGGTGAACCTTCCTAGACTTCTACCCGTAGACTTTTCCTTTCCCTTTCCTCTTGTCATACTCGAAGGACGTGAGCCCGTGGCCACTCTGTGTAGTGGGGCTGGGCCTGCACATTGTTCTGAGTGGGCTCTCTTTACGCCCATTCTTTGGAGATTCTGATGGAAGAGCCCCGAGAGGGATTGATTCGTGGAAAAATTAACCTCTCCCAGCCTCCTCTCAAGCCCTATTAGTATACTGAGGCATTCGGTCCATCAAAGTATTCATCACGCCCCACCAAATTTTTGGGGGACTTACTATTAAAACATTGGCGTAAAAGGGGACGTCAAGACGCACCAACAAACTACTAGCAAGGAGTAAAGTACATCCTTTTACAAATTTGTTCAACTTAAATGTAAGGCAGCATCAACAGATGATGATTTCCATCACCTGAGCATATGTTCCAACCTCTCCTCATGTGGCTTTCACCTCGATCGATTCGCTCAACTGTCTCGTGTGGTTATATAGGCTTGAAAATAAAATATTAATTGCCCTATTCCATCCACTCGCATGCGATTCCAGATTTGGCTATTTAATCCTGTAAATAATTCGACAGTCTATGTAGGTATACGATCAACTGAGTTGAATTATTCATTTTCGTCACTTTTCTTTTCTGAACGATCTTTTTTGACAAAATTAAAGATTCAAAAAACACACTATAAAAAATATGGTTTAATTTGAAGAAACATAGAATTTTTGAAATAACCAGAAAAAAATAATTAAAATTAATTTTCAGTATTTCGGGTGATTTCAGCGTTTTTTGGGTATTCAGTTATTTTCCCATTTTATTTTGGGCGCCGAATGGACGGAGCTGGACCCATTTTTGAAGATTGCCTTGCTTAAGAGAATAATAAAATTGTCATCACCAAGGTTCATGGTTATTCTCAAGGAGGGCGATCGTCCGCAACCATAAAACCGCATTACACAATGGCTCAGACCGGAGTTACATCACAAAATGGACGACCCCGAAACAAAAGCCCTGTACAATAGTGTGTATGTTTCAATTCAAGTTGCGAAGTGTTGTTACTTTCTATTGTTTCACATTGAAACGGCGTTTCCCTTATTCACACTCTAACGCAGCCGAAAAAATAACGGAAGAAAAACCTTCCTGTTTCCGCACTGAGGAAATTTATACGTGTCATAACGCGCCCTCATATAAATCGCCTCCGACCGCCCTGGTTGTTCCTTCGATTTTCGCTCTTCCTCCGCCTCGCCCTGCCATTCCTCTCTTTTCGCACACTTGAACACCGAGCGCGTTAATTTATCGCTTTCCACCCCCTCCTTCGAGGAAGAGCGGGGCCGCGCCAATATTTGTCATAGTTAATACAACAAAAGGCCTTCGAGGGAAAAGTCGATGGAGTGCCATTTCATTTATCTTTCTTTCTGCATCAGGCAGGCCCCTACCCTAACGATTGAGGTGGTGGCGGAGTCAAAAGAGAAAACTATTTTTTATTACTGATCTCCTCCCATATATCATAGCTGCAAAGCTCCTGTTACCCCTCCCCCTCCACCCCCTACCATTTTTCTTCTCTCAATATTGACTTAGGAAAGAGTTTTAAGGAAGTCGTTCTTTTGTCTCTATGAAGCCGTTGGTCTTTTGTCTTCACCTCGAATGAGAGCGAGTTACTTCGATAAAATATCGTGATAATAGGATCTTTCTCAGTCATCGGACAGAATAGATGGTATTCTTCCATTGTCCTCCGGTTTATAGGGAAAATTGCCAGAGACATGATTTCCGAACTGTTCACTCGTCTTGACTTCCTTGATTGAATCGTCACCATTAGTTTCATAAGTAATAAAAATAGCTGAAGTATTTCACTCAAATACCGAATAATTTGATGAGGTTAGAGTTTGTCATTTGGATAAAAGGAAATCTACTACACCACAGATAACCACGAGGCAAAATCTTTTTGGAAGTGACATCAAATCGCAAAATGTGCAGTGTAATGAGCAAAACGATACGAATCCCTGCAATGATTTGCATGAATGCATGCGTATTGAAAATCACGAGTCGCTGTAAATGTTTCTAGAAGCCTATTCAATTTAGGAACAACTAAAAACACCTTTTTTTAATGATAATAATAAATTGTCGTTTGGACAGGTGGAAACATTCTTCAGGGCGTTGAAGCCGAGTTCTTCGTGCGCCTAAACTCCTTGTGACGTTCTGATAGTCCTAATGGAACCTCTTAAGTTCTTACACAAATTTACAGTGTGGTATTCCGACTCTCTTGGTTTATGGGATGTGCGTAAGCGTTTGCTTTAGGCAGGCCACTCTAGTCAGCCCCACATCATGGCATTGTGGTAGACTGTAAATGGCAGGATTGAGGGTTAGCCTGCTGGCCAGTCCCAAAGCTTGCTCCTTTGCGTTTGGGTGAGCTTCTTTTCTCCTCAGCTAGTTTCAGTTGATCAATTTGAAAGTTTTTCAATTTCATGCGGATGAAAAATACCTCCTGAAAACAGAGGCTCTTGTTGACCCGTTATCACGCAAGATAACGAATTACTCTTCAAAAATATCGTCTCGCTTCTATGTACCGGTCGATGCTCGCGTTTTTATTGCTCCGATCCAGGTCGAACTTCCTTCGTATTAGTCCGTCAAACTGAATAAGACTTTATGAGCACGAGCTCTAGATTCCAGTGAATTGGGTCGAGCGGTTAATCACTTACCTAGTTTCCTTGGATGAGGGAACGGATCTCATGCTTTTAACGTGATTAAGGGTGCTCTCTTGTTTTTCTACTTTACTGCGTTAACATTCTTATATTAGGGTACACACTGAGTAACTCTCAAAGTGTGGTGAAACGTCGCAGCGAGATCCAGTTATTGTATTGCTGACGTTGAAGAAGCCATTCTACTGCTTTCTACTAAAATCTATTGTTTTTTATGATTCAACTATTTAATTGGTTCAGCAACTTCACAGTCTGCGTCACCTTCTCATACTTTTCTGATAATCTCATCATATTTCAACCTCGTGTAGATTATTGACACTCTGGTAGAATGTAATGTGATATCGGGAGCATGTTTGGTATTCCGATATTTTATTCATAAGGCTTGGGTCGTGGGATTAAATAAATACTTCCCGTTCTTGTTACCGCCTCACTCACCCACAAACTTTCCCGAGTAACTCAATCAGCTCTGCGAACATAAAACTCTGCGGCGTAATAGCCGGTAAGTGCCATTATAATTCACGGGAAGTTCCAGGTACGGGTAATCAGTTCGCGTCAGGTGAAACGGGCGGCCCGCAGTGACGATCGTTAATCATTCGGTCGGATGATGGAATATCGTGTTGGGGGCGACCGAAGTGGGATCGTCCTGTGCTGTTTGCACAGCTTGAACTTTCCCGCGACGTTTCGAAAACATTTAGACAAAATAACGCCAACCTGGTGTTGTGGCTTGACAAAGAAGAATTCGCGTCTAAATAAGCTTCAGGCGGTGAGGGTTTTTTCCAGTTCTTATTCTTTTGATGGGTGCAGCCCTCGATGAATAATTGATTTATCGATATCTATTCAGTCCAAGCCGTGAGTAGGCTTTATGTTTGGGGCCCGACCCAGAAGGGTTTGGTGGAAGAAGGCCTCTCTAGATTGCAGCCCTCCTCTGGATGCATATGACCAGTGATAATGGGGCACACAGTCTGGTAGCCTTCAAGTTACAAATACTGAAGTAACTTAGCAGTTTTTCTCTTCAAATTTGTGACTCATACGGTAGGAAATCAAAGTCATTGAGATTTCCCGACTAACCAAAACTCTACACTCGAACAAAGGCTCAAATTTTGTCACATTTTTTGACGATGAATCGGTATGCGTCAAGGATGATCTTTTTGTTTCATGGCATTAACACAGTCTGTGCAGTTTCAGTTTCGAGTTTTCCGCATCCGTTTAGACCTCAAGCATTACATCCATGCTCTTTGATAATTTCTGAACGTGGAATATTCTTCATTTATTCATTACGAATACGGGGTCGAGCCCAAATCTCATAAACAAGGACAGCCAGTAAAGTACATTTATAAATAATGAAATAATGGTGGTTTAACTGTGTTTGCATGAATTCTCTCCCGGCATGATTTTCATTGAGGGTGTACAGTCACATCTGCTCACACCGCAGTAAAATTTCGTATCCGAATTCACTCCGACTCAAAAATACGGTCCTGATCAAATGGACGTAGTAGCTAGTTGGACGGAGAGAGATTTATTTTAAACCCTCACACCACCTGCGATTGCCCCCAACCAGCTTAAGAGGTTACAAATTCCACTTCTGATATCTCCTTTTCGACTGAGATTCCACTGTTTCATCCCATTATTTATACATTCATTGTAATGTATTCGTCATTTTTCTCCGGCTTATTTTAATATTCAAAACGGGTTGAAGGAGGTAAAAAAGGCTGCTCGTTGCCTTTCTAGCGATCGCCTTATAACTCATCTCCTACGGCCGACAGAACAATGATAATTAGGAGGTACCTGGCTCTTTTCTCTTCGGTGCAAGCTGGGCTACGGGAGAGGGGACGATCTTCATGAATGTTTCATGAAATCTTCAAGCTTGTGCTTCTCTTGGATGGATAGGGAAATGTTGCAAAGGGCGATCTCCTGCGGTTTCCTTAATGAAGCCCGGAAAATAGAAGCAGCACTCAATTAGTTAATCCGGGAAAATGAATGGACTCCGTTCATTTTCCGCGTTTGAGATTCCCGCTGACGCTTGAAGCGGCTTCCTGCCGAGTTGATGTACGGCGGTTGTTGCCTGCATCTTCACCGAAACCCCTTCAACCTTGCTGCCACCAACCTTGCATCTTTTGCTTTCTACAGCTCCTGTTTACTTGGTCGTGTATGATAGGGTAGTCCATTAGACGGAAAGAGACCTGAACTTGCACAAAGTGAAGTACTTCTTCAAGGGAGCCTCTAAAACTTCTTCTTAGAGGCCTCGTTTCATAGAACGAAAATATCTGTAACAACGAGACTCCCCTATCAATATTTTAGTTACCTACCTAAGGAGCTTCACGAGGCTCTACGATTGAGGTGGTCCAATAATTTCGACATTTTGTCGCCGACAATGAAATTTATCCGGATGAAATATCGTAAAGTTTATATCCTTTACTATTTTTATCATTATAATTCGGTTTCTCGAATTTTAAAATGCCATACCAATGGTTTTGCAGTTTTGCGTTCATTTTAATCGACTTTCTCGACTTAATATGTTCGAATCAAAATCAAAATTGAGATCTAGTCGTTTGTGCTTTGTTAGTTGTGCTCACCTCGTAGGTACTTGAAACACAAATTATTCAACCAAGAAAGGCTGAGCCGACTATGATATCTTCTCACTTTACGGTCTCTACTGAAAACCCGTCATATTGAGGCGGCAATGCAGTCCACTATTGGATGTAATAAAAACATCTATGAGCAAACGACAATGGTGAAACGTTCCCAAGCAACATTTGGCGGTTTTCGGTTTGGTGGCGCCCTGTATAAATCCAATGAGAATCGATGAGTTTACCCCATAATTTGTTAGGTCCTTTCTTTCGAGCAATAAAGTGTTCTTATTGTGGTAAAATTACCCCTCTGCAACTCTCTAGTGAGTCTAAAACAAGTGCCTCCCTTCCAAAGGGGAGGATGTGTGTCCAAATTTTTAATTTCCGAGTTTGGAATTTCCGAAATGGTTTGCATTTTCCTCCAAACGACAGCAAAAAAGTCATTATCAACTTTCTCAACAATAAGCTTAGAAACGCCGGGTTTAAATTCCCTCACAATTCACACGTTTTCACTACGGCATTCGGACTGTCGGAGGAGGAAAAGTTTTTTTTTCGGCAGGTAGGTATATATGGAAAAAGGGCCGCAGAAACCTCGCCCATCAGGATCGGCTTCCTCGGATGCCTAGACCCCATTACCCAACGCCAACACATCTGGTCTCGAAAGGTATAACGACGCCTGAACACGCCAGAGTTGTAAAACTGGAAGAAAAAAGTTATATCCGCTCCCACTCCTCCACACGGGGCGATTCTATAGCCAATCTCTACCTTAGTTTTCCCCCCCACCATTTGGTCTCCCTTTTTTACCATATTTATTTGGTACGGAACCTTCGCACGGAATGCAGATACCCTAGTTTCCTTTCGGCCTCGGTTCGCAACTTATGTTTCGTTTCTGATGAGCTCCAACTTCTTCCTTTATCTCCCCACCTCACAACGGCCAGGAAAGATCGAAAAAGAATGAGAGAGCACGTCGAGGGCGAGCGGAAGAGCTGGAAATAAGAATATTTCCATATTATGAGGCTTATGGATGAACGGCGAAAGTATGGCGTCAGCCTTCTGTAGGTGGATCACGCCATCAGTTTCTTTCCCTTCATAAGTTTTCCCTGAGGTTTAAAAGTTGAGTTGGGAACTGTAGGAGAAGGCATCGACCCTTCAGATATGAAGCGAGACTCCTGACAGAAACAAAATTGCTCTTTATCTATCTTCAAATGCAATGCTTTCTAAACAACTGCAACGATATCCAACACGTCTCGAAATACATTGTGTCTAAACATCAATGTATTATCATTATTATTATTGTTAATTTTTTTTAACGATTTTATTGGTTTTTAAGGCCATTACTTTACATGCAATATACCTTATTGGAAATTGAATCGTAATAAAACACTACTTATTTTGTATGTCCATCGTGGTAAACAGGTACTTTATGTACAAGACTGTTTTTGTTTTTTTCCGCACTTGTGGTTTTTATAAATCCAGAATGTCCCGGATATGGCGAGGTCCTCGCGGACGTGGATGGCGAGGTCTATTTAGCCCTTCAGCGACAGTTTCGTTCCAGTGGGTCTCATTGAGTTGGACAAAACCTTCTATTGCGTTTTTGAGACATTCCTGGGGCGTTACAATGTTGAAGTCGGAGTAAATCGTGGAATCCCGTACGAAGGGGTGTGCATGAATCTCTGCAGAGTGGCATTTTGCTGGCTCTCAATTCGTCAGAATTGTGATGACGAACAAGTTTCATATATTGGTAGGGCAAACGTCCCGTATCAGAACTGTGTATATTAATATTTTATTATTTAATGACACATTAGGGGTGTTAAGTAGGCTTTTCAACTGGTTTGTTCGGTTTTTGAGCCTGCGTATGATCGCGAATGATGCGAAGGTTAATCTGCGGGGAGCTACACTAAATTTGCGTTTGTTGGTGTACGTTACGGAGCAAGATTTAGCCGAATTTATTTTGACTCTCTCTTAATTTTGAATGCACCTGAAGCATGAATTTGTCTTAATAGCTCAGCCATGGCTATTTCCGAATCCTTATGGCAGACTGCGTACACCAAGTCGTCGGCAAATAAATGAAAATTGTGGTGCAGCTGGTAGGGGCATGTCGTGGCAGTAGAAGACGTACAGGTACGGCGCAAGTACGCTGCCTTGTGGTACAGAAACGCGAATTTGGCGAACGGTTGAGGTTTCATTTTAAATATTGACCTCAAAAGTTCGGCCATCATGATAGGAGGTAAAATAAATTGCTGGGAATATGGGGTTGAATTTTCATCAGGATAGCAGTATCATGATCGCAAGTATATCGATCAAAAAGTAAATTGAATTTGTGAAAGCGTATTCTTAAGGAGGAAAGTATGTGACAAACAAGTTCGGTTCTTTCCAAAAATGTGTTCTTTCAAATTATCCATCTTGGCTCGCAGATAAGGGTGTCAAAATCCGTTCGGGGACCATCTCTGCATTGATTCGGCGTCCAAAATGTGGTTAATTTTTTTAGTGTGAGTTCTTGTTCTTGTACAATTTGACCGTTCTCTCTAGCGTGAGCTAATAATTTGTTCTTTAATTTTTCAGGAAGGAGCGATTTTCAGCCAACGGACCTTGAAAGGTAATTTTTTTTAATTCGCCATTGAAATGCTTTTTTGTTCAAAGAGCCATTTTACGTCGATAAATGTGCCATTTCAGGAAATCCACGGTACGATTTATGGAAATATGTGGACGGTATTCAGTTTTCGAAAAAGGTATAAGGCAAAAGAAAGGGTTGCAAAGCACCAACTGCACAAGCCTTAGGGATTTCAAATATATAAAAATGACCCGGAACCGTAGTTTTGCGAATAAAAAGAAAAAAAAACCTAGAAAACTTGGTGAAAAGTTGAGTGGGGGCTCCGTGGGAAAAAAAGGGAAACTTTTCCCCGGTCAAACTTTGTTTTCGAAACCGTCTGAGAAAAGCGGGGAATCGAGGCCCCCGCTTGTGCGAATTTTCTCTTCCGCAGCGACGCTTTGGGGAAATCCCTCGGCAGAGCAACTTGAGAGAATTGGTTTTCCCCGGGCCCATCTCCCCGCTTTTCAACCGTTTTACTTGACCTCTCCCGTCTATTTACTTTTTCTTACTAATTATTCCACGAGCAGTTGTTTCGTTGAAGTATTTCCGCTCGAGGAAATGATTTCCAGAGAGCGCTGGGGTTGTGTTTTCGAAAGAGAAGTTTCGGAAATGTTCGACCTGAGCGAAAACTCAACTCGAGCGGCCCCCAATAGTTGTAATGAAATAGATTTCTTGTTGAGGGAAATTTCCCCTCATCACTTGTTCACGCGACTTTAGTTCTCAACCACTTTTCTGTCAAAATCCAAGCACTTCAATCAACTTTAAATAGGTAATATTACGTTTTAAGCAAATACGACCGCGATCGACCGAACTTTCCCAATATTATCCTGTCGCCACTTTTGTAGGGACCGCTAATTCACTTCTGATGATTACTTTCTCAACCCGCCCTCCGTTATGGAAATACGTCAACTAAGATCGACGTTTTGATTATCGTGTCGCAACACTTACACGTCAAGAATATTCTCCTTCGTTTTCTTCATCTGTGTGGTCAAGAAATCGTGATCGGAAAGATCTCTACACTCTTCATTCAGTTTCTGAGTTCTTAAGTTTTTTTTTTTTTTTTTATTTATTTTGTTTTTTTTTTTAATTTACATTTTTTGACTTTGACGTGAGAGATAATCCGCCCCACTTTAAATTTGAAATACTTCAAATAAGACATTTGACGACTCATATTACGGATTCCGGATTGGATGGCTGGAATAACGTCAGAATACAACAGATTCCTGGTATATCCTTTACTTTATTACATTGCGCAAAGAGCAGTCACTTTTTACCGAAATTGCTCGGCCAATCGAACGCTACGATTTATAGTTTATCCTGTGAGGCTGGGACATGGGTCTACTAAATCATACGTCTCTTGCGGCATTCTGCAGGGTGAAGTTCTGTCTCCCGTTCTCTTTGAGTTCTGTGTCTCTGACTTAAATGGAACCCTGGCTTCACAAAGTGTAGGTGTAAGGTCAACATTGATTGCTCAACTTCACTGCTCCCACAGTTTTACACAGATGACCTCTGGTAACATGAACCGCGTCTTGGCAGGCGAAATAGGCAGTGAACAAGGAGACTGCGACTATAAGAATATCTGGCCAGTTATTTTTGAATATCAATGGCGTGACATGGGCTTTTCTAGATTGCAGTGGCGAATACATCGCTTTATGGCGCTAAGATCGTAACTCACTAATCTCTGAGAACCTATTCAGAGGCCTTCAAGACTCTTATGGGTCAACACACCTAACTATTTTGCTAGACTGGAGCCAGGCCTTAGCCACCTCGGGCTAGCGCGTAGAGCAATATTCAGCTGGTGGGAAAAGTTACTGAAAAGTAGGTAAGTAGGCCGGGCCAGAGCGGTGCCCCCAGTACCTGTCAGATGATTTCCCCTCTTGGCGAATTCATGAGAAAACTTGAAAAAAACCCCACTGGTTGTTTGAGCTGAGCGATATTTTAAATTAATAATAAATCTTTTTTCTTCTACTACTAGGTATGTATACTTTTGTCCAGAGCGTTCATCTGTGAGTGGATTCGTTGGAAATTCAGGAGACGTTGAGCTAGAAAGGCGCTCTATAGACCACATTCGTATTCATAATTTTTGCCGTTGCCGTGAGCAACTTTCTAGAACTTTTCATGGTGGTGGTTGACTAATTTGTCTGACGCTTTTGCTGCGGCTCACTTATGCGCATTCAATCAACAGAAAATGTATACAAAAGGAAATGGAATCTTTGATATGACTCGAGTGACCCACAAAGCTCGGTGGTTGTGGGTTGTAGGTGTAAGGACTCGCGCTGATGTGGAGAAGCAAGGAAAGGGCCGAAGAGGGCCTTTGTTATGTTAATGTCTACCCACTTTCCACCAGTTCTGCTCTTACTCGGTCCTCCTCAAACCAGATTCGACTTCAGAAATTAGTTGGGGGACACCCGTCCTGTCCCTCCTCCCTTTGTGAGTCCGCGGACGACGTTCCTGGGAGCTTTGGAACCGGAAAGCGGAACATAGTGGGCCAAGAGGGGAATGATTCACTGTCGTGAGGGACGCAAAGGGATTCCGTGATATTGGGGACAAACGTCTGGTCCCCGGGTACCTGGATTTGGGAGGCTAATTGGAAAAGCTTAGAGCTTTAGGGCCGTCTCAGTAAACTGGGAGGACATTATTCTGATCACTTCCCAACACCGGACCGTACTTCGCTTCCTCGGAACGATCCACTTTACCATACTCAGTCGAATTCCCCAACAATGGACATTGCTTGGACTTTCGCGTTAATAGGCCGTAACGACCTCTCCAACTCGCATTGCAGGAGTTCGAGAAGGTTGGTTCTCCTACCGCTCAATCAGAAAATACACTACCAAGGTCATGGCTCAACCCCCTCCCTCCCTCTCCTCTTCACAAATAATACATTTATTTAGTTTTAGCTTTTACGAGCATAATTTTAAATTTTTAACTCCTCTGGCTGATTGCGCGTCAGCCGAAAAATATCACCGCACGTTCAGTTGAAGGGATTTGCAGGCAGTCAAAGCCCGTACAAACGTGGTACATTCAAAGGCAGGAGTTGACAAGGTTAGTTGAAATCCAGGTGCTGACATCTGATGATTCAGGTGAATATGAGATTGGTTGCCAGTGAAGTTTATCCCGAAGCGGGCAGGTGATAATTGATTTCAATCAATTATATGCCTGAACACGAACACATATCCAACTTGTCAAAGCTTTGTGAACCTGTAAGCATTTTGGAGATCTCTAGTTGATCTTTCTGACTTCACAGAATTGTCTATGTAAAGGCTTGATCAAAGGCTTGAAATAACGACGTGCATACGCCGAAACGAGAGATTACTTTGGCTCAACGCCCTCGTGAGTGCTTTGCGGTTTGGTATCAACTTAGGAAATAAACGAAATTGAATTATGTAACTGCTAAATTTCAACACGGGCTGATACATAATATTGCGTTATAAACAATTAGACTGATCAGAGAATGGTGGCAACTCAAAGAAAAGGGTAATTATATTTTTTATGCTATTCCCCGGCATTGTTTTTACGGAACTTCATGACCTAATGATAGGGAAAAACCATTAGGTGGGTACCTTGAAAAAATAATGAGGAACTGAGTGCCGTTTAATAGTTATTAATTCGTTCAGTTAGTGAAAATGGTCGAATGCTACCTCCTTTTGGAACGTACTTTTTTCGGTCGATACGAATACACCTATTACTCCTATTAGGATGTCAAACCAAACCAAACTTAGTATTTTTGACGTTTCCTACTAAATTTTGGACATTGAATACATTTAGATAGGAGCCCCTTGGAGAGAATATCTTTTGTCTTGAATGGGCATTTAAAAAATGACTAAATTTGAGAGAATAAATGAGTTGTTCTTTCATTTTTACTCTTGATTTTTTATTAGCTTTTCTGGAGACGTCTGAGATGCGCTTTCTCACTCGGCTGAGAACCACTTAGAAATAATAAAATATTGTGTACAAATTTTCCGCAATTTTTCCATGCCAGAAGTCAGCCAGCTGGGAGTAGGTATGAAAATGCGGCACAATGCGACATAGTCTTCTATGGAAATTTAAGTTGACTTTGCCGCAGAGGCGGTGGTTGGAGCAATAGGTCAAGGGAGGTGATGATTTATAGGCGAGAGAGTATCACCTGGGAGAGCTTTCCAGATCCTTGAACAATTTCGAAAAGAAGAAGAAGGGAAAGAAAAACTAGGCCCGACCATTGTCCATTTTCACCTGCCACATGGTGACCACACGCGCTTTCCGATGAAGGGTTGTGTGAAAAGCCACTTGTTACCCGGGGAGAGCCTCACTACCCCTACCCTTTATGCCCCCACCCACGGTTGACGCGGGTCTTCCCTCTCCCTTGGACGCAAATGCGTTTTCAAGACGATCCCAGCAATATTTCATACCGTTTGCTTATTCCCGACGGTCGCTCCTTCGCTCCTTGGAGCAGTGTTTTAATAAAAGGAAGGATCCCTGGGAGTCAACTTCTCACCTCTCAGTTCTGAAAAAAAGGGAGGAAAGGTGAAAAAACCCCTCACGTTTCCTTCGTTGTTCTCGTGATCCGGGGAGACCGCACATATTTGTATGGGATGACCTGCATACCACTCCGCCACTGTATTGTGATGAGAAAGTGGCTGATGTATCCGTTCAGCAAGGAGCTACACGGAATTATTCTTCCGAACTTATTCCTTCCTTTCCGATTATGAGTGATTTTCGTTTTAAATATATACGAAATTGTCTGCCAAGGTACGCTGGTACACCGGTACGCCATTACAACATAGCCACATGGTCTCCCACTGATAGAAATAGCTTGACACTAATGAATACATAAATGTATACTGCATACTGTATGCATAATGGATACTGATAGCTTTTTCTCGCTTTTCCAGGATTTTCCAATACATTTGAGAATATTCTTGTTTATTGCCGGATGTAAATGACTTTTCCAATGTATAAAAGACTAAAATAATACACAAGACAAGAATAAAAAAAAAGGACAACAATCTATTTTGCACTAGAAAATGTCAGGTGAACGAAAAATGGATTTGGAAAATTCTTGACCTGACTTGGAAAGCTAGATACTCTCTCGAAATGAGTCTTACAGGATGCTATACTGCACGTTTGCCAAATCCACTGCAATCCTTGTTTGCAATTTTTATAGAAGATGTTAAGTTTCAACTATAATTTCAACACACTTAGGTATATAGAAAGTATTGCTTTGATATTTTTATGTAAGCGTTAGGCAACCATTCAACGTTAAACCAGGTTTAGGACATTCTCTCATTGAATGGAGGAAGACCAAGTCAAATGAAAAAGCAAGGGGGGTCTTATCATCATTCTGTACTCAGCTTAATTGATAATTAGGTACATATTTATTGTGTTCTAGCAATTTCACATCTTTTCAAATATGCGTTGGAATAAAACGCTGCAAATTCTTTCACAGGGGTTGGTTATTCCTTGAACCAGGACTGTGGAGACTCATTAAATTTATTCGGCTTCCGAAATCTAGTGGAAAATGAGACCCCACACGCCTAAACCGCCAAATGTATCTTTTAAGAAAATTGTCTACTACCAAAAACGGCGTAGACGGTGGACGGACTTTTGCTCATTTTGATCTAGACACCTTGAAACGTCCAGAAAAAAAATGTGAGCCGAATCGAAGTGATTGACTATCCGCTTGAAAACACAGGTTGATTATTCAAGAAATAACTAACCAAAAACGCTAGACCGAGCTCGAGAATTGGCGTCAATAAACGAATCATCGATGTTTCTAAATCGACGAGTTTTTAATAAATAATATCGATGTTCAAAAACGCTGATAATTCATTCACAGGGGTTGGTTATTCCAAAGACTAGCCGCATGGAGACTCATTCCAATCGATTCATTGTCCAAAATTTAGTGGAAAATGATACCCCACACGTCTAGGGACTAAAAATCTCAAGAACACACATTTGAAATGAGTAGATTGATACCCATCTTGACCCAAAACCTCTTTCGGTGGGCGCTAATCGTTCTGGGACTCGTATCATTGGATTCAGCATCCAAAATGTATTGAAAATTGGTACTCAAAGAGTAATCAACCAAAAATTGAGTAAAAACTAAAGTTTTGATACAACAACAGTTTTATAAGAAGGAACGTTATGCTTTTACCAATTGAAAATGTACCCAAATTGTTTGCAGCCATTTTGAATGTAACGTGTAATGTGGGAATGCTCAGCGGTAACGTGAGACGAAAAAATCGACTAATTTGAAGTTTATGGTGATAAGAACACTGATAAGCAGCACGACTCCGATTATCCTATCCTACAGTACTCATTGTATCTCGATGTATTTGATTCATATACATCGATGTTTCATTAATCTGTGTAGTATTATTTTTATCTAAGGTTGTTCCTCATCCTACTTGTACAACCAAAGCAAGACATTCAGTAAAGAAATATCGATTTCTGGTTAAAGAACATCGAACCATTAACACCCATCTGATGACCCTACCATTGAAACGTTCGCTAAAAACAGTTTTTATAGCCGATTGTGTGTCATTTTGTAACTTATTAACGAATTCTACGATTTGTTTCAGCGAGAAGAGCGACATGTCGAGCATGATGGGTCCCAGAAAGCCGAACATGGTCACAGGCCCTGGCCGCCTTGACGGCCCTCCTCGGCCTGAGCCTCTCTACAGGTCAGGCCCTCACTCCATCACCGCCCCAAGCCCTGACGCCATGAAGGTGAGATTGGCGGCTATGGTCCTGCAACCCCCCACCCGTGTGTAATAACCCCCACCTGCCACCGTTCTACCAATGAACGCTGAGTCGACCTAGGATTTACAATTTGACATTGTAATTGTCATCGAAAAAAAAATTTTTTTTTTCGTTAATTCAAGACTGAAAAGGTTACTTTGTGTCATTGAGTCAACTTTTATGGACATCACATCCAATAACGAAAAATAACCCCTTGAGTAGTTGACCATGTGCATTTCAACGAGGCGTTCAAAATTTATTTTTAAATGAAATTCCTTCACAGTTGGATGTAAAATGAGCAACTAACACGTTCCCTTCAGAGCGGAAAACAGAAGAGTCATCATTTCCCTCAACTTTCCTGTTCCTATTTTTTTTAAATTTTGAACGTCCGCGTATCCTCCGTTGTTTTCTTTCAATTATTTCTGTTATGCGTTGTGACTGTTCTTTTTTTACCAGTCTGCACCTTTGCGTTTGAAATATCGTCTTGTTTTGTTATAATTTCGTTTTGAACGTTGGCGGTTTGTTTTTGAAAGCACTTTCTGTCTCGGTTTTTACGTTTGTTTGTTTTTTTACTGCAATGTTTTCGCTACATCTCAAGAAAACAGGATCTTGCTCTTAACATGATGGAAAGATTATCATTTTCTCCCGTCTTGATACGAGAGGTAATAAAGTTCATCGGCCAACGCGATGATTCACTTTTTTGAACCAAAACAAGACCAATTGGCGCTTAACGATTTTTCATGGTGACCTCTTACTAATGCCAGTTCCTGTTTTCTTTCCTATTGTATCAGCACGTGGCTTTTTGCGCGATTGCCACTGTTGCTCTTGCGTTCTAATGTTGAGTGGAATAATGAAAAGGAGGATTGTGAGTCGACCATTCGACACTATAAATTATTCTCTTCACCGTTGACATACGAGGCGATAAATCAATTTCTTCAAATCCGAAAGCAGTGAGAATGTCCTACATATTAGTCATATATCCAGGTTGGCATCTTTGATAGCTGCAGATACGATTACCGTTAGTGTAGCTTCAGTGAGAAAAAAGGGATCTATTGTGCTAAAATAGAATTTTGCTTAATTCCTTCTTCAGGCAAATGAGTAACACATACGGAGACAACGGAGATGCCAACATCATGAAAAATATTAAATCATGAAAATATTTTCACGATGTTGTCATGAGTTGACTTTTATTCTTTTCTTAACTTTTTTGCGGTGGGAACTTCCATCTTCAAGAATTTGCGGAGTTAATTCCAAGGCAAAAAGCTTCCGCACCAATCCATTTTCGTCCTGTAACCTACTGAAATGTTTTTCGAACTTTTATCCTCAAAACGGGAGAATGTGCGTGAGGGAACTCCATCCCGTTCTTTTCCCTGTTTAAAAACTAAGAGACAAGAGATATATCACACTGTTGAGGGGTGTCAAGGGGGTCAGAAGGGGGAAAAAATACGGTATAGGAGTTGTAACAGTGTGCCCTTGATCCCTCATATATCCACAAGATGGCGCTCTAGTTCCCTCTTTCCTTCGCTCTCCATGCATAGGTAAGTGAATCTGAAGACACTTATGAACTCCCTCTACGGGAGGGGATAGGAAGCGAAAGCGGCAAAGTGGCAACTTTTTGTACCTTAGCCCTTCCCTCTTCGACTTACCACCCCCCTCCACCAGCGCTTCCAACTTTTAGGACACTGTAATTCTTATTTGGCGACGAAGTAGTGGTCGAGGAGCAAAGTCGGATGGGATGAAGAATGGAAAAGATACGAGGATCGGCCATGTTTTATTCATAGCATCCACGGCTTCCAAGTCACATGTAGGACCTGCTCACCCTTTCAACCGACTCAAACTTTTTTTTTCAAATCAATCACTACATTTCCCTCCGGATACCTTTTCATTATTCCACCAAAACTTTCCACATTCGAGTGTGTGTTTTCCTCATTTTTTATTAACCTATTGTATGCGCCCATTGTTTGTGGTTTTATTTCGTATTGTACTTTTAGCGTAATTTTAGCCTTATCTTCGTTAGCTATATTTTGAAAGCCTCCTTAAATTTTGTTTCGCACATTGTAGCTAAATCCCTAGGCGATCTCTGTGAACCGTAGATGGGGAAAATTTAGAGTACTAGTCAAAAAGAAACCAACTGAGTTTAATGAAAAAGAAAAATGTAAATTTTGACGAGTGTACAAAAATATTTTCGATGTATCAACTAAATGTTGTGCTAGGGACGGTTGTCGAATGAATTCCTGCGGTAAAATATCTCCAGGATTAAATTGAAAAACGCCGTTTGCATTATGCATAGTGTCAGAGTTGGTATTTAGATGCGGGCGTTGCCATCTGATAAACTTCATCAGTAAATTATATGCTGAGGAAGTGCAAAATTCAGACTAGGAGCAGGTATGGGGTTGTTCTTGAAAATGTTTTCAATTTTTAAGCTAATTGGATAAGAATCAATGTGGGTCTGTAAGCTCACACGTTTATTGGGAGTATAGTATTATCGAGTCTCAATTTATCCTCAACTCATCACAGCAACAATTTTGCTTGCATTAATCCCATTGCCAGATGTTGCCGATACAACGCCCCTCAATTCTAGAGAAAAACCACAATGCGGTAGGTGAAAGCGGCTGCCGTCCGAGCCTTTGTAAATCACTCATCGAGTCTCATATTATATACTGCATGGTTTCCTCAAAGTAGAGACTAAATGCCTGGATTGTGAACACTCAAAAGACTTGTTGTTGCTATAATACCATTAAAACTCTTCAGGCATTACCAAACTCTAGCTGGTTGGCACTCTTGTTTTCTTTGTTGCTCATGTCACACTGCACTGGCATGCCGCACTTTGATTGTTGGTGCTGCATGAGCACCGGTCATGTTAACGCACCATAATCATCTGTTTGTTCAAACACTACCATTTCTTTTGACTTAGCTGTCATAGGTATGCGTGCAAATTTGATTCTCACTGTTGTTGAAACAATTTTTTTGAGGGAAAAAAAACTAGAGATGGAGAACCAAAAAAAAAAAATTAAATTTTTCCTTCAGAGGGATCAAAAAAAGAAGAAGCGGAGAGTGCGGAAAGGGAAACCCGACTGTCCGTTGGAAGATGTCCCAACCGTGTCCAACCACGGGTCGGCCGGACTGCCTCAGCGGATGTCCTACTACGCCAAAAGTTTCCCAGCGCATGCGCATAGTGATTATGCGCCTTCGCCATATTTTTGTCCGGCCCAGACGCCACGCGGTTTCTCATATGACTCGGCGAGGACAATGCGAGCGTCCACCTACTATCAACCCAACTCCATCGACAAGGCTGAAATATAAATTAACGAAAAGTATTTGAAATTTTGAGAAAAAAAAACATTTTCCCAAATCATACCATACCACACTAAAAAAAAAAAAATGAAATAATTTTTTGAATAAAATAAATTTAAAAAAAAAACAAAAAAAAAACGAAGAAAATTGTGAGAATAAGCAAAAAGCGACAAACCTACGTCCTTTAAAACTGTACATATTGTTCATTATTAGATATCTCGTTAATTTAAAGCTATTTATTTTTGTATACTTGTTTTAGCGAGTAGAGTACGATGTAAATTCGTGTATCAGGCCTCAACGTAGGGAGATCCGTAGGTAGGTATCCCGCTTACGACAGTTGGAAGGCATTGGCCCAGGTTTTGATGATTCCTTCTATGATGATACAGTTCGGATCATCATCGATGTTGAATTTCTTTATACAATGATATTATGTAACGTTTGTTTCCGCTGAGTACAAGAATTTTGAAACGCCCGAAAATTGGCATTGAATCTAAGTATATTTGTAAATTGTTTCAATAGTTGAATGTTGAAGGCCTTTGAGGGTGATTCAAGTTGTTTATGGTGTTGACTACAATTTTTTGTTGGACGATTCAGAGGCTTTACAGTTGTTGGTCGTTATTGTCAGAGTTGTAAGATTATTTGTTATTTTCTCGGCATTAGAAATTAATTATTCAACTGTGGAGTTATTGTAAAATCTTTATCATGATCACCGAATTTAAGGTGTTCTTGTCAGCGAAGATTATCTATTCAAGTAGAAGGTCGGTCTGAAGTGGCGTTGTGATCCCAATCGTATTTTGCAGAATGAACTACCTGATGGAATTTCGAACTAAATGCCTGTGAATCGGTAGAAGATGGATCTTTCCAGGAATACACGACTGTTTTTAAAATATTGAAGAGCTATCATATCAGTCGCCTCGACTAAACCGATTTTGGCTGCGGTATAACGAAGTCAGATCCGCAATGAAGTCAGCTCGCTTTGCTGATGCTGAGAAGGGTTCAAGGTACATACCAGGCTCAGTTTCCATGGAAAGGTATTACATAAGTAGGAATGAGTTAGTTGTGGGGTGAAGCGAATGCTGGAGGAAGCTGCTATGCTTGATTCTTCTGATCCACATATTGTACCTGCACAAGACAAATCCTGAGGTCACAAGATCCATTGCACTCTACCTTGGACATCATGTGGGAGCACTGCTCTGCGGCTCCCATTAAATCACGCACCCCCCCCTCCCCCTCCGTATAGCGTTTGCTTGTCTTGTCTTCAGTGTACAAACCTCTGTACAAACACGCCTCTCCTCTTAACTTGTGGTCTTCCATCGTTTCGAGCTGTCAGGCAGAGGTGGCTGTGGAGAAGTTAGCGGCACATACTTCCCATGCCACTGAGCATCACTGAACCTCCACACATTTTTAGGAGTACCATCACTCTACCCATTGTTTATCGGCTTCAATCCTGTCACAGTCCATTTTTTAATGAGTGAAAAACTGCTTGCAAAGTCTGAATTGTTTGAGAGCTGTGGTGGGCTGTGGTTGTGGAGGCTCGCCTTGGCCACAGTGCTCCGTCCGGTAGAAATACCAAAACGGTATGTTGTCAAGTGCTGGGAAAACCAATAAATGATATTGGTGATGGTTCAGGGCCTATGTACAAATCTGTCATAATATGAAATGAATGTACTATATGCCATTTGTCCCTCATAGGGATTTTAGACATCGAAGTAAAAATGCCTGGGACGCAATGCTGTCAGGCTACCACACCCGACGAATACTCTATACGCGGTGCTGCGGGGTTTCCGGGGTATTATTTATACTCGAAAAACGACCCGTTTAAGCCGTTGAAACTGAAATTTTGGATGTAGAATCTATGGAGACCGAAATTCCATCGTCTACAATCCTGTCTTCGGAGATTTCCTTCAATAAGGCAAGCGTGTGCATCATTCATCGATACACCACTCGTCTTGCAAGTCAACCCCCCCCCTTCCCCTCAGCCAAGGTACCTAATCTACAATGATGATCTCCCCAGAATTCTGAAAGCCTTGGACGCCTACAAATGCAATATATTTCACAGCTTAACCAATCCTTTGGCATCACGGCCAATTGGCTCTCTATTTACCTCCCAACATTTTTTTTTTCTGACGGTTCGTTCATCGGACTATGCTGCTGACTATTCTCTGATAAATACCATGCCCATGGTAAAGCCAGGTAGAATGTGAAGCACCTGCTGAATGGTTCTTCAAATCTTGAATATTTGTTTCGTTTACAAGACGCCTGACCAGCGTACATTGAGATTTGATTCGCGATATACGACCACAATACTTTAACTTCAATATTCCCTCAGCTGGATTTGAAACATTTATACAATGTTATACAAAAACATCTTTTGTGTAACTGAACGTTTCAACTCTTCCCAACTCAAATGTTTAGTTAAAATTCAACCATTTACACTCTTAAATGAGTACGTCATTTTCGGCGATCATCGATTAAAAATAAGACTATGACAATTAATCAAGACAACGCACTCATCTTCATATTATTTAAAAGACACTACATAGGTATTTTTGATCGTCACGTACCTATAATCTTTGCTACAAACATCAAATTAGCGTGAAAGCATGACTCGATCGATTAATTTGATGCCCCCAAGAAGTATAGTAACTACTGTTGTTCTACTCAAACTGCTATGAAAAGCGTTCCCCCCGAAAAGTGAATTCGCCTGAACATTTGAAAACTTGGTGACAATTTGCTTGGATAACCGCACCGTAGCTTCTGTCAATCTCCACAGCAGGGTAGAATTCTTACACCAAAATGTATTCGTTATCGCATTATTTTGTGCCAAATCGCTTTTTTCGTCATTTTTTCCACGTTTAACATTTTCACTTTTTTCGCTGAGGCCCAATTTTTTATAATTTTCCAGTGTGTTAGCGTCCATTGGCGCACATTAATGGCTACATGTTTCGTTATAGTCGTTAGTCGTAGTGTTAATCGGTGTTGATCAAGAAAAAAATATCGATGGGAAAAGTGTATTAAAAAAACAACTATAAATTAAATTTATGTCAAGACTACGAGACAATAATATGTATCATTTTTTGGTTGACTTTGTTGAGTCCATGACTAATGAAAATGTTTGTGACACGTTAAACGTTAAATCCTCGTTGTGTTTATTGGAGATATTTAAAAGAAAAAGATTGTTTTCTCGCTGTAAACTTTACAGCACTTTGAATATATTATGTCGTGCGGTAGAGAGCACCTCCAATGTTATCTCAATTGCGTTTATCCCTTGTAAATATCTGCCCTTTGCGTCACTGTACATAGTAGATGTTAAGCCTTCGGTCAAAAATATTCAAGCAGACAGAAAATGTACGTTGAATACACGTAAACTGAATAGGTTAAGAGCCTATTTTTTGTCATACGAGAGACGATTCCGTTCATTCCTCCAATCTCTCGGTAAGTTTCAACATATTTTTGAGAAGGTTTCACTTTCATATGCGCAATAACGTTAAATATAATACGTAATAATATCTTTAATATTTGCTCGAAAGTAAAAACCTGACCTACTAAATGTGGTTTGTTTTCTGATGATGAAGCTTTATCGTTGAAATCGATGTATCGCAGCCGTTGAAAATTGTCTGCAAATTTACGATGATCGTATATTTTTTTGTATTTGTGAAAATTATCAAACGTCAAAACCGCCGGTACAACCGAGTACTCAAGTCGTCAGTTCGATCGATCGCCCACTTTTGCGGGTTTCTTTTAGTAGACGACCGACTTGATGATGCATTTATACTGTTAATACATGTGTATCATTTAAATAATACGTGTGTAAATATTTCTCCTATGCTAGTTATAATAGGCTGAACATTTGGAATAAAAATTAAATGTGTCGTTGTAAATGTTCCTTTTGAGTCTCTTAGACCCGAATCGGTAAGTATATAGTGACGTAGGAATAATGATTTAGATTATACGTGCTTAGTATTATGATTGAGGAAAAAACGAAGTCGTTATTGTCGAAGTTCAACAGAACAATCAGACATGAGGGCTCTCATTGAAGACACGAGTTCGATGAAAAGTTTATTGAAGGAAGGTTTTTGGCCTCCACTGATATCAGAGGTAATTTGAAGAATATCATCAGTTTTGAGCTAAATTTTAAGTATATGAACTGATTTTTGCCTCCAATTTTTACAGTGGTACGATTGGAGAGAACATGAAAGAACCTAAGCAATCAACGACAAAACAGTTCACGAAAGAAAAAATATATAAACGAACACGGTAAGCGCTGGCTCAGTAAAACAATGAGGTCGAAAGCAAGGCGACCTTGAGCTGAGGCAGTGAGTTTTACGTTTGTCATCAAGACGAAGAGTTGGCCCATTACGAAAGAGGGCGACGAAGAAGGAAAATTGGTTGAGGAAAAGGGGACTGGGAATGGATCGATTGGAAGCTCCTCATAGCCAGAATGGAGGAATTTGTCCTGAAAGAACACTGGACGCGTCCATCAGCAAGTCAGAGAAGATTACTCAGGTACCCGTTATCAGACTATAGGCCCCAGTTGGTCACAAAAATAGGTGGTAGATCCCCAGTAAACAACCTGTTTGCGTATTATGGGTGCCCGCAAGCAAGTTAGGGTGAATATTTTTAATTTTGTGTACATTTTTCCGACCCAACAAACGACCGAACAAACCTGTTAGGTTGGAACTATACGTATTCTTCTTCTATTGTAAAAGAAACATGAACCCGTTCTTTCCTTCTTCTCCGTGTTTGTGTTTCAATAGTAATATCTGAGGACTTGCAATGCGAAGCAATTTAACGCATCGGTGGGCGGCGGCCTCATTTTAGGAAAACGGAGGAAAATTAGTGGTAGAATCCTGACATAGTTGACGTAATTCTGGAATTCGGATCTTTTGTTCGGGTTTTGGATACTGGGTGTGAGACCGTGGGTTGGAACTGAAGAACTTTTAACAGTTAGTTGAACTTTAAATAACTGATCGAGCAGATGTAAACGGATAACAGATGTTATATGAACATTGATTACGAATATACGATTAGTGAAGCACGTGGAGAACAGAACAGAAGTAACAGTAAGTGGTGAAATTGAGAGGTTTCCTTGACGGCGCACTGGTTACCCCCTTAGTTCACAGAACGAGCAGTGCGCTGATGTCGTGACCTACCCTGGTCGACCCAACGGCGGGTAATTTGAACTGGCTGCTCCTTGGCATCTTCCAATCTTATAGAGAGGCCTGGGGCCAAACACTGGGTTTGGTTGGGTTTTTTGAATAATCAACCAACGTGTTTTCATGCTCAAGGTCATATGGGGTCGGTCATCTCCAATTGGCCTCAAAATTGTTTCTCTGGGTATCATGAAGCCTAGTATAACATGTAGGGTATCAACCAAACGGTACCATGTCCGTCCGCGTCCACGCCGTTTAGAAAATGTTCTAAAAATCTGAATTTTTTGCCGAAGACCCGCTTTTGGCTTTAGTTAGTCCTCAAAATTATTCGGCCCGATCGGACCAAATTTGAGGGGGAGGGGGTAGAGGTATTGTTCAAAACGTGTTTTCCAAAAATGGGTTTTCGAGTTTTTTTGGTACCTAGGCACGTGGGATATCATTTTCCACTAAATTTTGGACACTGAATTGATTGGAATGATTCCGGAACACTCTATCCTTACTATTTCATCTATCTCCACGCTCCTGGTCCGAGGAATTACCCGCGGTAGGAATGAATTTGCAGCGTTTCATTTCATATTTACTGCCTGTATGGCTGCGAGAGAAAAGAGCCCTGAAAATTGGATGAGATGTCAACTGAACCCTTAAGTGCATTGAGCATAGCATCAAAACAATGTTTCCTACCAAGAAACAATATCTGGCGGACTCAATTTGGATCATTACAGAATAATTCGTAGGAAATATAGAGACCGAGGATACAATAGAACCTGATGAAGGGCTCTCCTGCGAATTTCTTTACCACAATATGTGCCTATTGTCGTATTGTACATTGTTGATTGATGCTGTTCATTTGGTTGATTGAAAGGAGTTCCGCCTTCTGTTGACGCTTCATCAACGTTGAAAATGGCGAACCGTGACACATTTGTCCGGAGAAGTTTGTGCAAGTTGGAATTCCTCCGGAAGCGGCTCAAGAATTTGCATAACTTAACTTCCGCCGCAGACAACACCCCTATCCCGACCACCTGCATAATTCAATGGCTCGTGCTGAGCTCATCTCGACGCGTCTTGACGTGAACCCACCCCTCCTGGTTGTGACAGTTTCAGCCCTCAGCCGGTTTCAGCCTTCGCCCGCTATCACATCAGTGTCAGGCGGGTTCGTCTCGACGCGCTCAATTTCGAACCGATCACTAACAACGCGCGAGGGAAAGTCTGGGTCCTGGAAGTCGTCCGCTATTGCGTTCGGCGAAATTGAAAACGAGTGGAACACAACAAGAGAGAAAAGGGAGACAATCTCCCTTCACCAATTCGGATTATCACATGTTTTGAATAAGTATGACCTGAAATTCACTAAATTTTAGCCCTCCTAGAATAAACATCGCGGGATACGATTTTTCACGTATTTATTGAAATTACACTTGACATAATATCAGGTGTCGTTAGCCATAAAAACTGTAGTGAGCCTTATATTTGTTGAACTTTTTGACAAAAGATATCTAGGTAATCATTTTTTCCCCCCAATTTCGAAAGCACTTAATCTAGAACGTAATAAAGGTCCAAATCACTTAAATACGCAGCAGGAGCGGGAGAAAAAAATTATGAACGAATTGAAACGAGAACCTTCGGACCAAGAGTTTGGAAGAGCCGTCGCTCTATAAAAAAAACTGCAAATTCACACACGGGTTGGTTATTCCTCGGACCAGGCGCATGGAGACTCATTTCTTCAACATAAAGGAAATGGGGAAAACAGTGGGTGTGGCGGGTCCAAATTCCAATCGATTCAGGGTCCCAAATTTAGTGGAGAATAATACCCCACACGCCTAAGTACCAGAAATCTCGAAAACACACAATGTGTTTCGAATGTCATTCGAAATGGGTAGATAGGCACCCATTTTGACCCATAGCCTCATCCAGGACCCGGTTGGATCAATTGTTTCAGGACCCACTTCATTGGATTCAACGTCCAAAATTTAGTGGACATTCATCCCCTACCTAGATTATTGATACCTGAATTGCAAAAAATCTCAAAAATCCATTTTTCGAAATACATATTTTGACCCCTACCCCACCCAAATTTGATCCGATCGGGTTGAGAAGTTCCGAGGATCAGCTAGAGCCGGAAAACGGGTCCCTGACCAAAAATTAAGATTTTTAGAAAATTTGTTACTACCAAAGTCGGCGTGGACGGCGGACGGACATTTCCTGATTTGATCTAGACACCTAGAAACGTCCAGAAAAAAATTTGGGCCGAATCGGAGAGATTGCCTTTTTGCATGAAAACATAGGTTAATTATTCAAGGAATAACCAACCAAAACGATACTAGTTATTCCTTAGCAGCTCATTATTCATGTGGTTCAAAACAAATCTTTTTTCAAAACTGATTCTGCGTCCAAAATAGAGGATCCTCACGTCGAGGTCCCCTAAAAACTCCAAGCCTTTAACTCTTTAACCCGTCTTCTGCAATTATGGTGAAAATTTAAGACCAACTAGAGCCAAAAAGTCGCTCAACAAAATTTCAGAATTTTACAAAAATTTCTGTTGGCGCATTTCGTGCTACCAACCCATCTCGAATTAGGTCTTCCTTTCAACAGTCGGTAGCTCAATTTTTAATGACTTATTGCTAAATAGTCATTGGGAACGCAATTCCCCGCGGTTACTTAACTTTAGAAACACTTCATTTAACCCATTGCTTACTGAGCCATAAGTGGTGTAATCAGTTTAACAATTTGTTAGGCCCAATTAGAGCCCACTATGCGCAGTGTCAGACTATTTAGATCAATTATAAAGGCATTTGAAGCCCCTGGTGGCAGGCGTAAGGTTCATTAAGGGTTGGATACCGAATTATTCTGCTCCTGTAAAACTGTGCCGTTAGAAATGAATCTTTTCAGTGATAATGGTACGCCAACGTTGCGAATTCGTGGAAACTGTTGAAATATTCTTTGATGAATCTTGGTTGAAGGGAAGATTAATTATCTGAGGTAAGTAGAGTATGATGAATACCAATCCTGACCTGGTTTAAGGGTTCGGGTACCTCAGCAAGCTTCAAGGTTCCTAAAATTCAAGGACATTTGTAACTCACTCGCGCCTATTCAACACTTTACGGGGAACGCTTGTTCCACGCAAGTCCTAGATGCCAGAAAATCTCGGAAATTCTTCCAAAGTATGAAATAATGATGGAAAATTTCACAGATTACGGCATTCATTTGTCGAGTACAAGTAGAGGAAATCACCATCAGCTGGGGACAGTCGGCATGATTTAACCATGATCGGGATGAAGCGATGCATTTTCTTTGTTCACATCGTTTGCCAGTTAATATTACGTTTGACGGAATATGTGGAAATCAGGCCCTTCCTTTTTCATAGAAGTGGAGTTAGGACGCCATCAGAGGAGGTCATGCATCCAGCGGGAGCCCACTATGATAAAAATGAAGACAAAGTGGACGAGCTTGATGAAGAATGTTTAGAGGGCAGTTATAACCCTCCCACTTATTCGATCTCAACAACCAATCCGATGATCTTACGAGTAAATTCATGGTTTTTCTAGAGTTCAAAATGATAATTAAAGTATAGAACGAGTCAACAGTGGATAATTTGAATCCTCCCTTTCTTTTTGCCACTCATTTTAAAGGTGAACTAGACATGTATTACACTTACTCCAGCTTAACAGGACTAAAGTAATGTTGGGAAAATTTGAGTTTTTTCTGCCCAGCAAGTCTAGAAGTTTATCATTAATTTGTAAATTCGGTTCGGGAGTTGAACCAGGGAAATTTAAGGTTCCACAAGCCCGTCAGCCTTGCTTTTGTTACTAGTGACGTAACCAGATCTGAGTTATCACGACACAGATGGCTCTGGCTATTACTTGGTTCATTTTAACTGTAGAATTCGGCATAATAAAGGAACGTTTGCAGTCTCGTTAACTCTTGACCGTCGATGATCGGATTGTGACGTCTCGTTTCCTCAAGTTCCGCTCCCTCGGAACGGAAAGGGAATCGCCCTTCCTCGCTTTAACGGCCCTATAAACTCCAGTAGGCGATAGTGCCCTCGGTAAGGTCCCTCCGTAAGATCTTATTGCTCCGGTCAAGACCCGTTAAACTTTATATAAAGTGAGTGAGAGAGAGGAAGAGAAAGTCGAGGGTCGACGAAGAGGGGAAGGAACTAGGAATTAGAGGAGCGGAAGCGGTTAGAGGGAATTTATGTGAACGAAAGGACTCAAGTTTGGTCAAAAGGCTACTTACTATCTTACTCATCGCAGGAATTATTGATACTATTTTCACTTGTATCACCTACCAAACGATCTTCTAGTGTACTTGAATCACACACGTGGAATCAAAAATTCGTTTGCCAAATTCGCTCGTTTTCTTATCTGTTGAGACAATCGTGCTATTGCTCACGAATCTTAACGTGGATAGATGTTATGTTTTGAAGAAAACACAGGATTTCGCTGGACTGTTTTAATAAGAAACAACCATTTTTGAATGATCTGCCCGAAAAAAAAGACTGTGCAGTTTTGAAAAATCTCTCCTTAAAATCAATGAACATGATTCATTGGTATGGGAAAGGCATGTAGAGAATCTCTTCAGCCGAGTGCAGATATTTCATGATACTATTTTTGAAAATGTGTGATTTCTAAGTAGAGTATGCAGTAATCCCTATAATGTCAGTATTGTCGCACATCCAGAATACGGGAGAACAACATTGCTAAGGAATAAAGTGAATCTGCCCTTTACTTAATGTGATTTTACTGAGAAATCGCTAAGTACATCGAATTTTCGGCTTTGATCACAAATCCGCGGGCAGACGCGACACGTACGCTACCTCTTGAGCGCAATAGTAACTAAGCGTCGGGTTAAAACTGACTACAGATGGCGGGACCTCGAACAAACCCTAACGTCCACCAAGGACCTACAGATTTGTCCGTAGATAGTCCAACTGGTCAAGAAGACACCAATCAAGTAGTGAGCTGACGAAATCCGTAACTAAGAATCTAATATATTCGGTAACCACCCCGTCCGAAAACATTCTTGATACGAAACGTGCAAAAAATTGTTATTGAGTGCCATTCATCCTTTCAATATCTTCAAAACACATGGAATAACTGAATCGTTTGGACTTGTTGGACGTTTTTGAACATGAACTGATCTTTTTGAACTCATTGATACGGTAATAGATTAATTTCATGGCGATAACATGTGTACCTACTTCACTCCAATTGCTTGACTGTACATATTTGATGTACTGAGAATTATTTATTGAGAAGTCTTATCTACTTCAACGCAGAATTATTTTATAGCGGGAACTGTGGAATCGAGTGAAGAAGAAAACAGGATTAATAATTGAAAACTTTTATTACCAAAGTTCAGAACGCACTTACAACTAACATAAACTTGATGACAATTAATACAAGAAAATCTAATCGAACTACCTACCGAAAAACAACAAACTACAAAGTTCAAGGGAAAATCCACTAAGAGCAGTCTTGCCACAACAATAACTGAAAACCTCCCCACTCTCTTACTGAATTTCATACACATGAAACGAACCACTTCTTATTTACCTATTGATCTGTGAATATGGATAATACTGGATTTGATAATTGAACAACACTTCATCACTTGAACACATTATATTCTTGATTCTCAACAAGCTCACAACCACAACAGGAAGACGCCAAGGGTCAGAAGAGAGAGAACAAGATGGCCTCGCAGTGTTGACAACTGCGAGGCGAACTTCATTATTTTGATATGACATTACAAATTAGTATTGCTTGTTGTTTATGTGAGAGTAATATTTCTCCTATATTTTCTTCTATATTTTTTCTTCTATCAAGACAGGTAGATCATATCTCAACGAAGGTAAGGATTTGACTGGTTCAGTAGTTTATCCTCCTCCTGCCAGGTAGGTAGTTGGTGCAGCAATTGAGCTGTCCCAAGTGGTTAAATATTTAAAGAATAATAATCTCAAGTAAACTAAAATGCCCTCCTAAATTTGAATACACACAGACATTCATACACACCGACTTTAAAGAAAATAAAAAAGCAAACACCAGATCTTATGGCTTTATTGTCTTGAGTCGTCTGAGATGATATCCTATACATCCAGCATTTGAACGGCTTCTTCGTTGACATGAATTTTGATGAGTTATGGCCTGCTGCTTGATGACTTCGTTGTGTGTGATGTTCTTTATGTAGATGGACGTTTCCTGAGTACCATAAGCATTCAGGTACTTTTCCGTTCAACTCCATTGTTACTGCCTCTCGCCCGACAGATGACCGCAAGATGGCACTAGGCACCGAGAACGTTATATTTCACATTTTAATATTAAAACACGCACAGTTTGGGCCAGTATTTAGACATTGGTGGGTGCGGGGAAAGGCAAAGTCGTCGACCCTGGGCTCTTCGCGCTTATTTGCGTCCAAAGTCTCCCCTACAAACTGTGTGCGGTTTACTAATCTCTTCTCAGTGGTCCCGCTGATAATGAACAGGATTCATAGCAAACGCAGATTATCAACTTCTTCATTACATCAAAATCTTTTCGTATCAACCATATTATCCCTTCCCCCCATGGCTTTGCCGCTGTGCGAATTCCACTTAAACCTATTATCCAAGTGTGAGAGAACAATTTCTTAATGCCTTAAGACATCGCGTGGGCGTGAATTTACGTGTCGTGAAGCTCAAAATGAAAAATATAATTTTTTTTTTTACAATATTATTGTAAAACAAGAAGAAAAAAAATGCAAGCGTGCTTTGGTACTTACTATTTTAAATTGAATCTTGGTCCCGTATTTTTATTGGAATCACTTATGTTGGTTTTAAACAGATTGTCGAAAAAGTCTTTATATTTACGATTCTACATCTGTTTGGCTACAACCGGAGTATCCTGATAATTATTACAAATCTGCAATGAAATAATGAAAATAGGGTGTGAGTGTGAGCGCTGGGATCAAAATTAATCCTATGCAGAATCATCTTCTGAGAATGATCAGAAACATGACAGTCAAAATTGGTGGAACAAATTTGCTGCTGTCGCATAACATCTTTTGTTGCCTGGTAATACGTCATTTTTTCGATTAACTTATTTTTAAAAGACCTTTACACGCATAGTTTTTATTTTTACATCTTGTCACACGTTCCAAATCACAAAGAAACATCTTTTATTTTTATTGGCGTACACTGGACACAAAACAATGCTTAAGAAGCAATGACTGGTATAACTCCTGTTTTACCATTGTTTTAAATAACTTAAATTTTCCAACTCTAATTTCTTTCTTTCCCTTATAACCTAGACATATCTGTTCGGATTCCGTCAGTCTGAAGCGTAGCCTGACCATACTTCCACCCTCTTTCAGTTGATCAGTATAAAGGGGATTGTCGTCTGTGCAATTTTTTTGTCTTCAATTTATTTATTTTTATTTATTTTTTTGCTGATTGAAGAAAGCAGTATAGTAACCTGGAATTCGTATAGTAGTTATCATATATAGTAAGGATAGGGAATTCGGCGGATTTTTAGGAATATTTCGCTTTTCAGGCACATGTCAAGGGGTGCCTACAGTAATCTACGGAGTTTAGTGCCCCTGAGGATTTCCAGGCCGGCCGCCCTGCGGAGAAGGTTGTTCCATGACTGCATCACCTCTCGGGTTATCGTTATCACTGTGCGTAATCAGTAATCGCTCGTTCGTGTTCGTGGCGTCTGGTTGATTCAGTGCGGCGGCCGAGCTCCCGACGATCGTGTCAGGCGAGTGAATTGCAAAAGCGTCGTGAGTGGCCGACGGCCGGCAGGCGACTGGGCTCGATTTAGTAACTCGATACTCGGAGCAGGGGAGACTGAAGCTCGGGCGCTATTTTCGTTTCCGTCCCACCGCTTGCTTGGCTGATATTTTTAGGTATGGCTGATCTCATTCCCCAGCCGATTTGGAACTGGTTAGTGTTAGGATGGAGGACTATGGAAGACTTGGCCGATAAGATAGACGACCTGATTTGCACATTCGAAGGCGGCGGTGACACAACCATGGACACGGTCGCGATGTACGTGTTCGGCTGGATGCTCCTCGGCCTCGTCGTCGTCGGACTTGGTCGCTTCGTTTACGGGAAATACGTGTCGAGGACTAAAATCGATGCGGAAACGGTGAAAGCCGCGTCGCCGCCGCCGAAAGACGTCCCAGCTGTTGACGGCCCCAAAGTGTTGACCAAAGAGTCCACTCCCAAACCTCTCACGGGCGTCGGCGGCGGCGTCGGTCGTTCGGCGCCGTCGCCGGCTCGTTACGTTCCTCCGACGCCACCGAACCGAAAGCGACTCGGATCCCGCGCCGGTCGTCCGTCTCCGGGTCCCGTCCCTCGCGCCAAGCCGACGTCCGTGATTCCTCCCCCGGTCGCCACCGGCCCGGAAAGTGTCAGTGTCAAGTGGGTGAACGAATTGTTCAGTTGGCTCTATTCGGATCTTGTGGTCGTTAACGAAATCCTCGCGCTTTGGATCCAGTCGCTCAACGAATTCACCAAAAAATCCGTCGCTGAGGTAAGCAGCTCAAGCTCTCACCCACTACAAACTTTGGAGACCAAATGTACCAACTAACCTAACACAAAAATACCTTTGTTCACCAATTCTAGCTAGACAATTCACTTTGTCCAATCATTGGTCTCTTTATTCATATAATTTCATATATATCGTAATTTGTACCCGCATAATTTATAGAAACATTCAAAGACATTAGAGAATCTCCACCTGGAGTATGCTTTGCGTATTTTGGAGGTTGCAAAATGCCAGATCAAAAAGGTTAGGGAACTTTTGGTATCTTGTCCATTCACATAGAGTCAACTTGGTGAATGATAATTGTCCTGTTGGCTCTACACAGATCTGGTGGTTGTTAATGAAATCTTCGCGCTTTTGATACAGTCACCAAGAATATTTATCAATAAATGCATTGCTGAGGTAAGCAGCTACAGCACTTGGTTACTTACTAACCTAACTCAGCAACAAATGCCCGCTTCCACCGACCAGCCATTTTGTGTCCTAGTCAATTTACATGGAGAAAAGAAGTGTCCACCAGTGTGGTGGTTGTTGAGGTGATTGTTTTACCCTGCAGTTCTTGTTTGTTCTGTTCAGTTTGGTTCTGCCAATAGAATATTTTAGTACCAGTAATTTGCACCCAATTTGATCTTACAAGAGGTATTTAACTTATCAACCCGAAGTAGACAATAAATTTTGTAGGGAATAGTACAGTGTTGAACTGAAGGAATTCAGTTGCAAGTTTTCTGGTATTATTCTCCATACAAGTACAATGATGTATTGAAGGTAGACCACATCAGAATAAATTATTAAAAGGGTTCCAGCCGAGGTGGTTGGGAAAGTGGTTTCCATTCTTTTATGCAGCATTGCTGTGGTAACCCCGGAGGTATATTCGAAGAATTGTGGCACTTGTTTGTAGTAAATTCAGAACATAACTTTAACACAGAGCCATTTTCATGAATCCGTATTATCAGGTTGGTTGTTGGTGAGCATAGTTTCGGGGTTGGGCTAATGAAGGTATAAATGCCCTATGAGGAGGATCTTTGAGTGCAGTTGTGCAGGATGTTGATGTTTCGTAAACAATATCGAATCAAACAAAATGTATTGCATGTCCTGCTGCTCAGCACATAGGTTTATTATTTTATGTGAATGATACATTCTTTTTTATATTTTTCTTAAATGAGGTCTGCTTCTCTGCAGCACTGTTGACTGTTGAGGTGAGACGTGAGGATACTAAGAAGGAATTTGGGGAGGATACTCAGCAGGATTCTGATTCTGTCAAAGCCCCTGTTGAAGTCCGACATTTGTCTCCGTCCTGCAGCCATTAGACGATGATTCGGCCGTTTAAACATTCCACGCTGTTCCAGACAAGACCTCGGTTCTACCATTGGCCGATTTGGAGTGATTAGGTTTCCAAACCTGTAAACGGGCTCCCCTTGAACGCTCACTTGCCTTGTCTCAGCGTCGACCCGAAAACTTGAAGCGATCGTCACTTCCGCTTTTGTCACAAGGTTCTCGATTTTAAACTCGTCTAGCCAAAGAGGTCCCTTTCGAGAAACCCTCTGGTTTACTATTCCTGTTCACTGTCACCCATTGGTCATCATTTAGTGATCTCAACAGTAGAATAAGTGACAATGTTAACTATCTTTACTTCATTTCTTCACTTTAAGAAATGGTCGGTTACATATTTCGGTTTCTGAGAGCAATGAAAGCCATCGATTTCTCCTCGATGGCCTGCTGTAACGAGAGAAATTCGGGGAGAAGAGATCTGATTTTCAACAGTTTTTCTTATTACTAGTTAATAGAATTGATAAAAAATTCTCCCCAGAAGACGCCCTCGACAGAATCAAATGGAGAAGCATTTGCCGAAGAGCGGACCCTGCACCAGCGGGACAGACGCCAAGATAGAAGAAGAAGAAGAAGAATTGATAAAAAATGATTATCAAAGAAAAAATATGTTCTTGAAGGTTATAATGGCCAATCGTTCCGGGACCCATTTAATTGGATTCAGCTTCCAAAATTTAGTGGAAAATTATACCCCACGTGCCTAGATCGCCAAAAAACTCGAAAATCCATTTTTCAAAATACACAATGTGACCCCTATCCCGCCCAAATTTGGTCTGATCGGGCTCAAAAGTTTCTAGGATCAACTAGCGCCGGAAACAGACCCCTGGCCCAAATTTCAGATTTTTAGAAAATTTTCTACTACCAACAACGGCGGACGGAAATATGACTATTTTGATCTAAACACCTTGAAACGTCTAGGAAACAATTTTGGGCCGATTCAGGGAGGTTGACCTTTTGCATGAAAACATAGGTTGATTATTCAAGGAATAACCAACCAAAATCAACTAATCTAATCAATCAATCAAAAAATCAACTACATAAAAATTAAATAAATAAATTAGCGACACTTTCGGAAGTCGTAGCAGCAGTCGGAGAGCAACCTGTAATCTTCTTCCGATTCCCCATGTGAATGTTCCTTAAAAAATTGTATATTGAACGGGTTATTTCATTTTACGTTGGTATTGTTTTCATATCTACGAATGGTTTTGGTATATTCAAATCTCAAAATATTGCGTAGACGAAGCCTCCAACTCAACAAAATGTACTTTATTCTCAAAACCTTCAATATTAGCATTCATGCTCATAGGTTTTTGGCAGTAGGTTTTTCCTCTCCCCGTTTATTCGTTTTGGTTTTGAATAATCAACCTATGTTTTCATGCAAAAGGTCAATCTCATCGATTCGGCAAATTTTTTCTGGACGTTTCAAGGTGTCTAGATCAAAAAATCTGCAAATTCTTACACACGGGTTTTATTCCTCGAATGGGGGAAACAGTGGGTGGGGCGGGTCTCAGACCCATTCCAATCGATTCAGCGTCCAAAATTTAGTGGAAAATGATACCCCACACGCCTAGGTAGCAGAAATCCCGAAAACACATATTCAAGATGGGTGTATCTATGGGGCACTACGACACTAATTTACTAATATAATATTGAGAAAACGTAGGTAATTTAGAAGGCTATAATAATTGTATTAAATTGAATTGAATGGTACGAATAAAAAGCTCGGACAGTAAAAGGAATTGTAGGCAACTGCTCAAAATTGGTTGCTAAGTTTAACAGCTGGTTATAAACAACAGGATATGACGATGTGTGTTTGTTTGTCTATTCGGCTGAAGTCACCCACATGGGTAATAAATACCCAATTTGACCCATTACTTCTTCCAGTGGGTGCCAATTGTTCTGGGACCCATTTTATTGGATTCAGCGTCCAAAATTTAGTGGAAAATGACACCCCACTCGCCTAAATCACCCAAAATCTCGAAAATCCATTTTCAAAAAACACATTTTGACCCCCTACCCCTCCAAATTTGGTCCGATCGGGCTGAAAAGTTTCGAGGACCCATCTCGGCTGGGAACAGACCCTGACCCAAATTTCAGATTTTTAGAACATTTTCTACTACCAAAAACGGCGTGGACAATGGACGGCGGACGGCGGACGGCGGACGGACATTGACCTTTTTTGATCAGGAGTAACTAAAAAAAAATTTGGGCAACCCCTATCCTGAAAATTTCAGCAGACCAAGTAAAATGTGTTCGAAAATGGATTTTGGAGATTTTTGGAATTTGGCGTGAGGGGTTCTTTTCCACTAAATTTTGGAAAATAATCGATAGGGCATTTCGGCCACTCCGAAACTTGAATCAACAGGCATTTGAGGACTTTTTTGGAGAAACTTTGCAGCTTCTTCCCCAATTGAATGAGCCTAATAATGTGCCAGTCGCTAATAGAAGTGCAGCATTCGTGTTGGTCGTGCCACGGGCCATGTGGTTTGACATCACCGCCACGGTTGACAGGGCAGCTTATCTTCCGACATCACTTTTGGTTATCGTGACTCACCTTTTGGCTCTCTCATCACTGCCATAGAGATGGTGAGTGATACGGTGGAATAAAGAGGGTGTGTTGTGGTGTAAAGGGGGGGGGGGGGGAGTAATATTTCCTGGCCCTGGGGATTTAATATCCCACGTCGTGACCTGTGTTGTCCTGCCCTCTCGCGCCCTCGCCTTATCCAAACAGCACATTTCAATGGGAGGATATTGGCTCGGGAAGCTATTATGTGGTTCCTGCGATTTTCCGAACGAATTCACTCGGGTGTGGCCTGATCGGGATAAGCGTGATTTGCCGCCCTCATCCGGAACTATAATGCCAAAGTAGGTTACAGAAGGATAATTTTTGTTCGATCGAAAATCGTAAATTTTTCCGCCGCGTTTCAAAAAAGCAGGGTTACGAACGTACCCAACTTGCCCTTCTACTGATTAACGGAGTAAATTTCTTGCCTGAAAATCAAATTCAGTAAAAATTCTTACCTCGATTTTGTGGCTCGATTTGTAACAACTTCAGTCACTTTTGTACCCGGGGCTTCCTCTCCCCTGTTGAAATGGGACATTGCAATCATTTCTGCCATATCTTGCTGTCCACCTTGTGTACCTACCTATCTCCGATGTTTCCTGATCTTAGGCGAGTGATGAACAAAAACCACACACGCAAACAGTACTTTGACCCATAACCTAAGCTCGCCGTGGATTGAAATGGGCCTACATAATTATTTTTATATTCATGAATGTGAATACGAAAAATATTCATATGTACAATTAGGAATAAGGATGCCGATATAGGATAAAAGATACATTCCTTCAAGAATTTCAAGCAAATTTGGAAATTTAATGTTTTTTGTGATTTATTCCCAAATTCAACTTTTTCGTAATTTGTCCCTCCTAAAACGATGGAATTCAAGTGAAGTTCATTCAACTTTTTTTTTTAATTTTGATGAACGCTACCCAATAACGTGTTAGAGCGCGCCTAGAAAACCTGCGCTATAGTTCTAAATCTCTCCAACAGAGCGTGGTCCAAACGGATTGCATGGTAACGGTTACAGGAAGGTCCTGTGGGTGCAGCCTGTATTGATATTGTTATAACCTAGAAAAATCATATGAGAACACGTGCGGTAATTTGGATTCGTGCTCTGCCAAAGCAAAAATATGTGAATGCTGTTCAGACTCAATCATTTTCATTGTGCCAACAATTTTGGTGCCAGAACCAAGCAAAGGCGGAAGATAATTATAATTCAGAACTATCTTATTACTTTCCTACTTTGCAGAGAATCGCTCATGAACAAAAATTGTTACTGTGTGATCATTAGAACGATATAAAATACAAATAATTAGAACGATATAAAATATTAACTGTCCTGAGGTCAGAATATTCATAATCCAGCACTCTGTCGGAGGGACCTAGAACTAGGGTAGGTGGTTTCCCGCGCGCGCCAGAATACGTGGATTATGGGACACAGTTTTGTAGTATCATTGTTTATTTGACGTTCAATTTTTGTCTAAATGGTAGCGGAATAAGAAAGGAAATTCGATTACACCTAACATTCTACCTCATATCACCTACATTAACAATTTTAAATAATTCAACAGTAAATTTGAGTGTAAGTGAAATTCAAGTAGAAATGCGATTTTATGCTAAATTCGTATCCCTATTTATATTCATATTCGTTCATGTTATCATATTTATACATTTTATTACGACGCCGATGTCGGGCACTTGTTCAAAACATGAGGTTTTTCGGAGTACGTTTGTCTATTAAATAACGTGGACGGTTGTATGAAATTGGGAATTTCCACATTTCGTAACGTGAATGGAGAGAATATGGAGTAGGATTTTTGTTCTTACAAAATGAACTGAATAATTAATTAATGCATTTTTTATTAACTTATAATATTCAGTGAGAATATGTATTTTTTATGAGAATAATGAATAGAAATGGTGTCCCCCTACACTTTCAACAATGTCGTAACGTACTGATTCGGTCCTCAAAATCGAGTGATTATAAAATACCCCGACACTTCAGTCAAAAGAGGCAGCGGGCATTTAATCAAAGGTTATTACGCAATCTCACCGACTCAACCAGGCCAAATGTAATTATTCTATTGAGACGATAATATAGTCTTTAATCTGAATCGCCGCGATTTTACAAAAATAGACGTTTTTGCGTTCTCTGAATGGGTCGAGCTCCTAGTTACCATTTGTTGAGCACGCGTCTTTACGAAGGCTCGTTACGTTGAGAATTCCCCTCAAGGTCCTGTTTCCTCAAGGATGCGGAATAACCAGCAGAGTGGGAAGGATATCTGTGCAATTTGAGGTTATTACAAGGAAAATCTACGGCGTCGGCCTCCTACTTCCACTTTTACTTGATGACGTCACTAGGCGCACATCAGGATTCTATCTTTGGAACTTACGTGCACTTATTCAAGCTTTCACATTAGATTTATGATACTTTTGACTGTTTCATAGTAATTTTTTTACCTTTTCACTCGTAGAAAAGGTAGAAAGATTAGGAATTTGTCCCCTATATACTGGACGATCGTAGTTATCTAAACACGCTCATGTACAACAGATTGAAGCAACCATAAAGTCGGATCAAACTCTGTAATGGTGGTTTTCGCTAACCCGCACTTATATATTTTTATTCCTCGGAACTGACTCAAGTCTTTCTGTACCCGTCAACGTCCGTTACCAGCTGTGTTCAGCAGCCCTGCGCAGGTTTAATCCTGTTCAGAAGCTTTTGTGTGGGAACCATATTCCTCATCGAATCCCGGTAACGTTTTACTCCAAATTCTCTCACGATTCCGCACCATCTGGCAAAAAGAGTAGTGGATTAATTTATCCTAACCTTACCTTCCTCTTTCTTGTCCCGTCTCAGTGACTGTCGCTGCTGTTAACTGCTTTCACCAGCTCAATTTGGTCGTCCATGTAATTTCCAAATGAATATTGTAACTATTGGTTTATATTTTCATGATTTTGCTTAATATATTCAAGATCCCTATGGAATACAGAAGTTTGATGGGCAAAACCAAAATTTTTTTCTAACTCTTATGGCCTTGTACATTTGCACTTCTATTCAACACTATTCCTTTTCCTGCCACCTATTCACTCCTCAACCCGTTTCTGGCCATTGAACCGTGTAAAAATGTGCTGCTGCCCATTTTGTACTACTAATCCACTTCCCCCTCTAACGTAATCTGGATTGTTCAAGATTGGGCAGTCTGACTGATTAAGTGCTGTAATATGCGAATATGCAATATGGTTTCTGCCAGATATGTCACCGCTGAACCAATTCATCATCGATCTTTATCCAGTATCCGATACTTTATCCTTTATCCTTGATGGCTCTCCTGGAAAATCAAGGAATTCTCGAGGAGGGATTGGCTACGAAATAATAAGCTAATTACGAACGCTTTTAGGCTCTGATCCAAATGATTTTGACACACTATTACCATTATTCCCAGTCCAGATCCAAATGATTTTAACATACTATTACCTACCATTATTCCCAGTCCAGATCCAAATGATTTTAACATACTTTTACCATTATTTGGATATCTTAAGGGATTCAAAAAGGTTCATCTCAAGAAAAGGAAGGAAAGCGTAGGTAGCCTTTTATTCAAGTAGGTGTACTTGTCCCTATTTTTGATTATTTGAATTTTGACTTTGCTTTATTTGGGATTTTTGGGCCATTTCATACGCAGTACCGATAAACTTTGCTGAATGACCGTAAGTTGTTGCAGACAATTTGAGCATTGGAGCAATTGAGAATGTGCTATATAGCTGTATTCAAATGGGATGGAGCTCTAGCTCTATTCCCGTTGCCTTCATTCATCCCTTCTGGTTCTGCCTGGTTGTTTTGTTGTTGGTGTCGTTATCCCTCAATGTATTTTCGAAGTTAATTCTCATAGCTTGTCTGTCGAATTACATGTACTACGCATGCGTACATGATCATGGCTTCTTCGTCCGCTGAAAACTTGAATCGAAGAAGATCCGAAAGAACCTTCTAAAGTCGCTGGGTTTTGTTGCATTCCTCGTCATGTTTCTATGCTATATCAGGTTCCAGGAGGACGAAACCACTGAAGCGGTTGGGTGGTTGTGATATGCTAGTTGACTGGGTTTCGGCGCTGTTGCGTGGCCGTAGCTCGAACCCTGTAATTCTGGGGACATCGGATATGCCGATGGGCCGCTTTTGTTGCCACTTTCCCCGGCTCGTCCATGGGCGGGTGTTTGTTAATTCCTTAAAAAAAATAAATAATAAAAAAAGGATCATAGAACGGTGAGGATATGTTCTTGATGGCATACGGCCAATGAGAATAGTGCGAATGTGGCATACATGGGGTGGTTTCCCAGAGGCGAGGTTAGGCAGGAAACGAGGAAACAAAAGTTAGTGAATAATTCTGTTGATCCTTGCAATGATTCTGAAGATTCTTAATTACGGCGATTATTTTGTTAAAACACGTCTTGAACATCTTAGCGCTTATAGGAATAAATTTACGACAAAGTGAGAACTGCTCTCCTTTAAAGGAAGACACACATTTATGAAAGTAAATTAGTCAAATCAATGGCATTATATTGAAAACTCAATTGAGAGTATTCAGGCAACTTATTTAGTTACGTATTTAGTTACAGAACTGGGGCACATACCAACATTAGCGATACACTCGTATTACTGTAATTATGGTGCACGGTTTGGAACACTTCATTTTGATTTGACATTAAGATTGTCCCCGTTCAACGTAAATAATGTACAACATATCCGTGCCGCCGAAATGATCGAATACTATCAATATTCAACCGTTATGTTCATCAGAAAGCCAGTCTCATCAATTATATGTATAGCGTAGGTACAAAATCTTACGTTTCATCGATATTATAACACGTAACTGACTTATGATTTGCAGACAAAGGATTTTTTGCTCAAAACTAGACAAAACTTGCGTTCACTTTTGGGCATTAGGTTGGAATAGGTTTAATAAGACTACTTTCTTGCAGAAAGGGGAGAAAACCAGGATTCTGTAGTAGCTTGTGCAATAAACTTGGACAAAATACAACATCTACCCTTGTAAATCTCAGCATTTATGCTGGCTTTCGCCTCTCATCAGCGTTACCACAAAATAGAGATTTTTTTTTTTTTTTTGTTTTGCGTAAATCCGATGGGGTTTTCGAATAAACGCATTTTATTCGGATGGACTAGGGGGTTATTTCACTAGGCTAGGGGGTGAAATTGCATCAGCAACATCCATCAGCCCGTACCTTGGCGCTGAATTTTTACTACTAGAAGATCGTCTGATACTGGCAGGGTGGAAAGGATCAACAGTACATAAATGGCTCAGAAGAGTGACAGCCTCGTCTATTCCCTGAACAGTGAACGTTTTGTTCTAACCATAAATGGTTAATAGCATTGGACGAATGGAGTCCAAAATTGTGCCTGCTGAGGCCATTTAACGAGCCAGTGCGCCCCACAATCAAGTTTTCTCATGACTCGTGGGTCAGTTTCCTACAACGCGTACGGGGGAGTCAATGAGTTCGACCAAACGTGATGAAATGGCTGGAATTTGGCAGAACGACCTTTGGACCTGAACCCGAATTTATCAATTTATTCGTACTAACATTTCTGAGGCGTGAAATATTAAACGAAATTTGTTACGATAACAAGTCTTTTTTTCTTCAGCAATAATTTTTTTATAAAGGGATTATTTCGATTTAACGGATTTGTTGACATTGTTCAATTCCTGTTCACAGCATGGAGTCGGTGTGGAGTTTGTGCGGGTTCTTCCGGAAACGTCGCACCCATCCATCACCAACGTCTTTTGCGAATGTGCTTCGAACGACGACGTTGTAAGTACCCAAAAATATGAACAATTTTTATCAGAAGCCGAACTGTGTGTGTAACTGTACGAACCTCTCTTGTGTTCATGTTTTTGTTAGCGGTTATCTACATCGGTTTTCTGAGTAATCTCATTTTATTTGTTCCTTTGAGACATTGTGGCAAATCATTCTCAACTCTCAGAAGTAGGTACACAGGCAGGAAGAGCAAGTCCCCCTCCCCCCTCATCAATTGGATTATTGCGATCAATGTGAAGTTCCCTAAAATACGGCTTACGTCAAGTTTGCTTGTCTTTATGTTATTTAAACACTATTTCTACAATAATATTCCCACATCGTTTCGTGTTTTAAAGACGATTTAATAATAATTTATTAATCTGTAGCATTACCGAAGGAAAATGTAGCCTTACGGATTTGTCACTCTTCTTTTGGTTGAAAAGATAGAAATATTTGAGATTTCATGCCTCTATGAACTCACGAATCATGGTCTCCTGTGCACACTTTGCGACGGCTCCCATGAATGTCTCTAGAAATTGTGAGGAATCGAACCCACTCAGATTGTTGACACAATGGAACTTTTCTTCCACAAACAGTAAACTCGTTGTGTGAAGGACGTGCTAGTATAGCTTATCATCGATTATACAGTATACCTATGTAACGAGCTGAAGATTAAAAACACTCGAGATGAATTTGAGCGGTTTGTTCAGCTGGTTACTTGTGAATGATATTGGAGGGCTAGAATCGAGGGCTCCACGATCATTTGGGAAATCCGTGTTCGTTGGTGAGCTATCTGTCGTTATAACTCGTTTAAAAGCCATCTTTTGGCGTTGTTGGGACTATTAGCGGGCTGAGCGGTGCGTTCGAATTGAGAAACTCGCAGAATCCACCCGCCGAGGTCAACAACTCCTCCCTGAACCCGGAGTGACTCGCTATGAACCCCTCTTGTTATCAGCCATGTTATCAAGATCCATCATATTACAATTTACGAATTCATACCAAAGAGGGTCACCTTGACCTGCCCGGCGATGGAGTATTCGGTCGGATCATGAATGAATGACAACATTTCTTGTCTTAGATAATTGTAATTATGGAGTGGCTATCAGTGTTGCCAAATTAGGCGGAATATCTGGTTGAGCACGTTCTCCGGCCAAAGTTTTTCAAGTGGAGTGTCGTTTGCTTCAGAACAATGTAATGGTTTTCGCATAACTCCAAGTACTCCCCCATCCCTGCCAAATTTGGTTTAGAGTGACCAGCTTGTTACGGGTTGTCCAGTCAATAATCAGTGTTGACTTAATTTCAACAACCTTGTGCTTTTCTGCCGATTGTAGTGAGAATTCTCGGTTATTCGTACATGGACAATATAAAAATGATAGTGGAAGGTTTCTAGAATAAGAAATAAAATAGTTATGTATGTTGGTTAAGGACCGTGTAACTCGACAAACGGATTATTGATTCACTAAGCCTCCGTTACTATAGAAAAACTCCCCGTGTTCAAAAGCGCCCCTCGATGAATATTCACGTTAACTGCGTCATGCAAAATGAGGAATATCGCTCATTACACGCTCATAGCTTCGTGAATATTTACATCTCATTTGTAAGTCCTTGCTCTGGCACGGTCGTCTGCCTGTTTTGGCATTCTTAATGTTTCGCCATCCGAATGATCGCATTAGGACAATGAGAAGAAGTGTTGTGAGTAAATGGAGAGCATGAAAGATGAGATCGGATTCCATTTTTAGTTGTAACGCTCGGTGTAAGTGGTCTTGAAAAGGAAGGTCTTGTCGGGCATGCCCCCTGAAGCATCGCGTATCATTCGTATACATTTCAATAAGATTTGTGAATGAACGATTGTATTATCAGAATGGTGCACTCTCTTATTGATGAAATAGAGAGAAAAATTCTGCCCATTTTGTTTTTCTTCTCATTTTTAAAGTTGCAAAAATCCCAAACACATTATTAAAAAAGTTTAATTAAATTGGAAAGAAGCTCTGATTAAACGGCTTTTAGGGATTTGAACGTGTTGAGAACCATTTTCATTGGATTTAAGGTGTGTATCAATCGAGATGAATTAGCGCCGGTTTTTTCTGCCCCTTGACGTAGTCGACAACTCATTTTCTGCATTGAAGGACAATGAGTACTTGAATGATTACTCTCCATGACTCTTTTGAGAATAATCAAATTCGTTCAGTTTCCTGAACCGATCCACGCTTTTAGAACAATTCATTAATTGTTGTACTCTCATTCCGACAATGAGCTGTAGCAGCCACACTGATCTTGTTAACTCAAAAGTTCATGAGTTACTTCAGCACTTTGAGGCCACCATATTTGGATCTCTGTTGTATAGGTCTTCCGGAAGTAGCTACGTATTTTCGACGTGCTGATAACTTCCACGTCGCAATACCAATCATATTACTACGACCGAATCACTTCTCTAACTGGAGCCTTCCGTCACCTGCTGAAATCAAATATGAGTCAATCGTCCGAAGGCGAATCAACAGGGGTCAAATAGAAGCGATCAAGGACGAATGAATACTCGACGATTCTCACGGCGATATCGTGAGATTTACACCGACGGATGGTTCCCATTTTCCATTGTGTTCTCATGGGAATTGACTCATTTAGTGTGGAACCGTTCTTCGAAATCAGCATTTTGAGGTACAAGTTGTTGCAAAGTTTCAATAGTAAACGAGCTATTTGGTTCTTTTAGCGATTTCAACGCACTGGATTCTGGTCTAAGACGGTTCAGAGTCTGTTCATGTATTATAGAAATGGATTCAAGATTTTTTTTTTTAATGTGTAAATTTTTATTCCTTTTAGCAAGTTATCGTTAACCAGTCCGAACAAATTAAGAGAGACCAGGTAAATAAAGACGTAAGATCATCGACTGTTTTATGACCGCTACATGCGCCGTCTCAGTAACATCCGTCAACTCGTAAGGACGGGCTTCGAGGAGATCGTCTACCTAATAATAGAAATAGAATTTCCATTTGGACGTCAACCAATCGCTGAGTGGAGATTGCCTCAAGTGAAGCTCCCCTGCACTCGTTTTTAGTATGACTCACTCACACTAGGTTGTACAACGATGAATATAGTACCAGCACGGTTGCTGCCTAGTTTGTTGGACCGAGAAAAACTAGACCTCGACCCGCGTCTAGAACCCCCAACAAGGATGTAACGCTTTTAGAACCTGAGGTCGTTATACGGGGATGTTTTATTTTCAGAGCCGTTTCTTCTATTAATATTGAACCGAGTTTATAGGGTGCGTACTGATCATAGTGACTCCGTTCTTCTTGTATTTGTCCCAAAGTGCACATGTGACGTATTTATTCTAATTCAACTGAAAAGTAATATTGTACGGACTTTCACTTCTCCTCATCGAGCCTGACAGTGCATGTTGAATGATACAGAGACCACACATAAAGATGAGAGCACAAAATGAAACCGTTTGAATTGAAGGGGACTGAAAAAATACTGGCTTTGTGAACGCTATTCGAGTGGAGAAAACTGTTTTTCAGTTCACCTGTGCCCATCCAGCCATTCCTCTGGGATCCTTCTCATTCAATTTATCTTTAAACGTGTTTTCTTACCGGTTTTTTTCGTGATTTTTATGTACAGCTGCCAACATAACATAACATAGAATAAATGAGAAGAGAAAACCGAAAATGTATAAAAAGAACAAGCTGAAGTACCTGTTCTCACAGAATAAGTTCGTTTGCTGTAGTTCAGGGTGACTCTTTAAAGATGTTTTGAATCGAAGGAACAATAAAAGGCAATAAAAAAATAATAATGATAAAAAGTATAAATATCTGTTGGAGAGGGCCAGCGGAGGAAGGCGAGAAGGGAATAAAATCGCGTTCTGCACTTTTTCAAATTTCGGATTTATGAGGTGGGGTTCATGTTTGAAACGTGATATTTTTCGGATCATTCTGAAAGATTTTTTTAAATATACATGTCAGCTGTGGATTCTCTATTTATTCGAATATAAAAACACTACTAATTCATCTACAATGATTTATTATCCATTGGAGTAAGGAGTATGGGGGAACGGTGAATTTAATGGAAAATGATGCCCCACACGCCTGGGTCCCCAGAAATCTCGAAACCCATTTTCAAAAATAATATCCATTTTGATCCACACGGACCTCCAGTGGGCGCAGATGTGTCCGGCTTTCATCTCAATGGATTCAGCGTTCAAAATTTAGTGGAAAATAATGCTCCACACGCTAAGGTCCCCAAAATTCCGGAACCCCATTTTCAAAATACCCATTTTGACCCATCTCAATAGATTTATAGAAAATGATAACCCATATGCCTAGTTACAAAATATCCCGATAATCAAGTTTGACCTTCTTACCAAAATTTTAAAAAGATTTTAGAAAAGCGGTGTGGACGGTGGACGTACGTGTCAGTTTTTGGTTGGTTATTCCTTGAATAATTAACCTATGTTTTTAATCTAGACATCTTGAAACATAAAATGTCAAATTTAGGGGCAAGTTGGATAGATTAACCTCTGCAATAATAACAGGTTTATTATTAAAGGAATAATAAACCAAAAGACAGGTATTTGGAGAACATTTTTTTGTCTTGAAGATGAGAATAGGTCTATAAATACAAGCAGTCGCCATCTGGTACCTAGTAAAATTAAGATGAAGTGCTGGTTGAGGTTGTGCGCTTCTACAACAGCTTAGCCGCTTTCTTATTATCGATCAATGGAAAGACATTTCGCCCTAGCACTGCCTTCCTCTCCTCCCACCATCATCTGACCCGAGACCTTTCGCATCTTCTGCCCTCCTCTTCTACCCGCAACATTCACTCATTAGATCAGATCCAGATTGTGCTCCAACTCAAGTAAGATTCTAGAAAATGACTCAGTGATCCACCAGACATTCTGGGTTTTAGTTTAGAGCCAACATGTTTTCGTACAAACAAAAAATGTTGATACGGTAATGTTTGAAACCTGAAATCATTCCCCAAAATGTTGAAATTTTATTGAAAAGAGGTCTAATAAGAAAGATAAATTGGTCTCATGCTGAATGTATTGAAGATTTTGGTGAGGGCTACATCATATACATTAGGGTGCTGCCATACAAACTGAGGTCCCCTTCACTGTATTACATTTCTATCTTTTCCCAGGTATTATGGAGGATCGTGCTGTGCTTCCTTATTACTGTGGTAGCTCTCCATGTTAACAGTCCCAATGAAGCGTGATAGTGGATTCAGTTTGTGTGAGGATTAACGATCATGACGTGAGCATCCGTGCTGAAGACATTTTGCAGCCGTTCTTAGTTGATGCGTGTCTCAAATCCCACTCTAAGTCATTGACAGGTTGTTACGCTGCGGATTTTTCCCATCTTGTTTTTGAATCATTTATCGTCCTTCAAATAATTGTGGCACAAATTACATAATACACTCCAGTGACCAAAAAAATGTCGTCTCACCATACTTTTTGCTACCCGTGTTTCAAAGTGTGTAGATTCGAAATGTCCATCCTCCATTCTCCGCCAAAAAAGACCTCGAAAATATTCCTAGAAATGTTGCTAACAGACTGTATTTGCGATTTTTGCGTACCTAAGTCATGTTTATATTTGTATTATGTATTTATATTTAATGTATTTCCAAATTGATCGCCGCAAACGCACGCAGAGTATGGGTGCAAGTGGGTTTTCGAAGCTTCATCAGGATACAGGCATGTGGGGTATTATTTTTCTCTAAAATGTTTAATGCTCAATCGATTGAGATGGGTTTTGGAGTGATTGTCGCACACTATTGCGTACCTTCTGGTTTTCGGAAGGGAATTTGATAAATAGGTTACCTAATCTGGAACCTCGAAGGTACCATTCACACACAAGCGAGGTTTACAATGAATGATAATCCATTGAGATGGAATAATTTGCAGCATTTTTCCTCTACTCTTGATAACCACCATAAATACTCTGAGATATTTTACAAACGACGGATAGACCAATGAAGTAACCAATTTGAGCGTCTTTACAATACGCAAATTCATTACCTTTTTGAGGAAGTAAACCGTCGTATATAACTCTTCGTCTTTTTTTGGGAAGTCGCCAAAATCAAATATTTACTAGACCGCAACGGGAGTTCGGTATCCGCATTACGGCATTTTCTGTCCGCTCCTGGTCTGGGCTCCGTTGAGTCATTCCTTCGCAGGCAATGGGCACCGTGGGAATGTTATGTTAGAAACGAGGACGGAGTACGGACAGCTGGCCGTACGAAAAACAGAATGATATCGATCCAACTCGTGGAGAGTTCACCCTCTGTTTTCTCTCAATTTTTTTTTTCTTCAGTTCCAAAAGTCAAGTGCTCGAAGGTTGTTTCAGGTCAAGAAGATTTGTGCCTGGCCATTTGGACAGTGTCGGTAATTGTGAGCCACTCCAGACCACATCGAGTGCCCTTGTGCTGATAACTAACATCTTCGTTGACGTGACAAAAATACTAGTACTGTTGAGATTCGTCTTCTTCCTTGGACCTACTTCCTGCCTTATGAGTGTTACTGCGAGAGGTCCTAGTTATTTGTAAACGACGGTTGGGACTCTCGATTCAAATTAGATCCACGACTTGTTCCGATTCATCTTCGGTGTGACCTTGACATTTCGAACCGTCTGTGTGGAAACGTGAATGGTGTTGACTAAATATGAAGGTGATGTCATTATTCTGCCTTGACTGCGTTCGCCGAAGAAAAACATCTGAACGATCAGTGTCTTGAGGTCAATAGGCCCCTCGTGTAAGAAGAACCGACGAAGATTTGCATTCTTTGGATTGGAGAGGAAAACACGTGCGTCTTAATTCATGGGTGTCATTTATTACTGCGGTTCAATAGAATCTGCAAGATGCAATGACTTTCCGTTCAAAAACATTTTTTGTTTGGGGGGGAAGGTCTCTTATTAGTACTCATGAATATGAGATACGTGATGTGCCGTCAATAGATTCGACTAATCATCAGTGTTCATATTTCGCCTTAGCTCATTATTCATACTGTGACCATACTTACACAGAAAATTGATTTTTCCTTTACGCGCTCACATCTTAGGTACGTTTCAAAAGTATATACATTTCAACTCAGAATAATCCTTCCGCTGTCCTCCGTCCGGGTCGAACAAAACCATTGAAACTCCCCAAAAAGTCTGAAGTTTTGCAAAGACTCCATTTGGGTGATAGTTGTCCCAAATAATTTTTAACCCGATCGTCTCAAACGGAGGGAAGTAAGAATGAAAATGGTCGTTTTGACCATGACTGATTTTTGTTTATATTTTCGAAGACTCAGGCATGTGGGAAATTATTTCCAACGAAATTTTGGACGCCCAATCGATTCAAGTGGGTCTTGAATTGATTACCGCACACTGGAGATGGGCACCCCCATAAATACGGGTGACAAATTTTTTTTTTTTTTTTTAAATTTGTGTGTCAAATTGCAATGCTTAGCACTTTGATGAACTACACCATTATCTCTCCTTACACTCCCTCTCCCGTTCCTAGTTAGCAACTGTCAGCGTATACCACTCTCCTGATAAACTGAGTAACTACGGCTTGTGATGTGTTTCCATCGTTATGTAAAACCTCACTGTGCAAAAACCAGGGGTAATCATCACTCGACAGATGATGTTCCTAGGTAGAACAAGCTAAGTATTTATTATACCAAGGTCCAATTTATTTTAAAATTATTGATCGCATTTTATTTTTGAATGCGTTGAGGGTCGTCAGGCAGCAGGATAATGATTTTTGTTTTGTTTACTGTCCCTCGAGATCAATATTATATTGACTCCTAACTATGTCAAGGTATTGATTATCCTGCCCCGTGTGTGTGACTCACGTCTATTGAACTCTGGAAAAGTGATGATCTTCTGTCTTGAATGATTGATCACTTCAGATTGAATAGTTTGAAAGGAACCTCGAAGAAGAGAGTTGGTTCACGCTACAAGGCAGCGCCAGCGGCGTAGCTCAACAGGCCAAAATTTAACGCATCCTGCGTGTTACGAGCAACATCACCTATTACTGCGAATAGCGGGAGGTTAAGGGTGGAATAAGTGCCTGTTTTAACAAGGTTTTTAGATGTTTTAGGACTAAGGGGCGTGTGGGGTAATATCTTCCATTTTATTACACTGTTGTCACAATTACCTTCTAAGCAAACAAATTGTGAGAATCGTGAGTTGATTAGTAAAACAGACGTGTTCGTAGGCATGCGTTTAAAATTCACTTGTAAATCGTCGTCAAGGCTTCAAAAACGGATTTAAAATGTTGTCAATGGAAATGTCTGTTCTCACATCGATTTGATTGAATTTTGTGATCAATACAAGCTCCCGTTTTGGTTGGTTTCTCCTTGATAATCAACCTGTTTTCATGCAAAAAGATCAAAATAAGCATAAGTCCGTCCGTCAAAGTGTGTATTTTGAAATATGGATTTTCGAGATTTTCGGCGATCTAGGCATGTGAGGTATCATTTTCGACTAAATTATGGACGCTGAATCGGTTGTAATAAGTCTCCATGCTCCTGGTCTGAGGAATAACTAACCCCTGTGATTGATGTTGCAGCGAAGTTGCAATATTCTTCCCACTTCTGCATCCCCAGCTTGGACTCTGGAAGATGTCTTGTTATTTTGTAAATTTGATCTTGCTAAATTTCATTCTTTTGTCTAAATGATTAGGTACCGCTCTTAAGAAATGCTGATAATGATTTTCTACCCTTATATTTTTCAGACGATCACTTGCGATTGTGACGCAACGCCCGCTCTACAGTTAAAAGTTTTCCGACAGAAAGGAGAGAAGATCGAAGTCTCGCATTATCGACTCAATGTGAACAAATTTCGAGCGAGACTGAACATCACCTCCATTTCTGAAAAACTCCTTTTCGACGTCAAGTGCGACGGATGGCCCGAGGTGAACGTTCTCAAATTAAGCAAGTGTTGTTGACCTATAACATTATAGCTCAGAGTATAATTTTCAGATTTCGAGTGAATGGGGGTTATATCAACACCATTTATATGCCTAACAAGTCAATCCTAGTGTTCCGTTTTCATGCGTATTTGAAGGGGAAGTGTCTCGTATATTAGTTTATCGTCCTCGTACAAAACTTATTGTACTCCATCGGATTTCGTCATGGGAAATTTTGACAAATTTTTTAATATATTTTTATGGTCAATATGGATTAGGTATCCGTGAGTTTAGAATTGCCCAATTCAATTTCGGATTTTTCATGAAAAATAGTGAATGACCTAGACATTAATTGCCCTTAGGATGATGTTCTTATCCAAAAAAACTAAATACGCACGACTACTTCCAAATCAATAAAATAAAGAGAAGGGGTAAAATTAGAGGCTTCTGAGTCGTTTGTTTTTAAATTGAACAATCTGAATTTCATAAATGAAAGGGCGAGTTCAGTCGTTATTACTGGTGGTCGACGCCCCATGAAAGAGGCGCCAGACAGTGCCAGAAGCCTCCGGAAACGGCTTTTTAATGAAAATGTTTCAAATTCTTTCAACGGAGAGCGAAGAGAAGAAAAGGGGTTGAGGCGATGCCAAGACGTCTTGGCCGTTGCGGAGGTTATGAAATTGCTCTCAGGTTCGGGTTCGGGACCTGCTCTAGGAATAGTCGGCGTTACCTGTTGTGATCCGACCACGCGTGAGCATCTCGAGAATGATGATCCGTCACGGATGACCTTTCTGAGCCCAGGTGCAATAACTTGCGGGTCTTCCCATCAGTCGATGTCAGTGGCTAACAGAGCCGAGCACCTGGTCACGTGAGTGGTCGGGGTTTAATGAAGTTATTGTATCACCTACATCCTCCTACGCTTTCAGGGAGGTGATGGCAGCTTGGGGGGCGCGCTCGGTACTTTTAGTCAAGTTGCCGAAAATCCTAGGGCTTGTCCATATATTCGTAATAACTGACGAAACCCAATAGAAACAGTACATACTGAAAACGTGTACATGATAGGGAAGAGATTGTTCGAGCACTCCAGAAAATGAGCTGGGAGACGGGGTTTCACAGAGGCTAAGGAGGAGTTGAGCAGTTCGGTATGAGGAGACGTAAAGATTGAGTTGGCCACAAGCGGTAGCCGTCTTGAGGGATGGACGGTGGATCATACAGTTAGCCCCTGAAAATGGTACGTTGAAGAACTACCAGCTCTGCTCAGCCAGACGACTCGGAAGCCAACTTAGCCAGGAGAGAGATAAGCGTAATCTCGGCCATGAACAAGGAGGATGTCATGTTGGCGATCATACGACGGTTCGTAAGCTAAGGGACTCGATGTTGGCTGGCGATTCAGTGACGTCTACAGTTTTCCACATATTGAAGCCTCGTGTGCAATGTCGCCGTTCCATGGTGGTGGCTTGAAAGGGGGGTAAAGAGGACCCTTCCTGTACTGCGAGGGCAGAAGAAAGGAGGCAGTGAGAGTATGTCGAGCAGTCGGAATTCTACGCAACCACTTCCACTCCTAAATCTTGAACTGCGAGCGAAGCAAGCAGCCGTGCTAGAAGCGAATTTACTTACGAAGGAAATAATACTCGCAATACCAGTACTTAATGTTTACAAAGCTACATGAGCGCACTCTCGCCCGCATCATTGGAGAAGTAATATAATGATACCTAGGAATAGAACTAAACCACTGATACTCGAAACATTCCCAACCCGCAACTAGTCTTTCATTTACATGATCGTGATTAACATTGTATTCTCCAAGCTCTGGCTACCATTGAAAAGTAAAGTAATTGAGTAAATGAGCCGCAGACAAACGAGAAACCAAGTCAAGGTCGCGGAAGCTTAAAACGTATTTTCCATGTCAAAATCAAAACATGTTTCGATTTCAGAAGAGTAAAATTTTGAACAGTCGAAAGGGAACTTTCAGAATCGAGTTTTTATGTGATCATCGTAGTTTCGTGCTGCGACGGGGATGCTTTTTCCATTCTATTAGACTCAGGCCAGACTAACTTTTTATAAGAATTGCATGAGTTCATCTCGCAACCAATGGTTTTCATGATTATCCTTCTACAGCTAAGTTGAGCCCTCAGTTGAAAACGCTAATCAGAACCACGTTGGGGTCACCAGTGTAATGGTTGTTTGTTGAGCGGTGTTTAAGCATTATCACAGTCCGACGACGGTGAACAAAGATTGTTGCAGTTTATCTACTTAATTATTATAACGGAAACATTTAATTGAAACAATCATAACCCTAAAAACTGCTGTCGTCGCAGGTTAAAGTCGCCTTGGCTCCCGTTGGCGCGATTAAGAACAACCTGGACGAAACTCAGCTGCAAGACGTCATCAACGAAATTGTGACGACTGCGCTTCGTTGTTCGGACGTCCATTGCAACTTTGGAGTCTACCCAAACTGCCCTCGGCTCAACAGATACGTTCAAACTCCTGGACAAGTCCTCCCCGTCCACTACGACTCGATCGTAAGCAACTTGCCTTCTAAACAATGCGTTTACAATAAAAGTTATTTTTTTAATAGATTTCTACCAATTAAAATAATTTATTCGTTGATTTTTCAGCTCTCGGGCTCCGACAGAACTATTCAGCAGAACAGAAGACTACTTGTGAAAGTAATCAAAGCGCAAGGACTTGGGGGGTCTAGTTGTGAGTTGAACTCATAATTCATAATCATTTTCTTTACGTTGCCCTGATTAATTGCAGGCGTTAGTAATTATTTTCGAACTAAAGAGAAGAGTGAAGAGCTCCCACGTATTCACCACCCAAAAGATGGGAACAAATATTTCAGAATCATAAAAAACTAGACGCTTTTTCGATCATCAGGTTAGCAGCAATATGGATGCAACCGTTTTATTGAATTTGCTTAGATTTTATTCATTTAACACACTGGACACTGACGTTCCTTACTGGTGTTATAGAGCGAAAGACATGATCAGGAAGAGTTCTTGTAACCGAGACTCTAATCTGTAGATCGCTGATAATAATTAGATAACTCTTATGAAAATCCATTCTGCCGTTTGGTGCCGGTGCCATAACGTCAAGTTTACAGGATGTTAACTATATTGCTTACATAAAATCAACACGGTTTGTCAATGTACAATGAAAACATTGAGATCTTTAATTTTATCAAAATTAATTCAATTATGGTGGTTCAAGTCACCAGTTAGGTAATCGTATTAACGAACAATTATTCCACTTGACGAGTCAGAAAACAAAAAATTTCCTTCGGGCCGGATTTGAACCAGCGACCTATGGATGTCTGACAGTTTCCTCCTACAGTCCACCGCTCTACCAACTGAGCTACCGAAGGTCCTGTTTGCGTGGAAGAGTCAGAGCTATGGTCCACGTCCGCAGTGCTCTCAGTTACTTATAGTTACTTAGTTACTGCTCCAACCTGCTCATTGCATTGTGGAAATGGACTTCTGAACATAATATTATGCTTCATCCAACGTTTTAGGACGAAACGAAAACAGGCTGCTTTCAGTAGCCAGGTAGGTACCCCAAAAACACTTTGAGTAGGTACAACTAGGATGTGGCGTGGACTAGGAGTCTCCAAATCTTAGAGCGGGAAATTCCAACTGAAAAATTTTTTCAATCGCGCAAAACAGAAGACAGAATAGATAAAAAGGAATTAAGACCACGCGATTTTTTAAAAAATTATTATTACTACTTCTTGAATTTCGAATGTTGTCAACTTTATGAAGTTTTAATTTGTATAACGTCCATTTAATTTCACTTTCAGCCTGTATAGAGCCTTACTGCATTGTCGAAGTAGACGATCCGTCGCAGAAAAATCAAACGTCCACGAAGAAAGGAACCGACAATCCTGTTTGGGAAGAACATTTCCTCTTGTGAGTATTGGTGAACTCGAAAGCCAGAATCATTTAGCCGCTATCGTAAAATAACCAATTCATGCCTTTTCTGTGCTGTTGCGGAACAGAATAATACTGCATATTGAAGATTGCGTTGACGTAATACACACTCCTACGAGACGAAGAATAAAACATTTTTTTGGTAATAAATACGTAGAATTACGTAAAATATTCATTAAATTGAACGATTCTCTAACGAAAATCGTAGACTTTTCACGTAGAAACGTGCTTTTCGCAATCAATAGTAAAAGGGGAGGAAGTGTCCAACTTCGAAAAAATATCACTATCTACACGAACTATCGGAAATACAGTTACGGAAGCCAATGATGGTCTAGCCAAATAAATGGACATGCCAGTAATGAATTAAAACGAAATCTAAATTTTGGAAGATTCACAAAAATATAGGTAAGACTTTTGTCTGATTTGCTGTTAAATTTACTTTAATTTATGTAAAACGTGAATCGGAATTGAAAAAATTATATTTATGGATTTAATTTATAACTATTTATACTCATGCAGTGATGAATGCCAATCGTTGAGGAAGGAGGCATTCTATGGCGTTATGTTTTGGCCTCACTAGAAAAAAATAAATTTAAAAAAATAGTGCTTAGCCGTTTGAGTTGTCATTTTGGATAATAAATAAATTTATTACCAAAACGTATGCAAAAGCCGAGAGAAAATAGGTGTTACTATTTTTTGAAAGGACTAATTCAAATATTGTTGTGCGACTTCGTAGAATAATCACGATAATTCGTGAAGCCTTGATGGTAGGTAGGTAGGTTTCACAAACACTCACAAAATAGGATGATACTTTTCTCCAGTCTCTTTTGGCCAAGTTGTAAATATGACGGGGTAGAGAAATAATCGAATGGTGTTGGAATTGAACGAGAGTATGAAAATGATAGTACATTTTTCTGCCGGTTATTTCTTTACAAGGACATTTCATCTGAGATTTGACCTACATTTTTGTCAGTCAGGTCGTCAATCAATTGAGTATCAATGATCATGACACACCTTGGAGTCGTTCAAGGCCTGTATCTGTAGAAGTGGCCTTCCTGGAGGGTATTGCAAATCCTTCTTGTTTGTTTAGGTCATCTGAACACTTTTTCTCGCTATGTTTCCTACGGGAGACTACCCGGAGTCACAAAAACCCCCGGTCGCTTGACTTTGAGCCACACACATACACAGAGATAAACGGAAACAGGATTGATGTAATAAGAGTAAGACAAGTAGCTAGGTTCTGTAGTTTCTCTGCCGTTTTACCCATTGACACGTCACCCAACACAACTCAAATTGTTGAAGTAGATCACACCTCCTCCTCGCATTAATTAATCATTTTAATTTCTCAATTTAATCAATAATGGAAACTTCAAAAGTGCTGAAGGAATCCTTTGTACGTTTTTTTTCTGAACAATGTGCCTTTTTGCTCACAGGTTTTGACCCAGTATTTTCACTTTACTTGGAGTTTCACAATTCTCTCTATGGAACACATTGCGTGTCCCGTAGGGGCTCTCAGTTACCTTCATGTGCCACTATAAACTGTAGATAACGCGTTCACTTACTCAATCTCGTATCTGAATTCGCGATGTCCTTCAAAGCGAGACAATTTTTGCCATTTGGAGTAAACTAATTGACTGAATACATTTGAATCCACTTTCCCAGCAATCATTTTGTCAAGGAATCTTTGTCGCCGAATTAGACGAAAGTCGGTTTTGTGTTTTGTTAGATTTGTGTTGTATTCGATACAAAATCGGTATAAAACTTCCTTAACTTGGTTAACTTCAAATTGAATCATTCTGGTAGTTTCGTGTATTAACTTGGCAGCTGCGCAGCATCCTGGTGTCTTTAGGTCTGCTCTAATAAATACAAAGGAGTAGACGAGGTAGCTTTTCCTGAAAAATGATTTTCTCAGCTTTTTTCATTTATATTTCTGGGGTGTACGACTTGCCAGTACGTGGCGCATATAATTTCATGCACTTTTTCCGGTCACTCGGTCCCACAAAATCAAGTTTCTTGGAATTGATGTAGTATTACGACATTATAGAGCATTTACCACAAATGTTATTATTCTGGTTGATGTAATTGAAATTCACTGATCCAAGCTCTTTAAATTATTTATTTATTTGTTTGCGTTTGTTATTTTCAGCGACCTGAACAACATGACGTCGGAAATTCTGCTCGAAGTGTACGACAAAAGAGGAGCGGACGCAAGGTTTTTAGGTTTAGGCATAGTATCCATGGACGAACTGAACACGACACCTAGTCAAAGACAAACAATTTCCCTGCAGAGCACTCCTGGAGGCGAGGACGTCGTTTCGGGGACGCTAACGGTTGAGGTGAGTTGAATTTTCAGAGCCAAGTGTCCTCAATGCTCCAACTAACTCACCCTGATGTATTAATTATTTATAGCCTAAACGCATAAGATACTATTAATATACCAAAGAAGGCGCCGATTATTGCCTCACTATACTTCTTAGTTTCTTTTAATGGTTTGGAAGAAGTGTTTTGACGTTATGATTGTTACGACTAATAAGAAAACGGTAGCAACCTTCTTTTCGAAATGAGGTAGGTCATGGGCCATTGTGGGGTGGGAATGAGGCTATTTGTGGGCTTTACTGGGCAGTCCATTTGGCTAGGCAGGCAGGACTACATGGTAGGAGTGAGGTTGTCCTTAGATTTCTACAATGGTCGTTATTTCGGCGTCAGTGCATGATAGATCTCGGAAAATTCATCAATATCACCTCCCACAACACAATCATCTGGATTGACTTGAAGTGACACTTAAAGTCATAGATTAGATTAGATTGAGTTGAATTGGCTCCAATTCAATTTTGAAACTTGACCTCTGCCCGACAGGATTTCTACATAAGGAATCTCATTTACCTAATCTCAATAAATTCATTAAAAAACTCGTTTTTGGTTGGTTATTCCTAGTCAATCTCTCCGATTCGGCGATTTTTCTGAGCATTTCAAGATACCTATCTAGATCAAAATAAGCAAAAATCCGTCCGTCAAAGTGTGTATTTCGAAATATGGATTTTCTATATTTTCGGTGATCTGGGGTATCATTTTTGACTAAATTATGGACGCTGAATCCAATGAGACGGGTACCCGGAACGATTAGCGTCCACCGGAAGAATTTATTATTCAAAATTGGTATCTACCTTCCTATTTCAAAAGTGGGTTTTCAAGATTTCTGGTTTTTCTAAATTTTGGACGCTGAATCGATTGGAATAACCAACACCTGTGAAGGCATTTGCAGCGTTTTTCAATTATTTTATATCGTTTGCCAGTAGTACAACATTTACATGAAATCTTGATTTTCAATACCAATGATTATTGCGAAATCATTGTGTGGCAATGAATGTCTTTTTCTTTTCCAGTTCCTCCTAATTGAAGGTGCTGATCTTCCAATGACGGGAGACAAACCGTTCAAAATTAAGGAAACCCTACGTTCTATTTCTCCCTCCGGTCAGATGTTGACCAAAACCACCACCACATTCGCTACAGGTAAAACTGAATTATCAACCCGCGGCTCGCTTCGTCGGCTGAATTAATTTTATGAATTCGTAGCGCTTCCAACCGGGCAGTACAACGAATATGGAATGTCCAAAACAAGTTTCTTCAAATTTTGTCTCTTCTTTTTCAAAGCTGTAGCTGTGTGTGAGTTCGAGTCATTATGGCGCTCTCAAATAAGCTGAGATTGTAATTTGCTTTGCCTCCCTGTGTTGTCGAGTCCTTCGTTTAGCCCCTTTCCTTTGTTCCCTGCTAATCGGATGCCCTCCATTAGGTGTTGTAGTTTTCGCAGTTCTAATAATTCGTTCTAGTCTATTTCAAGACTGATGTAAATTATACTAATTGTGGACGAGTGGTGTTTATTTTACCATCCTCCTGTCTTCATAGTTATGAACTATTTAGATGAGGTGGGGTAGTATGAGTGTTCGTAAGACTAAACAACTCACCACGCCGTGCTTTCCCTTTTAAGGCAAGTTGGAACTGAAGAGATGTCACGATGATAGCAATGATTTGAGAAAGTTGGCCGCGATCGCTGACCGCAGAAACCTTCTTCCTTCTACTGAGCATTGCGTAGTAGCAAGCATTTCAGATGGCACTAGAGTAATTATTTCAAATAAGTTGACACTAGCGCTGTTTTTCGTACTGATACAGACTTTGTCGTGTAGGTTCGTGATGGTCTGAGCAGTCTTTTACAAGTAAGTTGCAAAGCAGCGTACTGTCAGCATCTAAACGTGCCAAAGAAATATATTTTTTAAACCATGCGATTTGGGCACAAGCAATGTAGGTTAGTAAATAATTCTTTCCACGATAACTATGCGCATTAAATTATTTCTCTTTCAAGATGCATTGCCTATTTTCCAAAGTCATTTTGCTTGAAACTAGTGAGTAATCCACTAAATCCTCCTGTCTGGAGAATATTTGTTCGTAACACACCTTAGCGCCTTGATTTGGAAACAAAATGGGGTTTGGTTTCTACCAATGCTTGCTTTCCTTCGTATTATTAGTTTTACCAAGGTTTTTCGTCGTGTCTTGATGATCCTCATGAACTTATACACAGCTCAGCATCTGATTCGTTGCTACTGTTAGGAATGTTTCAGATCTTGGTTTTCCTATTGCTGACGCGCTTTTTGTTAACGTCTCAACACTTTTTCAGATCAACTTACAAACGGCGGTGATGGTATTACTGATTTGGCGCTCAAAGAAATCGAAAGAAGTCGCGGAACTCCCGCTAATAAATCCACGTTGATCATCCACAGCCTTCAAAGGGTAAAATCAAAGTAATCCTACGCGTAGTTGTGAGGCTTTAGGGGTTTCTCTTCGTTAATTATACGATTTGTTTGCTTTAACACATAAAAATTAAACTTCGTATTCTATCCCTACAAAACTATCAGTTGTCTCTTCGTTGACAATCTTATAGAGATAAGTGATAATCTAACACAGTTGTAGTCGAAATGCACTGAACAGCATCTTGTAGCCAACCAGTGATGGGAACCACAAGTACCTATCGAGAATATTACAATCATTTAACCAAACAAAGTTAAATTCCTCAAAAATTTGATTTTTTTTTTGTATTTAAGTCTATTTAATACATACTTTATTCGTGTTGTAAAATCCTCTTGCTGCTTGTTCATCTCTATTTCTACCAGCCCCAGATAATGGTTAGCATTTAACAGCAATCGTGATCGTCAAGTTGATCAAGGACGAACCCCAATACAGTTGGGATTTTGAATAACAATGAATATGAGCAAAAACTGTGTCCATCATCGATCATAAGACAAAGATCCTAGTAGAAAGACAAAGATAAATAAATTAAAAAAAATAAATAAAAAAAAAAAAAACGGGATAAAGGGAGAAATTCTTGTATCATTTCCCAATGGGGAAAGTGACCGGTAATTTTCCCATCATTGTGGCCATCGATGGACATCCATCTACCAACTATCGATTTTTATCCCTTACATCGATTCTCTACTCACTTTTGAGAATCGAAAAGACGATGAGGATAAACCGCATGAATATTTACTTTTGAAATCGTGCCTTCGTGTTCGCCTAAGTTTTTCAGTAGACATTTGTACTAACATGCTGTAATTTTCTTTCTTTTTTTATCGCCTACCGTAGACACCACAACCTGCGCCGTTACAGATAAAGGTAAATCCTCGTAAGAGTATGTCTTGCGTACGATTTAATTTATTATTATCCTTACGTTTTTATATTATAATAAAATATGGAAGGTATGAAATACCGAGATATCTTTGAACAATTGTTCAGAGATTTAACGTTGCTTTATTACCACCCTATAGAAATTTCATGTTTCTGTATAATTGCTAAGCATTACAATGTTATGTATTTTTTCCATGGTGGGCAGATATGCGTTGAGCCATGTGTGGGGGAGGCAAGTTTAGAAAGTCATAGTTTTGTCGTAAATTAATACCCAAGGTTGGATTGCTTCGACCCTAACGTTACTTGTTGGACCCTAGAACCCCCTCATGCATTCAATTTGAGTACTAAGTCCCCACGTATGGTCTCAAGGACGCCACTTTTCTTCGGCCAGTTATTCATTAGTTTCTAACTGTCCTTCGTATTGACTCATAAAGTGCTCAGATTCGTCAAAAATTTATTTTACAAGATGAAGAGAATCTTGATTATAAACTTGCAATTAATTTTGCGCACGAATAAACCGATTTTTGGAATTCAAATTAGGTATTTAATAAAATAGTCTTCTCCTGAGTCAGATTAGTCAGAAATGAAGGAACAAAATTTTTCGTAAAACCGAACCAAATGAGGTATTCTTGCGCTTCGTGGGGGAAGGCTTGTCAATACTATTTTCTTTTTTCTACCCAAAAGGTAGGTAGGCTTTTTATGACTAATTAAATACGCCAACTCGATTTTGTGTGCCCTCCTTTACTGAAGCAATCAAGTATTCCATTCTGTATAAAAAAATGTAAGTACATTCACAAATTTTCACAGATCGCATCCTCATTAACGAAAAGGTACAACAAAATTTGTTGCATTTTATGCTGCCTAAGTTAAGTTGGAGATTCTCAAGTATAACCTGAATTAAAAAAAAAAAAATTAATAAGAATAATTAAACTAGTGACGGCTCTTACCAATATTGTGAAAGTAGAGAAATTTGATTTTATTCCTCGACAAAAACGCGGAAAAGTTGGGCTGAAGAAATTTGGCGGTCTTTCAGTTTTGGGTATTCTTGTACTCTGATCATAATCTCATAAAATCCTAAATTGTCTTTGAATCCTTATTTTGAGCTTGGTTCGTTTCTTTTCTTCTCGTCTCATGTCCGTGATTTACAGAGCTCTGTTTTTCCCCTGCTCGTTAATCACAACTTCTTAATTGCCTTCCGAAATGATTCAATTCGTATTCTTATTTTGTTGGATTTCTTTCATTACAGAAAACGTTTTCAATGATCATTTTTTAGCTCGTGCTCATGTGACGTCATCTCCCTTGCGTTCCTGTTCCTCTAATATTTACTTTCAATTTTCATGTCATATGTCTGCGTTATTTTGCCAGGTGGCGATGTCTGAAACGGGAATGTGGCATGAAGTGCCTGATGATAAGGTGATCCTACAATCATTTTGTTGTTCCTTATATCGGAGAGGGAGTCGCATTTTGGTACTGTTGTTTCAGCCGGGAACCATAATTTAACGTTGTCCATTAGAAAAAGCTTGATCAAAAAAAGCTAGTTAACGTTTCATACGATCTCTTATAATTGCCCACATCAAACAGCAACTTACACCAAATCCTCTCTTAAATACAAGGCAAGCTTCAATAGAAACGAATAAAACTTGCTTTTTATTTCTAGGGGATTTTGGTTTCAATATTCCTTAAGTACTTCAACATTTTGAACAATGGTGCCCAATTTATTCATCTTTTTTCTATCGGTCAGACTCCAATTTGACGTTGTATTTCTTATAAAAATAAAAATTAATATAATTCAACAGTTAACTAAGAAGAGCAAATTGAACAATACGCGTATTCGTTAGAAAGTTTTAAATTATACTCTTTGAACCTACCTTATGGGCAGCCCCTTTTTCTAACATTACGTGTTAATAAATATCATAAGCGGATGAAAAATTAACAAATCACGGTCTCTAATTATTTACTTATTTTTAACTCGAATGCTGACTCCGCTTGTTGGAACCTGGGTGCATGCGGGCTTCTAATTTGAATATTCCTTCCAAGTACGCTTCAGGTCTCTGTGTCGTTGGGCTGTAGGTTTCTTTTAATTTACGATCCTTTTCATTCTGTTGTGTGTTTATACGTTGGCGCATTTCACCCGCACTGTGCACAATTATCTTGTAAGTGGTCTGTGGTCGTTCGATGAATTGTTGTCGCCTCAGAGGTGAGTCTTCTCTGCATGCGTTGAGATTGATGCACACTTTCTTTTGTATTCAAAGGTTCTTTAACTCAACTAACCCGCGGTGTTGTCTGCTCTACAGTTAACGAATGTCATGAAATTACTCTAAGAATACTCGTATTCGTGTTTAACTTTTTTTCATGTAGTCCATCGACACGAGTTTTACTCGATGGACACGTTTTTATGACTGCGAAGTCAGAAAAATCCCTCTTTCTTTACTCATTGTTAGCTTACTGAACCAAACAAGCTTCAAGGAAAATTATTGTGTACTCAAAATAATTCAAAATAATAAGAATAATGTTAGACGGTAAAATCCTTTCCAAATACGTTCAAACGTTTAAATCTTCTAATTTTTTCCTCCTTTTGACTCAATTTAAATCTTTTTCAGCCTGGAAATCAACCCCCGCAGTCAACGGATCAATCGCCTTCCTCTCCCGAAGTTCCTGAAGGTTGGTATTGCTCTATCGTATTGCTGAACACAGCCTTTACGACATTCTCCCTTTCAACAAATCGCTAATTTTTTCATGTTAGACACAAGGAAATAATGTGAACTATTTTCTTGTTGTTTCAAGCTCCCAGCAAGGCTCTGCAAGGTACTTTGTACAATGGGGTATAGAAATAGATTTTTTTGTTAGGTATTATTAATTTTATTCATTTTAAACAAAATTGCCCCCAAACGACAGCGTCAAACCTATAACAGGTTTCAATTAGTCCTTCAGGCTGACGGCCAAATGTCCCTGATGCTTGGTTTTGGTATCAAGCGGAATATCTCTATTCAAACTTGCGAAGAGTCTTGCAAAATATTGGATCCTTGGAGCGGTGGTCTTTTCCTACCCCATAAATTTAATCATCGCTGGTAAATTTTGTCTTTTTAAATTTTGCTGGTTCGCCATTTTTTACCATAAGTACTATCAGATGCTGAGGGTGACGCTCGTGGTCCACCCTTCTTTTAAATAATTTCCAACTTTTTCTCTCCTATCATCCGGATTAACATCATAAGGATAGGTATATTTCCACTCCAAGAAGCGGGCCAGGGGGGATCAAAGTTTCACAAAACGTGGATTCAGGTCAACCTCCCATTTCTTTTCATGAATAATTTGATCAAAATTAATTTAATCGAAAATTTACAGGACCAAATGACTGCCGCTATCCGTGTTTTGTGAAATTTCGGTGCCTTGACCAATTCAAAACCTCCTGGCACCCGTTTTGTGGGAGGGAAAGTTGTTATCCAAGCAAACAGTTCATTGAATTTGATATAGAAACCGAATATTTACTAAGGTTGTGGTTCAAACTCGAAGAAAGATGACGTCGTCTGCACAAAAGGCCGTCACGCTTTTTGCATTTGTGAAATCCTACATCAGCCACGAAGGAAAACGAATTTTTCAAGTTCTAAAAAGGCGACTTTATCGGGTGAGGGAGCTCATGTGAGGCCCCGTATGGTTATGAGTAGTTTCTCAGTTAAATAAGAGACATTCATGTGCGCACATTCCCTCCCAGCGTTAAGTCATGTAGGTAGTCTAATTTTTCCTCGTTTTTTCCTGTAGAAAGCCCCAACATAAGCTGAAAATTGTTGTATTTTTGGTCCTAGGTATCCTTCATTTTGGTGACATTAAATTAGTTGTGTTGTTTGAATAGTTCTAAATTTGGCTTGGTTTCACAGAGAGAGGACGGAGTCGGAGAAAGAAAAGAGACTTCTTCGGAACACTGCGCCGATTCGGGCGATCGAAAAACCGATCGAGATCTGTCGGCCCAGGAGAAGAGGATCCTGAAACAGCCGCAGCAATCGCACGCTCGATATCAGCCGACAGAGCTAGAGACCCGTCCGCTCACAGTACTGGTAAAACCACATCACAGTTCTTTCCCTTACTGACAGAGTTATAGCTTGACAGTGAGCACTGGAAATGCAGACGGCACGTCGAATGTGGAGATTCCTTTGGCCAAACAGTCTTGAAATGTGAGTTGCGGAAGATTCTGGCCCATCTGCCCAAGGAAAGATATTTTCAGGGGCTTCTGTTGAAACGATGCTTGGTCCGACCCTTTTCCCTCCATTTTTAACTCATAAATCGAAATGGAAATTCATGTTGTGAAATGAAATTTCCAAGAGATATGAAGGGATTCAACATCTGGAAAGAGGGCTATTGAGGCGGATGAGCAACTTCCGCCAAAACCTCCTACAAACCCCCTTTGGTACATGATGATGATGGATGGTTCATAGCTGCTTGACTTAACAAATCTTTAATTTAATGAATGCAATAAACATTGCTGCCTCATACAAGTATATTCCATTTGAAAATGTGAATAGCTTTTGTGATTCTTAATACCTTTTCATACCGTGACACTATTATTTTGGCTCGAAAATGTTCTAATTTGTGATTTTCTTTTGTTGTAACTCACCTAACATCTGCGTGGTCGTGGGCTGCTTCTAACGTTGGTAAGTGATCGTCCATCTTACGAAATACAGTCAAATACAGTTTACAGTCTTGATTTCCACGTTAAGTCCAATTTAGTTTCTTCCAAACCTCTAAGCATTTAATAATTGGACTCGCACATTTAAAACGGATGAAACTGTGATGTTTCAAGTCGCAGTTATGGTATTTAATGAGCCTGAGAGTCGTTGAATTGACTTAAAAAATTAACGCTTGTCTTCTTGTGATGTCATAAACTGAAAACGGAATTTGTGTGATTCGTTGTATTCGAAACTTGAATTTTCCCACTTTTGTTCATCGACCAATTGTAACGTATTTTATGTTTTTCCTATTTCTGTCGGTCGCTAAAACGTACCTAACTTCTGTTTCAGTGTCGTATCTTTCAGTTCCGGGCTTAAGAGAAGGTTCTGCTCGGTCGAGTTTGAGCGAAGCGTCGGGTATCAGCGGAGCGTCCAGCCGCACATACGTTAACGAGGCCTCAACTTTGGTGCTCGAAACTATCGAAAACAGTATCAAGAAGTAAGACTAATTATTTTTTAATTTAGAAATTGTTTAATATTTTTTTCACAATTTATTACATTTATTTGTATGATACTCGTTGTATTTGTTTCCCCATCACGTACAAATGATAAACCAGAGTCTAGCCGACCATCTTCAATTAATTTGATCGTGCAAGATAAACCAACATAAATAAACTAATTGAGTGAATTGAATTTCAGATACTACTTAGTGCCACTTTCTATTGCCCAGCGGAACAGGTGGAAGAAGAAAGGAACGAAACTCCACATTTACAACGATCACACGTTCATTGCCAAACACTTACCTGGGTGAGTAACCAGGTACCAATCCGAAGTCCCGGGGATCAATACTTTGTGTTGGTTTCTGTGCCCATGATGGACGTTGTCCCTGAGTACAAACTGGACAAGTTTACACCTCCTTACGGGACAGCTCTTGGCAGTCCTTTTCGCCACAACGCTTGTCCTATTCCTCCTCTTTGAATTCCCCTCATACAAGTTGTCATGACTTTTGGTCTCTTTCCAATTGAATTACCTGTTCCATTTCAGCGGTACGATATGCCAAGTGTGCAAAAAAGGGCTGCCCCGGCGGCTCGGCAAGCAGGGTTACGAGTGTCGAGACTGTCAACTGAGATGTCACAAACATTGTCACGTTAAAGTCGATTCGACCTGCCCCAACTCCAACATTCACAGCCTCGAATTGTAAGTATTGCAGCTTTATGTTGTATGCATTTAACTACTTAGATGGTCAAGAACTTGTTTATAGTATCCGGTAATCGTGGTGAAACGGTTACGAACGGTTAAACTGCCCTCGACCTTATTTTCCATTTGGACAAAAAGCAGGGCGTCCACGTATTATTGTACCCCGGATTACTTTCATGGATCATCACAATGGGGACTTTCTTAGTCGCTAGCTAAGTGAGTTGCTCGCAATCAATAAACCGAGGGGTATATTTCTTAAAAAATCTTGCGTAGACTAATCTGAATTTGTGATAAGAAGAGGCTCAAGTCCATTTCCAATAAGAAATTTGTCGTCAGACAACTAAATCTGTTTAAAACTACAATCTTGATTTTTTTTTTTTCGTAAAAATTGCTTTCAGCACGATTGTGTGCGGAATACCAATTATGAAAAGCAACTAGGCCAAGTATTCGATAGTTCGTAACCGAGTCAATCAGTTGAGGACCTAAACAAGTCAACAATTTGTGGACGCCCTGCACAAGCTAGTCTACCTCTTCCTTTATGCGCCTAATGATTTTGTGTTAACGACAGAGGCCGATATTCCATGGATAGGCACTCACGAGGGACCTAGCGAATGGTTTTCAACGAAAGCGGGTTTGTCTATCAGCTAAGGAGAGCCCTTAGAATGGTGCACCCATGATTTTGGCACACGGACCTTGCATTAGGTCCGGAAAAAGGTTTTGAGCAGTTTTCGCACAAATTGTCGACACTAGCAGAGCGATTACCGTAGAATAGGCAGCTCGAATCATATAGAATAGAAAAACGAATCCAAAAACATTCGATAATCTCTTCCACGCTCCCTTGTAAGCCCTTTGTGTTCAGTGATTAGTTCGATCTCATCCATCCAATGGTTGAATCTACCCTTAGTACCTGAAGTTCCCACATTTTACTATTCCCTCTTAAGATTTGTTGGCTGCTATTTAGACCACACCTCTATTTTGATAGAGAAAATGTACATTATCGTTGAAAATAAATGCACACCCTGTGCAGCTGGTATGCAACAGCAGCAAACTTGAAAATATAAAATGTATGGTTTATATTTGCAACAGACAAGTATTATTTGAAGCGTTTTTGCATAGCAGTATTGATGAAAACATTGTTATCTTTAGAGGGGGGGGGGGGGGCACTGTTGATATATTGGTGGTAGGATGTAGAAGGAAATGATAATATCTGTTATGGTGCAGTCACTCATAGCAAATTGGGTTTCAATCAAGGTACAGGGAAATTACGTTCAAAATTCCAATCTGGACTATGAAAGAGAGTAGTCAGAGTCAAGAGACAGGCCTCACCTACTGAAATGACGCCGTAAAGTATTCTCCATGGCATGTAGGCTCTGTCCTCTAGCAGCATGGTTGAGCCAGCTATGCTAGGTGTTGCAGGCAGAGTGCCTCTCAGGAAGAACTACACAATCATTGGCCACTTTTTGAAAGCTTTCTGTACAAAAGTGTAGAAGATAGTTCTAATGTTCAAGTGCTGTGATTATACATATAAATTACGACCTCACCACAAGACGCATTGTGGTAAATATGAGATTCACTCAGTAAAGATGTGCTTAAATGGACAGTGGGAACCCACTACCATGTGCATTGTGCCTGATGATATCTCTGACGTACTGGTCTTCTCACAAAGAGAGACTGGTGACCAAGCAATATTTGCTTGGCAGTCCGGGACTAATATTGGACAGCCTACCATAAAAACTCCTTCTCAGCAGACAAATCTTGTGTCCTATGCCGCAACAAAACCAACTGCATCTAATTTATGGCCACTGGAGCTGATCAACTACAATGTGTTGTAATAGCTTCAAAGTTTGCAGAGTTGCATTTATTACATTCTTACTACTAGTTTCATGAAGCCTCTGACACAAGTACCAAACAACTTTTTGATAGTTAGATCATGAAAGGCCATTTGTTGTAATAGAGATGATAGGTCCTCGTACATACGACTTTCTCCCTGTATTTTCAAATGCACTGCTCTATGCACATGCTTTCTTCAACCAGTTCTTCCTTGTTTGAGAAAGTATATTGACAGCTGAAAGATGTAAGAGATCAATTCAATTTTCTATTGTGTAGTACCAAACAATTTAATGTTTTTCTTTTTTCAATGCTGGTCCCTTCTGCCTGTACTGAGTGAATAGGTAAGTAACTAAATGATTAGAAGATAAATGAGAAGCATTGAGTAGCTGCTTTTGACTGAATGCAGTCTGACTTCTTCTCTTTTGACTTTGTGTATATTCTCAAGTTGTATACCGTATCTATTGCATGGTTGTTTGGTATTATCATCTATAAGATACTATCATCATTTCTACTCTGCACTTTTGGGCATCATCATAATATGTTTGGAATGGCGTTCACTTTTTGTTTGCTGGGAATGATAAAGCGAAACGTGAATCATTCCCATTGCTTGAAGTTAACAGTAAAGTACTGAATCAGTCTTAATTTTTTAGGAAACAACATATTGATTGCATTTTTAGCTGTATTGTGGATAAATACACAGCGCAACAAAGGGGACGTGCCATAAAACATGATCAAAACCAAGATTTTCCATCCAGTTTAACTAATTAGGAATAATTATGATTGTTCTCGAAGAAACGACTATTTGCCGAATGAGAAAGAAAAACCCTTCTCTCCACTCATGGCGCTAGCGTGTTTTTGAAGGTGGTATCGCTCCTAATGGGTTATCAGGTGTGTACAATTACGCTAGACCTAAAAATGATTGTGTCGTGCTTTCACATTTCTGCGTGGCGTGGTGCCTGGTCCTGTGTCAGCATTTAGGTGGTGGTGGTACTTGAAGACCATCCTCATCACAGTAGGGAAAATAAATTTTCAACTTTTTCATTCTATTTAGCAATACTACATCAAATTTTTGTTTTTCATCAATTGTTGATATCACAAACTAGTGAAAAACTGGAGGAAATGAGGGGTTGTTGGTATTGTTGGCATTTGGTGCGTGCACACATCATGTTCTTCAACCCAAATGGTGCCCAGCAAAGTCTTCAGGGACCTCAGGGAAGACATTACTCACCTAACACGCTTCTTCATCCAAATCGCCTTTTGTTCATCATTTGTGTCTGATTGACGTTTGCCTAATGAAATTGGTTTGACTTACCATCAACTTACCTATCATTATGTAAATTTTGGCATTTTTAAATTTCATAAATAAATTCCCACACATCGTTTTGTCACACATTGTCATTGATGGTTTTTGAAAAGCCTCATAAAGTAAATAGCCGCACTCTCTCAATTTTTCTTATTTTTTAATGAAGAAAATAGGTTTTTAAAAAGTACAGAAGATGAAACCTAAAATCCTTAGAGTGGATCCCAAATCAAGAAAAATGAGCGATTGAAGAACACCTGGTCACCCTTTTCTGAGAGATATGTGAGAAATATTTCACTTGGTTTGATATATTTTATTATTTCTAAATGAAATTAATAAACCATTAAAAAGAAGGAAGTACAAAATGTCTTTCTGTTCAAACAAGCTCTTGTAGCTATTCTAAAATGAGACATAATTATTGTGAATGAACTTCAGAAAATGAAAGTCTGTGGAACTTGTTCAAAGTTTACTGTTGTTTTGTACGTTGAGGTCTTAAGAAATACGTGCTTAGGTAGATTTTTGATATATCACACATAATACTGAGAACGCTCCACCCTTCATTTTTCTCGAATGAGCTCTATTTTTGTTTTTCTTCTTCTCCTTCACAGATGCACAGATCCTCAGAGTCCTTACGCTGTGCGCAGGCTTCTTGGTAAAGCCGCCAGCTGAACATAGGTTGTGACATCACCACGAATTTGCCAGCTCCGCTTGAAATAACCATTAACGGAGAAAAAAACCTGCGCGTCCGTTCTGCAATGAGAACTGAGTCCACAGATTCGCCGCTCGTACAGGGTTTTGTGATCAGACACGTCCAATCATGTCTGGTCGCCATCTTTGTTGTCTGGTCTACGCTCTCTCGCGCTAACCATTAAAAACGATTCGAGATGGACGTGGAAAAGATCAGAAAAACAACTCGTTGTTGGACCTACGCATTCACAAGACTCCTCAACAATAATTAAACTAAACGCACGAGGTGAATCTGGGTTTGCTTCTCTTGGTTTACGTCCCTGAATATGTAAATAGTCTTAAAACTAGTTGGCATTTTGGTAACGCGCTACCTGTTCCTTCAACTGGAACGACAGCTGCACCGCAGGCGCCAAAGATTACTTCAAAACAAATCCAAATCAACCGAATGTTTCTGTAAAGTTACCTCAAAATCCTCTGACTCAAGTGCAATGTGACTAGCGTGACACAATTCTTAATGTTTTCCGCATCATTATATTTCAATCTTATGTCATCAATCTATTTTGTACTCCTCCATTTGATGTAAATTATCGGTTAAAATTTTACGATTCAACTTTTTATCGCATTGACCCTTTTTATTGACTAGAAGCTTTATTCGCTTGCTGGTTTTGTTATTTTTTATTGAGTTATACCTTAATTTATTTTACGAGTGGTGCTATTGGTTTGGGACCATGTTGACTACTTGAGGTTGTCTGTTATACTCAATTATATTAAATTATTTTTTCTCAATAAATGTCTAAAGTGTCGCACATACTAGTCCACAATACGTAGTCGTATCCATACCGGAAATGATAGCTTTTTTAGCGAATTATTAAAAATAAATTCAGCTGCCGGAAAAGTAGCTTTATAACCGAACAATATGGTCCATCACTCTGCTGTTGCTGCAGGTCTAGTTTATTTATTATTTTTTTAATTTTTTTATTGCAGTATTTCAAAATAGCTGGCTCATATGAGAGGAAAAGTTACCCCAAACAAAGATAATATTGTGATGATAAAATAACAATTTTTTAAAGACATTTTTAACCGTTATTTTAAAGAGAGTTTTGTGGCCTTTATGATATAAGATTACAGGTTTCAATTGTACGGAGAGAATAATTGTACTCATTTGACAACTCGAGAAGCGATAATGATCCCAACATGATGTGACTTGTTTGATTAAAAATTGATCTTTCTCTATAAAACGTTCACATTTTTCCTTTACTTTAAAAGGACATACAATGTATACGACAATATTACGAAGGAACCAACAGTTGATTTCTTTAAAATATTAACTGCTTCCTGAGTAGATCAATTGGGAATTTTATATTCCAAAGAAATGTAATATTTTTAACTCTGTTTTTGAGAGTTGCATAAAAAAATAATTAAATCACTGTAACATTCTGCATACATATGGAGAAATCTGCATTGGTGAAGAAATCCATTTTGGCAGTATGAGACCGATATTTGTAATGGTGGACGAACTAGTACGAATGGCTTAGTGGATGAAGAAGTACTCAGTGCGCATCTCTGAGGGTGATCATAGTGACATCATGGAGAGAGAGAGCACTGGATTGGTTTTTTCAATCATCTGAGTTCTCTCTCACTAGTTTCTTCATTCGGGTTCCATGAATTAAATCAATCAACCTTGATCATTCTGCCCAGTCAGTTCAGGATTGTCCAACATTGATTTGAGACCCATAAACTGGTTTGAGGACTTGATTTGACTCATTTAATACTCCATACAAAGTGAGCTGACCCATTAAAACCCATCGGCAATTACTCCATCGATCCAAATCAAAAAATGTTCTAGTGATTTATATGCTTCAGACGGTTTTGCCTGCATCCACCTGCTAAATGAATCATTTGTATACACGCTTTACGTTTTGTCCATTTTTTCAATTTTTCACCCAACGAATATTACTGAATGTATCTTACGTAATCTAACGGAGTTTTCTGCAAACGATTTTTATTGTGCAAAAACGTGATTTACGCGTTTTGCTGCTCTTCAAAGCTATGTAGAATCTCAGATCGATCCAGCATTGAGATTATTCTCAACATTGTTCATGTAATTACTTTTATAAAGTCTACTATTCTTAGGTCTCATATTTTAAATTTTCACACCCTCAGTCACGCGATGAAATTTTGCACAAAGACATGAATGAATTGAATGTACGCGCCAAACTCGCCTTCCTATTCTTTTCCAGACTAATTACAATGCCAATTTAGCTCCATCAAGCGGGTAGGACCTACTTGTAATTAGAAGACTGCTGAAAGAAACGCACAATCCGTGCAAGCTCGTGTGCCTAAAACTGAAAGCTCACAGTGATTTTGCTCCGATTAAACTTAATGTTAAGCGAACGGGAGTGTTCGGATTTTTCAAACTGTCGGGGTAATTTTTTTACTTTTTTCCGTTGTGCCGTGTAGTTTGCAATGACTGATAAGCAATACCTGAGTGGATTGGGCCTTCGGTGTATTTGGGTATTGCACACTGTTCTCATTGCTGCTCTGTTCAATTCATCAAACATTTCTTTCAATGTAGTTATTTGTTAATAAATTTTAATTGCTACAAAAAATGTCGATAGTTTTAAGGCAATTTTGTCGTATTTTTAAGTACCTACTGATAACTTCATGTGTACAAAAGCGAAATCACCCCTCTACGTACTTCGATTTTTCGGTCTAATTAAAATGATTCGTGAATCAGCTCTAAACGGGGTGTTTTAATTGAAACCTGAGTGTTTTATGAGGTGTGTCAAACTAATTGGTAATGTACAAGTACAGGAACCAGATAGAGAATATAGAAGAAATCCAATTGATGGAGGACTAACGGCTCCTGCTGAACGACTGGGCGATAGTCGTGCAACGCAGTTACGCCTTGCATTATAGCCGATCTCATAATTTGTCTGGGAGTCGGGAAACGCGCGGCTCAATCAAACATTCATGGAGGCGATGTGGGAAAACAAAATTTTGTTGTAGTGATCTAAAGAGATTGGGAAATGTCAACGAGTGTTTTCGTTACCTGGGTCTAGAGATATGTTTTGCTGCAGACAACAAACGGCCAACCAACATTTCAGGTGCTGACAATTCATTCACAGGGGTTGGTTATTCCTCGGACCAGGAGCATGGAGACTCATTCTAATCAATTCAGCGTCCAAAATTTAATGGAAAATGATACTCCACATGCCTAGGTAGCTAAAATCTCGAAAACACACTTTTGAAATAGGTAGATAGATACCCATTTTGACCCATAACCTCTTCCGGTCGGCGCGGACCGTTCCGGGACCCGTTTCATTGGATTCAGCGCCTATAATATTCAGACCGCGATTCAGACGACCGCAACCCGCTCTAGCGGATCACCGCTGAGATCTCGGAAACTCCTCCCTGCTGGACCCAGGCCGGGCCTACCAATTTTGGTTGGTTATTCCTTGAATAATCAACCTATGTTTTCATGATAATGGTCAACCTCTCCGATTCGGCTCAAAATTTTTTTCTGGACGTTTCATGATGTCCTGATCAAAAAAGGTCAATGTCCGTCCGCCGTCCGCCGTCCGCCGTCCGTTGTCCGCCGTCCGCCGTACGCCGTCCGCCGTCCATTGTCCACGCCGTTTTTGGTAGTAGAAAATGTTTTAAAAATCTGAAATTTGGGTCAGGGGTCTGTTCCCAGCCGAGATGGGTCCTCGAAACTTTTCAGCCCGATCGGACCAAATTTGGAGGGGGTAGGGGTCAAAATGTGTTTTTTGAAAAATGGATTTTCGAGATTTTGGGTGATTTAGGCGAGTGGGGTGTCATTTTCCACTAAATTTTGGACGCTGAATCCAATAAAATGGGTCCCAGAACAATTGGCACCCACTGGAAGAAGTAATGGGTCAAATTGGGTATTTATTACCCATGTGGGTGACTTCAGCCGAATAGACAAACAAAACACATCGTCATATCCTGTTGTTTATAACCAGCTGTTAAACTTAGCAACCAATTTTGAGCAGTTGCCTACAATTCTTTTTACTGTCCGAGCTTTTTATTCGTACCATTCAATTCAATTTAATACAATTATTATAGCCTTCTAAATTACCTACGTTTTCTCAATATTATATTAGTAAATTAGTGTCGTAGTGCCCCATAGATACACCCATCTTGAATATGTGTTTTCGGGATTTCTGCTACCTAGGCGAGTAGGGTGTCATTTTCCACTAAATTTTGAACGCTGAATCCAATAAAATGGGTCCCAGAACAATTGGCACCCACTGGAAGAAGTAATGGGTCAAATTGGGTATTTATTACCCAATTTGATTATGTGTTTTCGGGATTTCTGCTACCTAGGCGTGTGGGGTATCATTTTCCACTAAATTTTGGACGCTGAATTCAATGATGTGTGTCCCAGAACGATTGGCACCCACCGGAAGAAGTTATGGGTCAAAATGGGTATGTATCCACCCATTTGGTATGTGTCAGGATTTCTGGTGCCTAGGCGTGTGGGGTATCATATTCCACTAAATTTTGGACCCTGAATCGATTGGAATGGGTCTGAGACCCGCCACACCCACTGTTTCCCCCATTCGAGGAATAACCAACCCGTGTGTAAGAATTTGCAGATTTTTTCCATAACTATTCACAATTTTCCTCAGCTCTTGTGATGGATCTCAAAATGCTGCTTCTTGCTGCATTTTTTTCGTTTTTTTTGTTGGATATTCTTCAGTTTCAATCAATCATACATCTTTTTTTATGATTCTGTTAGACACCAGTAGGTAGGTACGAATTCAGAAAAATCCTTTATCAATTCAAAACCCATTTTATTCATAGTACGAAATTCATATACATTGTGTGTGCTAGTAAACTTCTCAGGGGCTTTCATCATGCAGTAATCGGAATAATACTTTGAGGAGATTAATTTACAGCACTGTACAAATTAAAAATGTAAAAATGTTTCAAAGTCGAAATAAAAATTAGGGATCATGCATTGGTTTTTTAAAACGTATAAGTCAGAAGACGGCCGCGATCGACATCATGAAGGTCACCTTATCTATTCAACGAACGATAAACAGATTTCAATTCGATGAATAGCATCTGCCGCAGTCACAGTCGGACGAGGTGGACTCACAGGTGGAGCAGTAGGAAGCGCAGCTCGAGCATGAGCACGAGCACGTACACGAGTCTTCGCTCGAGTCCTCGCTGGAGTAATGGCGGCTACTTCTGGTCTGGTTTCGCTTCGATTCTTTCTTTTTATAGGGTTCTGAAAAAGGAATCAAAATTCATGGGCAGCTTGAATAATTAGGATTAAATTGTAATGTAAGGATCATCACCTTCACACAAGGAGCCGTCCCCAATCCAGCTCCCATTTTTGTTTCATTATTATTATTATTAAAATGATGCATTCGAATCGACAAGAAAACGGAGAAAAAACCCTAAAATAAAAATCATTCCCAAAATTATTTGACATTTTGAAGAGTGTAAATTCACGGTCTGGGGCGAATTCTTGGTTATTCAATGAATAATCAACACATGTTTTCATGCAAAAAGTCAATCTCAAATGTTTTCTGGACGTTCCAAGGTGTCCAGATCAATTAGAAAATTTCCGTCCACCGTCCACGCCGATTTCGGTAGTAGCAAATTCTATAAATCTGAAATTCGGGTCAAGGATCCTATCAAGCTCTAGTTGGTCCTCAAAACTATTCAGCACGATCGGACCAAAAGGGGGGAGTGGTCAAAATGTGTCAAAATTCTGGTACCTAAGCGTGTGGGGTATCATTCTCCACTAAACTTTGGACGCTGAATATAATGAGACGGGTCCCGGGACGATTGGTGCCAACCGTAAGAGGTTATGGGTCAAAATGGGTATTCATCTACCTACTTTCTGGTACTTATGCGTGTGGGGTATCATTATCCACTAAACTTTAGACGCTGAATCGATTCAAATGAGTCCCCATGCTTTTTTTCTAAATAAGATGACGAATTGTTTCCCTAAACATTCGAAATTTGCCAAATATCCTCCATTTTGGGCCCTAGTTGGGCCTAATTTTGGGCCAGCTCGACCGCCTCAAAGTTTTCCAAATTGCTGGACACCTACGAGTGTGGGGTATCATTTTCAACTGAATTTCTGACGCTGAATCGATTCAGATGGGTTTTGGAAAAATCACTGCTAACGGTTAGGGAAAACGGGATATTTTTGGGTGTGGGTCCACCTATGTGAACTATTGTGAAATAATTTGACTTCGTTTTTCTATCGAGTCTGGAGACCCGCCACACCGTGCGAAAATTCACTGAATATTTCCATCATGAAATAGTTTAGAACGTTTATTTTTATTTCAGTCAATACCCCACTTAGTGCGTACCTCACAAATTCTGCAGATAAAAAAAAATTATTTTAAAAATAGTAAATGACTACAAAAATTAACTATTTTCAGGTTTCGCTCACTTTCAGATTTTCTCGCCTTTTTCTTGTCTGCCGAGTCGCTTCCTCGACGACGTCCTTCACTTTTCCTACGTCGGTCACGATCATCCTTTTTCTTGCTTTCTGCAGTAAAATCATAGTGTGCATATGACATCTCTATCAAGTTTCATTTGAATGAGAAACAATTGTTTGATCGACCGTCGAGGCTTTTGGGCCGGCAGAAAACTCGAAATTCAGAAATTTCATCTGGTCGATCAGGTTTTGTTGATATTTTATTCTATACGTATGTAAACACCGTGTTAGTTCAGGTAGACGCACTTTTTTCAAATACTGGCTAGAATTTCCGTTCCTTCAATCAGGAACAGCTTCATATAGTAGATGCGTTTCAAAAATCTCAATAAATTATACTGATAAAGGTACTAAACATTGAAAACAGGCTTGCACGATATTGGAAACAGCTTTCAATAATTACGATTGGCGTTTGTTTAGTGAAGAAGAGGAAAACCATGCTCAAACGTTTAAATTAGGGGAAACATGTTTGTGCTTACTCAAAGCGAAGATACAGCAGTATGCAAGCATGTGCAATCACATTGACCAGTACGGAACCTCAGAGGACTTCACTTGTATCATTCCTCAAAATCTGACCAAAATATTTGCGAAATTGAATTACGACTGTTAGATGTAAATAAATTAATACATCATGAAATGAACGTGAACAGCCCTATTTACTATACAAAAATATACGCATATCCTCCTTTTCCTTGTATTTAACATAATTATTTTACCTCATTTTCGGACCCCCCTTGATCTCAACGAGAAAATTTAAACGGTCGCAAAGCCCTTAGATATCAGGTGCTGCAATCTGCATCGTGGCTCGAGCTATTGGTAGTGGGACCGTTTTGAACAATCCATTGTGCACAACTTTGTGACCGCGCAAAAGTATTATAAACACATTTTATCCGACTTACTCTCGAGTTTTCTTGACTTTTCCCGGTCTTTTCCCTTCGTCTTCTTTCTCTCCTCTTTAAGCAACTGCTCAGTGGCGACGGCGCTTGTTGACGGCGGTGCGGCATTCACAGTGACGACACCATTTCTTATTCCAACTGTAATCTGAGCGTCCACTGAGTGAGGGATGAAAATACCAACGCTATCCTTCGCGGTGTGCGCCCCCTGGCTGGTGTTGCCAAAGACGCTGAAAATAAAATAAAATCAGGTGCTTTACACGATAACATACTAAAAGATCTTAGTATGTTAGAACAAGAAAAAAAAAATAAATTATTTTTGAGTTGAAGACTGCAAAAAAATTGGATAAATTACCTGACACTGGAGCCAGCCTGGGATCCCGATTCATCGTGAAGACTGTGTGATGCTTCAGAGTAGCTTCCACTTGTAATTCTACTGAAACATTCATGCGTCCACTCAAACTTCTACGTTTTTAAAACAACGACATAATAGGTAAGGGTGATTCGGGATCCTCTTTCCGGCTCTAGTTAGTTCCCAAAACATTTCAGCCCGATCGGACCAAAAAAAAAAAAAAAATAATAATAATAATAATTTTTCAGAAACTTAATTTTTGAACTTTTTGGGAACTAGGCATATTGAGTAACATTTTGGACGCTGAATCGATTGGAATGAGTACGGGATACTAATCATTCACAGTTTTCCCCATGATCTTGCTTGTAGGAATTATCAATCGTTGTGGATTAATGTGCAGAGTTTTTGAAAATGGGCTATTGTCAATCAGAACGCGAATTCACAATCATGATTATACCGTGATCGACCAGATTAAAAGCCAGATGAGATCTCTTGAAGCAGGATTACCTACTCCCCTTCGTGGATTGAAGAACAAAATTAATTTCTTTGGTGTAATTTTAGTGGTAGAAGACACAGAAGAGACAGAAGAAGAGAAAATAAACAATCACAATACTTCCAGAGGCTATTGATCAAATGACTGAAGACAGGATTGTGGCTTACTTCGGGGTTCTGTTTGTTCAATATTTTAATCAATCAGACTTACCGTCTAGGGGCGCCATTTTCACCGTACCTGGAAGAGGGCATCGGGCTCAGAACTGAACGCGGGCAGGAACGTCTGCAATGGTCAAATACAAGAGCAGTCAGAATAATGATTACGTAAAGGCTCATTGGGTGACATCTAAAAAATTATATATATTTTAGGTAGACTCACTCACTGGTCACTTTTTTTTTCTGAAGTGCATTTAGCTACAAAAGTTCACACTTATAGAAATGATATCCCCTCTTTATGCCGGGTTTGTACTGAGTTTAGGAATAGCGCTTACTTACTACCCAAAACTTGATTACAAAGGCAGCTCCCATTTAAAATACTTATTGGTTACTATAAAAGCAGGAGGTATTACTATGGGCAATTTCAGCGACATGTTAGAAATTACTACGCTGTAAAGAAATGTTTCCTCATATTTATCTTGAAGTAGGGTATGTCCGCAGAACAGAACCTTGTTGGCAGATTGTTAATGTAAATGGTACCTTTATATGATTACAGTCGTTGTGCGGCCAATATATTAATTTTCCTTGTTTTTAGGGTGATTCTTTCAGCGCTTCTGGTGGGCACCATATCAATTCTCTCAATTTTGTTTTCAAAATAGCGCTTATATGCGTGCACAACAGAAGTCCATTCCACCAGTTTATACAAATCGAGAACCCCAAAATCCGCGAATAGTAAGTCTGTTGGGTATCTAACCGGTTTCATAAGAAGTATCTTTATTAAGGACTTCTGGGTGACAGATAGAGCCAGGAAGGCAATAGTTCCTAGTCCCCATAGCCTAACTAGCGCAGTTAAAAACTGCCCAATGTAACATTATAACCGTTTCCCATGATTTCGGCCAAAAAAGTAATCGAGTCTCATGGGAATTTCCTGGAGAGAAAAAAGGGTCTTTTCTTGGTTAAATCCTGCCAACCGAGAATCATACATTTTATAAATTAATGCTTAACATGCAAATGTGTGTTCTCATACCTCGTGCTTAGCGGAGATGAAACGTAATTATGTTGTTCGGAAGTAGTCGGGGGACAATCCAATTGTAAATCATTAATTCCGTGCATCGTTGCATCGCTGTCGCCGTCTGCAAGAAAACTATGTAATGTGACGAACAATGGCGAAGATCAGGACAACTGGATTGGTTGACATTCACGTCCAAAATCGAACGTTTCTCTGCAAGAGGTAAAATATTGTTCCTAGGTTCAAATAAAAGGGAGAGAGATAGAACCTGTATCTGCTTCATATTTCTGTTGTTTTGAAGTTTGCTGATTCTTGGAAGCTCCGGAAGGCGGTGGCGTGAGGTTGTTGCATTCGTCTCGGACGTCATTTTTCCGTTTTGGGCGATTTCTAATGCGTTTGACCTGGGTGGTTTTATCAACTGACAATTTCGGGGTTTTCTTTTGTTTTTTACCCGCTTGACTATTCGGAATTTTATTCTCTTGATTACCATCGGCTTTGCCTCTAGACTTTGATCTTGTTACAGCTGGTGACGACTTAGCTGGAAAAGGAGATTAGGGATGTTAAAACGACTCAATCCAACAATCGACCAAAAATCAAATTGACTCTTTTTTTTTTCGTACCTGCTCTGTCGGTGTCGCTCGGGTATAACTTAGAGTTAACCTCACCCTCGGCGGCGGATTCCACAGGGTCAAATATACTCCCACCAATTTCAGTCATCTTAGTAAATTGAGTGAACCTAGTAAAAACAATTTAACAAACTCTATAAGTTTAAATTATTTCAGATTCATTTTGATCGAATTTCACTTCTAAAATTATCAGGATTATAACGAGTGGAGCGGACATGATTTTTTGGTTACGGGATGACGATGACGATCCTTTAAGGAAAGCGCCTCTTTCAACCATGAAAAAATATAAAAACGTTTTTCAATGCATTTTTTCTTATACAACATTTTAATAAATTATCATTTTGTTTCATTCAATTGATCTAGAAATGTAATTAATTGTGTTTAAAAAATTTCCTTCTGAAAAAAAAAAAAAAAAAAAAAAGTTGGTAGAAAGAAAAATGTTTTTAGACATCCAAGTTGGTGTAACTACATATTCGATTTGAATTCGTTTCCTATAAATTATCCTTTTAGAGAGTTATTAAAACAGGTTTGATTTTTAGATTCAATATTTTTTTGTTCTTTATTTACCAGTCAAAATTTCGAAAATGACGATAACCTCTCTCTGATGGTTCTCAACCCTGGCACATCCATGCGGCCATAATCACGCCACCCCAAAGGCACATTTTACTCAAAGAGGACCTATCCAAATACACTTTGCAACTTTTTTCTTACATTTTTTTGGCAATTTATTGTGTTCTTTCAATACTATAAAATAAATCTTGCAACAGTATCTGCAAAGATAATAGGAGAAAATAACAAGGGCCTGATTTGAGCACATGTACCCCACCAAGTAAACCGTTTAAACTGATAGGAGGAATATCCTGTGACTCGAATATCTGCATTAGAAGCCCAATATAGCTCCTTCTGTGGCTACTCACTAACTTTGACTAAATATTTCCGAGGTTAGTATTCTATACTACAAAAAAGGAAAATCCTTACCTCGTGGGTGGCGCCAATGAGATGCGAACAACGACTGGATCTCATCGCGAAAAGAAAGGAAGTGGGTTATTCGACTTGTGTGAACTGGAACAATAATGACGTGATTATCCGGTCGAATCGTGTTATGTGATGTTTAACTCGATTGCAAGTAGACTTTCAACGGCAAATAAGAGCCTGCCCGTGCAAGGTTTGGTATTTCACAGTTAACTGATAACAAAGGACGCGTAAAAAGTGTCGATCATTACATTTATGATACGTTTTAAAAAATGCATTAATTTTCAATTTGAACGAGACATGATTGCTCAATAAGATTTCTGAACTGAACACCGTGAAAAGAAATGAATGCCTCCAGTGAAAAGAGCAAATAAGGAATAATATTAAGCTTTAAGAAAATACCATTCAATCTATTGCTTCACAAAATTATCATTTATTACTCATTAATTGTCTTCTCACTTTTACAGACAAACATTATTCCAAACAATCCGATAATATTGATGGGTCTTTATTGTTAATAATTTTTGGACTATCGTACAGGAAGAACAGACCAACAGACAGCGATTGAAGTTGGAAAAGGGTACAATTTGCCACAAGTTCGAGAGATCAACAACTCACAAGTTGGATTGTTATCTAATCCAACTGAAGATTAAGGAAACTGAAAACGAGGGCTCGACGCCCAAACAACCACAGGTACGTCCCATTTTGTTGTTCTCCGTAAAATATTTTAATTCCCCAAAATCTGCTAATATTGAAACTGAGGAATCTCGTTTGACGTTCATATTAGCTTAGCTGCGTACATCGCGAGCACAGCCTTGAGCACTTGTTCAAATATCAACAATAATTATTATTGAAAATTGAAACGTAGAATGAGCCACGGGTGAGACTACCTATAACACATTGGGAGTCTGCTGGTGATAAAATCACGACAAAATTTTGAATGAGGAGAGGCTTATAGGGAAGGCTCTTATTGGGGTGTCAGTTGCGTTAAAAGAGTTCAGTTTTGAGTGAATGCAGAGACATAATTATTATAATAGTGGCTAACTTAGTTATGAAAGTCGGAGCCGATACCTTCTGAAAGCCTTCATTATTCCTATTCTCACATCTTTATTAAGGGTGTCGTTGCATTTGTCACGGTTACAAAGTCAGAATAATGACATTACCAACTACCACGTGGTTAGAGGGGCTCCTTATTCAGCGTTCCATTGTGTGTTTTGCGTTCATATCGGACAACTGGGAAAAATGATCGAGCCCTCGATTTCGTTTCGAGAGGGTGTTCAAATGAGTGTTGGATAATCAGTGCTATTAAAACAGATTGCGGCCTGTTCCAGTCACCACCCGCACGTTCCCTCAGTGGACAGATGTTCGCGGGCGTGATGAAGCTAATTTCACGATAGAAGATAACAGTTCTCCCTTGAACGAGTCGTAGTGGTGGTTTCGGTTCCCTACTATACGAGCAACTATCTCAACTTTGGAGAACCCTCGGCTGAAGAAACCCAATAAGCAAAATTTAACGTAAAAAGTTTACATCCCCTTCGCTTTTCTACTCATTGCCGAGTTCAACTGTTTTACTTCTGGTAAAACCACGGTCCTTATCCTTTTTTGACCGTGAAACAGCTCATGAGAATTGCGACTCTTCCAGCTATGATATTCCTCTCCTAAAGAGACTAGTGAAGAATCGCCTTAAAAACCTCCGGTGAGTTACTAGTGGTTTTAGGCAAACATTAGAAATAAATACACTAATAATTGAATAAATTGCAGAAATTCTCCGATATTATTTTTCTTTATATTTCGCTTTTGTAACCATGGGCATACCTGGCATCATTTTAAAGTAATGGAATTATTTATTTATGATTTGTGGAGGATCGGTAACTCCGTTTGATTAAAACCAGCCTGATCGGAAAAAAGCTTTTTTGAATTTCGAGGATTTCTTGAAACTCTGAGGTAAATTAAGAGAATGAGTGATTAACTTGTTTATTTACAACCTGTACCCATAGCACTCTTCCACATACTACAAATACAGATATTACTACATTACAACTTACAAGCTTTTTTCTTATTTTAAAGCACACGATTCCTATTATTCTTGGCTCATTTAATCGCGCTTTTAGAACAACGTTCAATTTTCACAGAATTAAAAAAAAAAAAAAAAAAAAGTTTTTTGGGCAGGCTGAAAGTGTAGCTAGAAACAATATAATGTGGGCATTTGGTTTCGGTGTCTAATATAATTTAATCCAACCCAATTGTTCAAAAATTACCTTCATGGTAATTGAGGACGTCGAGAGAGGGGGCACCACAATTCTACAATTTGTATCGGAAACTCGAACGAAAAAAAGTCATTATTCATTGTTGAAATCGCGACTGCCGTCGTCCTGCAATATCATTTTGTATGTTTTGACCAACCTCTTGAATTTAAATAAGTGTGCGTACAAAAGTATTTCTGTCTTGCGTGCGATCGGAATAAAACCCTGAGATTCCTCGCATTCTGACCCACCCCTTGAGTATGTTTGAGTCAAAGTAGATGAGGAAACAGGAGGCGCAAGAATCTACGTCATCTAGCAACGCAGTAACATCTCCCAACGTAACCTACAATCTTCCTGCTTCGTCCTGGGCATCTGAAATTCAGCGGACTGCAAACTACCGACGATCTTTGAATGAAACTAACTACGGACATCAACTACATCGGAACATCATTTGAGAACTCCTTAAGACATTCGAACAATCACTACGCGAAATATTATTAGTATATAAATCAGCTGACAATTAGCCAATTTTGACGGCTTGGATTTGCCCTTTTCTCATTCTCGTTCTATGGCTGCTCAAGTGTACTGAATAAATGCTGTCTGTGCGCTTCCACATCTTATTGCAATTCTGGACGGAAGAAATGATGAAGGTAAATCAAAATAATTTTATACCGGTATGCTAAAATCTTGACAGTTCTTTATAAATACAAACTGTGATTAGTGAAGGAGTTCTTGAAACCAAACGCGTCCATTTTTAACCTCATCAGAGGTGAAGAATCTGTCAGTGTCGAATGACACGCGCATAGTTGCCTGTAAAACTCTGTTGTGAACTCGAATACACGAGTAGTTCAATGGCAAAGAGTAGAGAGAAGTTTTGTCTGGGCACTGTCTATGTCAGCGGAAGAAGATGTCCGTACAGAACAGGGTAAAATAGTCGGAGACTAGGTGATAGTTTTGATTGATTGGTTGGGCATCGAGAAAGGCCTCGCGTTGAACCGAAAAAACCCGTACAGGTTACATCCATCGAGCGATAAAAAACGACAAAAGTGAGCGTGAAGAATCCGCTACGGTAGCTCACTAGTTGATCGAGTTAATTAAAATGAACGGTCGGGAATCTCGTGTCGCAGCTGGTGGGTGAGTAGGAGGCTCTGTTGGCTCGTTTGTGACAAAAGGCCGAATGGGATTCCGTTTGATCGGTGCCAACCACTTTGATAGTCACGCTCGCGATTTCAAGAGCTGAAATTGCTTGACCCTCCGTAATACGACAGGGTTTGAGTGACGGACTACATTCCAGGGACGATCAAATGTCGAGGAGGTCATCAATCTTCAACGATATAAAACGGTGAATGGGTTCTTCAAATTGAACGGGTGGTACCGAGAGTTCTCTCGTTCCCGAGTCTGGAACCGTAAGGAAGAGGGGAGTTGTGTAATTTGAGTGTGACGCTAAATAAGATGAATCACAAGAAGAAAATATACGGTCCATCGATACTCGCACCGATAACGTGAAGAAGAATCTCTCTCTAAACTTAACTGCATGGATCCTCGACATCCTTCAAGAACCACAGACAGCTTTAGATCGACTCTAAATCAACGCCTTTTCCGAGTCAAATTCAAATTGCTTTTGAGATTCCAATTCCATTTTACCCATCTTCCAGCCGCCACAACGCAGAAAGGTGGTGCAATTCGGAAAGTATCTAGCAGTTTGTTTTTATTTTTATTATATACCTGATGCTCACATTTATTAAAAACAAGCAATACAGGACTCTGGCGGAGGGCAGGTCGGTATGATACAAATACACCAACGAGTGTTTTTATTTCTCATCGTGGCGGGCTTAAAGAAATATGGATTTGTGTTTTCACTAAAATACATGAAAAATATTTCCTTCGCCAAATCTTTGGTGAGACAATTGGGAAAAGAAGTCGCGACGTTACCGTAGTTTATTTCATCAGGACCCAAAAATGTGAATCCCTAATCCAAAAATGAATGCAATATATCGGATTTTAAAAAAAAATTATTTAGATTATATTTTTTGTTGAAACGTAATAGGTAATATTCAGCTGAATAATTAAATTTCGCAATTTTTATGCAAATCCGTCTTTCCCCGTGAATCTCCCTCATAAAGTCGTTTTTATCTACCTTTCTATTTGAGGGTTTGGGGTGTCATAAGCACACAGCAGTAAAAACGGCATCAGCTGACGTTAAAGATACACAATATGGTTACGTATCAGGTGGCCGATAGCTCAGCCATCTTGTTGGATTTCATCCACAACACCATAACCAGACATTCTAGAATTTTTTCCAAATTGTGAACACGTAGCCGTGCATTGTCTACACGGACGTGGGAGATTTTTCGAGCAAAAGAGATTTTGGAAAGTTGTCAAGAACATCCTCGTCGACAACCCGACACCGAATCGAAACTTTTGGTTGCGAGACGAACAGGAAAGGCCCTCGACGAAACACGAGACAAGACAGTTTCTCAAACATTGACGCGAAGATGTCAAAAGATCACCGTCCAGGCGGACAGCTCGTGAATGGAATGAGTCGTGGTGGAGGTCTACAGAACTGTGTCAAACTTCTTTATTGAATGATCTGCGCTGCATACACCTGAACGAAAACGCTGCGAATAAATCTCAATAGTTTACTGATCAAATAGGGTCTATAGAGTTTGCGAAGAAAATACGTCAAATGATTGTTGCGGATTCCCTTCATTCATCTCAGCATTGAAAAAATGGCGGAAAAACAATTCCTGTTTCTTGTTTCTTTCATTTCTGTAATGTTTTCCGGAGGCGAGATGTTATAAGATAACTATTCGTAACGAGCTCAAGAACTTTATTATCAGAACAAGCAGTGAGTGAAGGTTATCCCTTCCTCACCTGTTACATCGGGAGGCAGTGCCTTCTTAATCATAGGTGTACATATAGCGCTAGTTAAGTATGGCACAATTTCTTTTTGGTAAAAAATAACCATGTGTATCAATAATATTGAACCAAGGGAAATTAAATAAACTTTTCTTCAGTTCACTGAGCAGCGTTGTCGCAACCGGTTACTGCAACTTTACAGCCTTTTCGGAGCCGGCAGTTGGGCCAAAATTACAAAAAATAACAATTCAAATTACCAACAACGTCAATTTGTAAAATCTGATTGGTTCTGTTTGGCGCTGTCGCATTACCTTACTCATTTTCATTTCCGGCGCTGCAACAGGGGAAGAGAGAGCGTAGGTAAAAGTGAATTTATGAAGATTTCATTTCATTTGAAATAAATTGTCATTTTTTAAATTCTATTAGCTACTTAGTGAAGCAAAAATAGCATTTGCTTTTCCACACAAGCTGAATTCGCGTAATATTTGTTTGTTTTCGGCCAGTCTTTTCAAAACAAAAACTGGAAATTCGTTCACAGGGAGCAAGGGGAAAATGGAAATAACAGACTAGACATCATGAAACGTTCAGAAACAATTTTCGGGGCCAATCGAAGATGGTCGATTACCTAAGTTGACTTTTCAAGGAATAACCAATCAGAACGCGGATCGTTATACCTTCGGCAAGCTCAGAAGGGAAAAACAAATATTCGCTTAACTTAATTTTTTTTCTCACACCACTGTCGGACGGTAAGTCAGGGGGAAGAAGATTACAAGACAAAAGGCACCTACAGCTAGGTAGATTAGAAGCGAAGGGAGAGCACAGGTGTCGGGTGTCTCCTCCTCCCTTTCGGTCGCTTATAAGACGCAAGCTCCTCGGGAAGCTCTCAGCAGCTTTTCCTTCCGAGTTAATAACAAAACTCGAGATTCCTCTACGAGACGAGTGAATAGTTTTCGAGTGGATGGGGAATTTAATCGACTGGCGCCTTCCTCAACTGGATTGCAAGCTATTCCAGGGTTTCCTGATTCAGTTAGCGCACCAAAACATAGTGTCAGTGATGATGAAAGGTCAAATAAAACAAGTCTCAATTAATTTAATTTGTGTCAGAGGTTAGGTTAGGGGGTTGCTGCGAGGTGTGGCAATACGAAAAGAAGAGGAAATATATATACCATTTCAAAAAATAAGAATCCAAGACGAAATTGGCCGAATTGGCAAGCCTATACTTCTCTCGACAACTCATGCGTCAAGTACTACTTCATATTTCTGGTAGGACTTTGATAAATTTCCTGATCGTCATTTGATTTTCATTCATTTATCGTTTCACCTCGCACAAAGTCAGCTAAAATATTTAGCAGTACAAAAAAAAAAAAACTAGGTTACATGAGTATTGTACATCGTTTAGAAAATATTTTGTTTACTTGCTTTCAGAGATCATATATTACTTTAACTAAGCATTGTAACATTCAAATTTATCATAATAAAGTTGATTATTAAATAATGATATATGAAAATTCATTCACCTATTTCTTCAGGTTTATTGTGATATGAGTGTTCAAATCCTGGTTCCAATCACATTTATTAAAAATGTGTTGCAGACTCTTCTTACTCCGTAACTCTTGAGATTCATACCGTTCGATGACTTTCATGCTTCAGATCGGGACATTCAACATTTCTTCCCATTGTTAGAGTTCTCGCTTGGTCGTTGCAGATCGTTGACCTATTAGAGAGCTTGAACGGTATATTTTAAACTCGCCACTCGCTTTATCAGTTGAATTTACCCTCAGTATTTTACTGCACTTTTTTTAAATTGAATGATAAAAAGCATAACAAATATTTAAAAAATTTTTACTTTAATTTGAATGACTCCTCAACCGTTAATCGAGATTTTCTAAAAGTTTTTTTATCTAATCAGTAAGAGAGCGGGAATACATAATGTGTTCTAGTAAATTTTAAAATTTGAGCCCAATTACGATTGAAGCGCTCCATCGGGTTATAGTTCCGCCCATTTTACAATGATCACAATGAAACCAAGATGAACCCATTTTATCTCCAATTTCAACTCCTTTGTGAGTTGCGATCGCTCATTGTGAACGAGTTTTTGTTTGTTCAACCCCATTTTTTTCCCAGCGAGGTCCTTCTCTCCTAGATGGTTCCAACTATTGTGAGCCTGCCGCCTACCCCCGTGTACCTTTTCGCCCGTCCCAGGTAGGTATCTTAACCCTTTACACGATTGGCACCCACCGAACGCACCCCTCGATACGAAAATAGACAATGGTCTAAGTGATTGCACAAAAAACCAGATGTCTCTCCACTCGACGCCGAAAAAGAGGTTCAAATGAGATCGAGCACCTCATATTTCAATGTCGTCTTTAAAATCGTATAAAATCCGCTAGTTTTTTCAACTGTTATTTTGGTTCTATTGTCGGTTTTTTTCGATTGTTTTCGGGATGGTTCCACCCTCACGTCACTGATGCGGAACTTCGGGAGCAGCTGAAGTTGACAGGATTTCAATTCGTCTGAAATTATGAAATATAGACAGCCGCGTCTCTCGGCAGTTTTGTATGGTTTCGGCAAGGATGAAGAGCTCAAGAAAGCGTGCCAGCTATAAAAAATAGTCAGCAATGATTCATGATTAGAGCAGCTGGAGAGGTGTTCGAGTATCTATATTCAGTCGCTTTGAAAGGTTTATTGTAATCCATTGAATTTCTATCATTGGTCACTATTAGGCAACAAGATCAAAATTAAAATTCGTAATACGGATTTGAACCCAATCTTCATCAGTCTTGCAGATCTACATAGTTCGAGTATTGTTTGAACAAGCGGCAGCGTTCAAAAAAGGTGATACCGAATTTACGAATTTGAGTAGGTACTCATTTTTGAATAAAAATAAGTAACTCTTGTTTAAAAAAGTGACGGATCACCAAAGACATACCTGGATGGTGGCAACAGATGATGTTCCTGAAAATACATTTTTGTGGTAAATGTTTCTGGAGGAATAGCGTGAGAAGACACTATAGTCGTGAGCACGCGAATTGATTTATGATAAGCCAAAAGGGCTGAATCATATGAATTCAGTTCCCTTTAATTGACGCAAATAGTTTTATCCCTTGGTAAAACAGTCAAGACATCATCCCTGCATTGTAGATCGTCGATCATCTCAACCGAACGACTAGATACTTTCCACTTGGCGTTGAGACGCCGGAGAACAGCCCGTTTTGACTTTGGTTACAACGGAAAGTCTTGAGGGGGAGCACGTGCGACTAAATTAGGCGAGTACGGTCGGGTTACATGTTTTTATGTCGTCCGAAGGGAAAATATCTCGTTAGTCTCAACATTTCTCGAGTCTCCGGCGTTTTCAGCAGAAAGAAAAAAGCATGTAGAGGGCGGCAGCAGAGCGGATCGAGGAATAGCGGCGCACACAAGAATCAGCTCAGTATTTTTCAGAATAGAATGGAAAGTTCCATTTCGAACATGATTTGGTTACTATAGCCTGCCTAGTGGCCATACAATTTCATTCCTATTCCTCAATACTTGGGGCTTCAAGGCTGTATCACTCGACTGTATAATCTCTCTTCTCAACCAAGAAAGCGCTGGCGATCCCTTATGATACCATTTAGTGAAAGCAGGACCAACCGCCCAATATCAACAAACTGAGGCAGCTCAGCATGGCTCCAACTGGCCGGCTACTATTATCTCGTGACTGATAAATATTAAGAAAATTAGTAATAGTAAAAATATTCTACCGACTTCAATATAGGATGTATTAAGGTGAACTATTGCACTGTTGTGTTTTTGTTGGAAATTATTTAATATGAGGTAGTCCCTTAGACGATACGTCCCGTGCCCCATTCTGGGCAGCCAGTTATCAGAATAGCTGAACCCAGAATTTTCAGTTAAATTTATTGTATTCGATCTTCAAATAATGCTCAGTGGGACTAAGATTGCAGATGATTAAAGAATGATAGTTGATACAAATATGGAAGATTACAAATTATAATGGGGGATCTGGGAACATATTGAGGTCAATGTTCCCCCCCACTAGTTCCACTCTGGTGGATTAAATGTCATCGCTGTACGATATTATTTTAAATTTTGATTTCATTCGCGTTAACAACGTAGAAAGTGCTATTTTTCGAGCTTAATGTCTACTAAGTCCGGATTATTCGCCCCGTGAGCACGAATCTTTTAAAATATGTAATCATAGCGGGCAAACCCTGCAACCTTCATACCGTCCGGACCACTAATACAGGATTTGGTGAATTTTGGAGGAAAATAACTTGTCAGGGTAGATACAGGTCCCCCTCTACACCTGCTGGTTCTTTAGCTGGGCAAAGCAATAATGATCTCTCCTTGTTTCGAAGAGCAGGATTCTCTACTCTGTAGTAGAGTTACCCTCTCTCCACCTACGAGAGACCAAAAGGGATGATTACATGATTACGTCAAATTACTCAACGAGTGGCGCATCCTCTCTAATCAAAAATGTGAAGCTCCGCGGGGGAAGACAAAACAGCACCATTGTCCGAGAGATTGATAGCCGTGCGTGGCGGGATGACAGGTAAAACGCGGGAGGCAGCCTGCTGCCTTCTGACCTTCCTCCCCCTTTGGCTCGTCTTTGTAATTACGTATTGTGAAGGCTTTAGAACCCTCGGTTAAAAAGGGAGGGTTTTCAATTAAACGGTGAATCACAACCAACATCGTGTCTGCGGGTGGTGAGGGGCTTTGGGTCGAATACGTGTGTTGAACGGCTTTCGACCAATTATTGTGACCTCGAATGGATAACTGGCAACATGTGAGCCATCGCGAGAATGAACGGAGCTACTGGCCAAACTTTGGCTACCAAAAAATATTGCTCTGGTACACCAACTCATAGCCAGTGGAAAGCTATTATCCATAATTGCAAAATAATTTTTCTTGGCCGTTGACGTGTGCCACAACGGTAAATAGATAGATTTTTGGATCTGAAGTCTTGTGGTTACGGTGTATTTAAACGGGAAAAAACCATCACAGGGAACGAGATCCAATTCGCAGGATTTCACGTTGAAAAGTTCGTTGAAAACTGTACCTGTCACGAATTTTAGAGAAGTTTCAAAACCTTTTTTTCGAAACGGAATCCGTTTTCCGTTCGGATTTTTCGTTTAATGTAGCGCTATTTTAAGATATTATACTAGCACACCTGAACTTCAGGCTATGACGAAACCGCTAAATGAAAATAATTTTGGAGCTCCACGTAAGATTACGTTCATTTTTGTATTTTTCAAGAATCATTTTTTGAAACACCACATGTCAAGCTGAAATGTCTACGCCTAACGACATCGCTCCTAGTTTGCCATTCAACGTCTAAATGGACTCTGATATACGTCTTCTGAGGTATCAGTTAACTAACAGACTCAATTCTTCACGACTTGCAAAGATTCCATAAATTACCTTCTGAATTCAGCTGTCTTGTAGAGGATCTACGAAAAAAATAATCGACTTGTTTACTCGAGAGTCGGAAGAGGTAGGTGCCCAGGAGTGATTGGATCAATAAAATTCAAGATGAATATTATCTACGTGCTCAAAGGTTTCGCGATCCAGGACGTACCTTCCCATACACCACCTGCGTGTCGCCAAGACAGGCAGGTAGTGAAAAAGGAATTTGAGCTTGATGTTCTGAAATTCGACACAGCGGTTGAAAAAGTGCGGAAATTGCGTCGAAAAGAGTCGTATTCCTTCCATTCATGAGCTCAACTCCTAATGGTTGCGTCGATTTTCGACCTGGTTTGAGGGAAAATCCTCGAACTGTCCCAGTCCGTCATGACGGACAAGATGATGGCTCCCTAATAGACGTTGGGCTTTGTCAGTTTCGTCCTCCTGGGCGGACCGCCGCTATGAAACGAGTCCTTCACAATCGGCACCCTCCGGATTGTACGGTCGTCCTATTGTGCCAACCCCCCGTCACTAACCCCGGCGAGTCCGCCATATGCGCAATCGTATTGTGCAGCGCTGTCACACTTCTGTTTCGGTGTTGAAACGTTTCAGTTTATTCCGATCGAGAACACAAAAGTGTATTCGTAAGAACAGGGGTGACTCGGGATAATGATTATGGGATGTACTCACATAACTGGTCACCACATCGCGGTTACCAGACACTTCTACACTGCCACTCTCGCCTCAATTGTCGGCGAATCCCGGAAATTTTCACTATAAAAAGCTCTTTCTGGTCAAAATTTCTTCTAGGAATAATTTCTCACCTGAGACGTTAATATCCCAACGAACACAAACATTTTTCAATACCCTACAAAGGGCAGCTTCGACTTTGTTTTAAAGGTTATACTTCCTTTCTTATTATACTTTACAATATATAGATAAAATCTCTTGAAAATAGCCGTAGCTTCTCTAATTCATGGTCCTTCTAAAAATCTGATGATCCCAATGAGAAGAACCTAAAATTCCACATGTAAGCAGTACCGTATAAGTTTTGACCAACCAACGAAATTTTGACGAGTAAATACCACCCCGAAGAGTAAAGGCTGATATTTCGACAACATTGTCATAATGCATCAAAAATAAGTGGGATTCAAAGTTAACGGTATTCCTGAGGTTTGAGAAAGCTCCTGGAATGCTTGAAAGACAAAATCTTCACTCAGTAACGAAGCCTCCAAATGAACTTAATATGAACCAGATAATTTTTCTGTACCATCAGCTTTGACGGAATTAGGATAGGTGTAACTTCCAACAATCTTCGCTGATAATGTTATGATGGGACCCGGACCAATTGTCGAACGAAGGCGACAAAGGTTGGGTCTTTTGGCTCGAAATGGGTATTTAGAAAACAGCAACTACAACTGGCCGAAGGTTCCCGCAAAACATGCAGTTATTGGAACCAAAATAATTACCCTTAGATGGAAGTTCTCGCTTCTGAATTTGACACTCAATTGTAAAAGAGTCTTTTATATTGGTTCGCAAGAATAATTATTGCTGTCAGATGGTCATTGGAGACACTTGCAAACGTCAAAGTGAAATCACTATTACAAGAACCTGGCAGAGCTATTGTTCAAGTTGTCATATCATGTTTCAGTCTTTTGATTTGGTTATAGGTATCTAACTCATGAGAGGTCCTTGATTTTAATTTCTTCGTTGACTCACTAAGGATACAAAAGGTATTTCAATTAGATGAATAATAAAACTAGACTTACACATGCGGCCGAATATATAAATAAAAACAATAAGTCAAAAACTGTAAGAAATTCGCATCAGAATGAAGTATCTTCGACCAAGGATATTTTCCAGGGTGTTGGATGACGTCTCTTGTAGAAATGATCAAAGGAGATGACGGATTGGCTCTTCTAATGGCAAACATCTCGTCCTGTATCAAAGGAGTCGCTTCTCGTATTGACGTAATTAGTTTCTTGCTATTAACTCTTGACTGTTTGAAGGCCTGATTAATTAGCTTAGAATCAAATAGAATAGGCCATCTTCAGATCTTGAGAGCGCGATTGAGAGGAGAACACGAGAAAGGATTAAATTAGTTTACCTTGTCCTTTAATGATTTTAATTACGACGAAGCTGTCTTTCACCGATCCTTTTCCGTCCCAATCATCTTTTTCCTGGGTTTTGCCGGTTACGTTTATTATTCGCTGAACAGAACGCCTTGACTTATAGACCAGAAAAGTTTTCCCCCAAATGTCTTCTATTTTATGACGTAGCAGTATAACTCTGCTCAAATAGCTTAGCTTCGGGCCACGAATTTTCGATCTGGGTGTGAGAAAGTCAAGCTTTTCTTATTTCGTGAGAAAATCAGGCCATTAGGTAATGTGGAAAAATAGCGATGCCCTGTGACGTCACCAAGTGGTGTCTTCTCTCGACACAGCGCTCTGAAGCCAATTGGCTTAAGAAAAGAGAGCAATCGCACGCTTTCTATGGTCACAGTAAAAAAATAAATGAAATAATAACTACCTAGTTATTAGCGATGCTGATAAACGGGATCTGTGGTGTTTCATTGCATGACTCCACTCCTGAATAGTACTTCAAAAACTGCCCTCGCAGTTTTCTTTTCCTTCTAAGATTCAGAACTCCTGAACGCCTGGCGTCAGAAATGTCTCCTGAAATTTGCCTGATAGTGTTTCAAGAAGATTTCTGAACAATTCAAGTATTGAAAATGATACAAGGGGCATGAGACACAACATTTTCTCCGAGGAAGATCTGAAAATGGGTAATCAGGGATTGTGCTGAGAGGAGTGGAACAGACGACGCCGTTCTACCTCAGTTTTATATTACAATATTCACTTTCATATAATATTAACATATATTAATAACATATTTCATCTAAAAGCAAAACTCAGTGTGTTCTACTGCCTACTAGCGAATCGTCAGTTTACTCAACGGGGTGCTGAGAAATCACTCGAAGGAGGGTAGTCACATTATTTTATGTTTCATACGGATTCAGACTGAGGAGCCGTATTGTCTGAGCTCACGATGAAAGAATGATTCTGCAGCTGTTTCTGTCTTTGAAATAAGAGACGAATGGACCTGGGATATTAGGTTGCTAATCAGAAAGACGTTTCGGCTACCGAACAGCCTCCAACAGGTAACCGAGTTATTATAAGGGGACTTGAAGATGAGATAGTGAGGTGTCAAGAGCGCTCGAAGGAGAGGAGGCGAGAAAAGAAGTTATCTGATTGTTATTAAAGGCAAAGAAAAAGCTTTCGGAAAAAGATGTCGAAATCCTCTTAGGATAACCGTAAGGGTTCCGGGCTCAGTGAGCCAACAATAGGCAGAAGAGTTCATTCATAGCTCAGCTCCTCCCGAGTCTCCATAGGACTTGACGAGACTCTTTCCAAGAACCAACTCAAGGTACCTCGCGGTCTGGGGTGCCCTGTTCATAATAGGCCAAAATCCTTGATCCCTCTTGACGCGTGTGAAAAGGAACACCCTAAATATTTGTCTATTGGTGAAAAAAGATGTCACCTCCAACATTCACAGTTTCTGTTGACGGACAATGTGCGGCGAACCGAAAGATTTTCTGGTTCTAATGCGATCTTCTGCACAATATTTGACATGAAAAAAACCTAGGAAAATGAAAGCCGTCTTGTTAGTTGCAGTGTGAATGCCTGGGCGTGTGTTCGGAGTCTCACAGAAGACTACCTCTTCCTTGGAATTTCCTCCCATGTTCTGTGCTTAAATACTCGCTCATGTCTCTTATAATAAACATAGGTTCAAAGCCATTTAGAAGAGAGGCTCAGAAACCGAATAAAATTTACTTGTACTGTATTATTTACGATGAAAACAAAGATCTGCTTTTACGAAGTAGCATTTGTTGCTTGTGCAATAGATTCAGTCAGAAACAAACTGCAAGCCACCCTTCTCCCTTTCATAAATTAATATCTTTCCTTGAATTTTGCAGATCATCATACATTTCCTTTTTTTTTAATTCACCTAATAAATGGCTGATTCCGCTGAACATTTCAATACTAGTCTGTTTGGGAAACTCTGAAACGCAGAAAGTTTTGCTTTTCACCATGAGGCCAAAACAAAGCATTAGTGCTGTAGCGGTAAGCATTAAAAGCAGTTGAAGGAAACATTTATATTATTCGTAGTTCAAAGTGCAAGGGAATACATCCGTGAATATGTCGTTGGGCCCCTTCAGAAACCTACATATATTTTTTTTCTTCTTCTTCTTCTTCCTTTTCTCCTGGTTCGCGCAGTGTTTTCGGAGTATAGAATAGTGGATTACCGTGCAGTCACCGACCTGTGGAAATGGCATAAAATGGAAGTCGAATTTTTCTGAAAAATAACAATTGAAGTAATTCATCCAAACTAATGAACATTGTGGAATGACATATAAACGTGAATGGAATTTCATTGTGAATTTTTATTAAACAAGTGTGTATTTAAAAAATATATATGTATGGAGTTGTATTGTTCAGCACAAAAATGAAACTCGCATCCAGCATAATTAAGGAATGTTACCCCTTAGTGGTACCTATGAAATCCCCTAAGCCTTGTATGCATAATTTTAAGGAAAAGTAGATTCTTTAAGCGAGTCCGAGCACACGTTCGTTCTTTTGACAAGCTCATAGAAACTAACTAAAGTGCAGAGTGCCTAGTATTGTAACTATAACACCTATATTAAACTACCAATGCTCGGCTTTTATACCTAATTATATTCAACTTCTATTTCAAAATCGAATTGAGCGTTAAAAGGAAGCGAGACCCGCAAAAATATATTCTCGCAGTCGGTAGGACTCGAACCTACGCTCCCAGAGGGAATCTGATTTCTAGTCAGACGCCTTAACCACTCGGCCACGACTGCTGGTTGGGAGCCGTTAAGAATGATGACAAACATGTTTTATGAACGTGTGGCGTTGAAGCAGTTCATCGCATTAAATAATACGAAGAACGAGAGAACAATACGAACAAGTGGTTTACAACCGCCTCCTTTGGCACTCAATACAAAAGACGGCATATTTAAGCGGCCAATTCGCTCCGTTTCACGTTGACCCATTCCACATTTGCTACAATTGTACCGAGACCAAACTTTCCCCCACCTATTTAGGCTACACAATTGATTAACTGTGAGAGGGTTTGCACATGTCGACTTCAGAAATGAAGAAAGGGTCGCTTATGTAAGTCCACGTTCACTCAAATTATAAATATTTGTAACTTCCGAACGAGTGGCCACGAAAATTAGTTTTCTTCTCCTAAAAATAAGAATGTTGTGCTTAGGAGCAATCCACAACTCCTTTTTAGTAATTGTCTGAGAAGTTTTGAATGTTGACAATTTCCCCTGAGAATCGTTGTGGCTGTTGTTAAGCACTTGCTTTGGAAAGAAAACGTCAAATAGTTGCCAATTAATTTATTGTTCATGATGAGTGGATCGAGGCAATACCGGAAAACTGGATGAATTTCCTTCTTCCAAGTATCACTTCTATCTCAGCATCTTCTGTTCGCCGACAAACACCATTTGACAAAGTGACTAGTTGAATGAGAAAAACAACCAACTGCAAGGATGCTCCAAGTTTCGAGTACACAAAAGGACATAATAAAGCGTAGTTATATTCACGCTGGCTGGCGAGTGACATAATTGAAACATTAACAAACGGAACACCAGCCTAAGGCGAAGTCCGGGTGTCAGTGTGTCAGGTTACCAGTAATAGGTAGGAGTGTTGGATGTGAAACTCGGCGCTCAACCACCCCCTCGAAATCTGTTTCGTTTTTCGACCCTTTTCGAGTTTTGTTCTTCTCGGAGGGTGACAAGAGGAGGGCGAGATTTAATATTAATAAGATAATGAGGCGTGTGGGCGACGGAGGGCGTGAGTTTGTTCCAACACCTCGAACCGTGTTTGCTTCGGGTTGATCCGATTTTGGCGCTTTCCCCCTCCATTTCCAATTGAACGGGCGCTTATTGTTGGGAAGCTTGACATCTGACACGATTTATGGCAGATTATCCTTCTCGAATAAGGGAGAACTCTCCATAGATGATGAGCTCGAAACCGGTATTAAATGTAAAAAAGGAGGAACTTAAAAATTAAAAATGCAGAATATACAGTACACTCTACATACTTCAGAAAAAGTGTGTACATCTACTGTTATTCAAGGGGATTCTATACCCAAACTGAGCTCGAGGGAAGGATATTCGAGGCAATGAGAAATAAATTGAAACGGCAATCTCTCATAACATGTCCTTGACCTTTCAAAATGAGCCGTCAGCGTCCACCGCTCTTTATCCAGTTCGCAATGTGTCAGATATCAGTAATTGATAATATGATAGCTACATTGACTCTAGAAGAACATACCTTGCACGTATAAATACTGAGTGAATAATAATGTTATCAACCCCTGCAATCATTACTTGAGCCAAATACTCCCGAAACCACGTTCAAAAACTGAAATATTGATGCTATGATGGTGGTTTTTTTTTAGCTGATCTAAACATAATAAATTATATTGAAATTTGACCACGTAGTTTTCGGCGGATATGAATTGAGTTTGGAGGTCCGCTGCAACGGTTACAGGCGAATTGCATAAAGGTGATTGAGATGGAACATATTGGATTATTTTCAATTTTCTGTAATATCGATGTACACTAAAGTGTATTTCTACTACATGGCGTTTGACAGACGATATGCGATCTACATATCGCGTCCCATACCTACAAGGGAGAAGGTCAAGAACACCATGCACGCCGAGGGTTACACTTCGCTGACGTCAGGAGCTGACAGCGGCGGGTTGAACGACCGTGGGGGGGGGGCGAGGGTGGAACTGTACAACTGCTGAGGCCAGCAGGGGAAGGAACCGCGTAACTTGACACAGCGTCTTTGCCGAGTTCTCCCAGTAATCTGGAAAAAGAAAATGTCGTCTTTCGATCTCTC
>CM033999.1:31590788-31710545 GCA_019603395.1 Cyrtorhinus lividipennis
TAAGGGAAGCACCCTTCCCTCACAGCGTTAAATTAAAAGAATACACACATTGAAAGCCGAATACTGAATCGTTACCAAGTAATTGTAGTGTGAATTCGAAAAAACTAATTTGTGCTAAAATTTGAAATGGCCGGAGGTTGAATGCAACGATAACGATAATACTACGCTCCTACAATATAGAAAACGCTGTAGATTCCACAACGGTTTATTATTCGAAGTCAATCTCGTTCATGTGGGAAAGCGTGTTTTTAAGGTATCCAAAGTAGAATATGGTGAAGAAAAAGATAAACATTTTTTAAAAATCGGAAGTGACCCATTTTTAAGTTTCTTATACGTACGAAAATTACTAATTTTATATAATTTAAATTCAAAGTTCTACTCCCTTGTTCGCAGGTATCACAAACGAACTGCACAAATGTGGTTCCGAGCGCATTACAAAGAAGCGGAAAAAATTCGAGGGCGACCCCTGGGTGCTGTGGACAAATACAGACTCAGGAAAAAATTCCCCCTTCCCAAAACGATATGGGACGGAGAGGAGACTGTCTACTGTTTCAAAGAAAAATCTCGAAACGCCTTGAAAAAGTGCTACGAACGAAATAGGTGAGAAGAACTATTATGAACTACTTGGCGATAATTGTGATTATTCAAACAAATTATGAGGTGAAAATATGAAAATGATGTTTATTCATTTCAAAATAAACCAAGTAGACTCTTTGAAATACTCCCCTATATGCTTGTTCTCTTTAAATTAATTTGAAAGTTTATTTTTATTTTTAAATATCCAACCAATTTTTTCTACTTTACTGAAACAAACAACTTTATCCGATATGTTTGTATAACATCAAGAGGGTTCTCTCCGCGGCAATTTCGATCCCGTTTGGGCCACACATAACGACCGCAAGTTTAATATTCGTCTCGTGTCTGTATCCTAGTTGTCTTCCCTTGTATTCCTGTCGTGTTTACAACCACTGATACAATTATGCGATTAGATGGGAATCAAATATAATGAAAAGGGTTTTGAGAGTAAATCCAAGTGAATTCTTAACCTGAAATATTCATGATCCGTGCACGTCTCTGTACGTACTGTACGTATGTTCTCCCCATGTATTTCCTTCAAGGAATATGCATATTCAATTTTTTTATCCTTTTCGAACTAAGAAGAAAAAAAGAAAAAAAAAGTAATGCCAAGATGTGTACACCCTTTTACAAATTAAGAAGTTGATACTCAGAGTAGTTCATATGTACTCTCATTTGCTCAAAAGTAAGCCTTTACTCAAAAGACTAAATGGACAAAGCTTGGCAGCAAATCCACAATGGGTTCCAACCTTGCGCGTCCCAGCCTTGATTACGTGTCTCCCAACTTATGAAAATCATAGTTACGCCCAACTGCCGCTAGAGCGCGTCACTAATGTTCGCTCATCTAAAATGGGACCTCACACTCACAGTTTATTCTTAACCTTCCATGGCGTGAGCTTTTCAAAACAATGAGGATGGCCACTCATTTCAGAGATCTAACATCAATTTCTCATGAAAGAAACCAAGCAGAATTGTCGGTTTTTGATCATAGGGTAATGTGCATCCTTTGATTTTGCCTTTGAGTGCCTTTTGAAGCCACTTGTGCCTGTTTTCTCATACGATTCCCAAGTATGAGTTAGAAAACTTTCATAAAACAGTCTTTGGTTTCTTTGAGCCCTCTTTTCGACATTCTACCGAATAACGCTAAGCATTGCTTCCCTCAACCGGTTATTTAAATCTGTCTAGGTATCCAACGCCAGACGACAAACGAGAGCTGTCCAAACAGACAGGCCTCACGCTGACGCAAGTCAGTAATTGGTTCAAAAACAGGCGACAAAGAGACAGGACACCTCAACACAGAAAGTAAGTAACAATCATACTTCCCTCTATTTTTATCGCCACTTTTACGAACAGTAAAATTTATTTTATCCTAATTTCTCATTTTTATAAATCAACGTTCACCGATTTCTCACTCCGAACGTTTAAATGTAATGAAACACATCGTAAAATCGGGAAAACAATTTCATGTTGTCAATCTTTTTGACGTTTCGGTATACAAAACAACTTCCTTATTGTTTAAAATAAAACTGTGCGATACAAAGCGTTTACGAGATTTCCAGAGACATGCGTATGCTACTGCTGGGAATTCCAAATTGTGTTGGGTTGTTATCAGTTTGCAAATAATCTTGAGATTAAATAACATACATCTTCGACTTCCAATGAAAATGCTTCAAAACATCAGATTTAACGTTACATGTAGTAAGCTTTTGACGATGCTTGTGCTGCTCACTCTAGGAATTTCCTTAAACAAAGCAATTTTATAAATGGACAGAACTTATTGCTGTCACGATGTTTAATTATTTAGAATGTAATTCAACAAAAAAGCAATAAAGTTCAGATTTCGACGAAATTTGTATCTTCATCAAATCTCATAATGATAATGATAAATGAATAATCTCAGTTGCTGAATGAAAATATCGAAATTTGATTTTACTTGGAAAATTTTAGTTTTATTCATATCTGATGAATCAGTTTGACTCAAGCTTTGGGATTAGTCATGGATTCTTCAGCTGAATGCCTGGGCCCCTCTAAGCGATTTGTTAGAAAACAAGAACTTCGAATTTTAAGTAATACGTACGAATCTCGTAACTATTTCTCCTATGAAAACCCATGGAGTGCGCATACCGATGAGTGGGACCTGACATTTCGAGGAAAGCGGACGCGCTAAGTTATTCCGCCTGACGGAGCGATGAGCCCATTTAGAATCAAAGAATGGGAATGTCATTTACGCGGCCGTCCTTAGGGCCGAAAGGTAGATCTGAAAAAAAAAAATCCGAAAAACGACCAAAAAACTTTCTTTCCTATGTCACGAAGCCGTCCTGTCGGGTTATAAGCTTCTCACGAAATCTCATAAGCTCCTCTCCGCTGCTCCCCCGGCAGCTTATAATTCGATAATGAATCATCTTTATCAATCAGGCGCCAAGGATCGAGAGATTCCACGTGGTGGGTTTAAGAGGGAGAAACGACTTTTTTGAAAATAAAAATGAAAAACGCGGCGTTACGAATGTGTTTACGGTGCATAGGGGAAGTGACCACCTCGGACGGTGTGTTGGCTTCAAACCTTCGAATAGTTCTGTACGGATCAGCAACAGCGACAACCAAACGGAGGACTTGCCATTTTAATTGCGTTCTCGGAACTCTTCGCTATCAGTATGAGACTCCACCTTATCAACTCTGCACCTAGTGTGTGGAACTAGGGCGCATCTACTAACCGAAGGTCAATCCTGTGCACTGAGTTGGCTGCCTCGAGTGTCATCACGTTAGACTGTGTCAATTGGCTAGTTTGACCGGTCGCTTATTATCAGATATTTGGCAGGATCGCGGAAATGTATGAAAACTCGATTGGTGGTAGATTGGGCGGTTATTTGAAATGTCAACCGTGAGCATTTCGATTTCACAAATTTATTGCCAGGTAGGAATGTAGCTGCTAAAATGAGTTTGATCGGTCCCCGTTCATTTTGGGAATCCACACAACTGAGTCCAATTAAGAATCACCAGAATGCCGAAAATTTCTTAAAATACGTCTTCTAACGGATCGCACGAAACTACCTTACTAATCAGCCTTGCAGATTTGAGAGATCTATGAACCCAGGACGTTACAACTGATCAACATATTGATAAGTGGAAGAGAGAACCATAAGGTCATAAATTGTTCAAGTGTGTAAAACTTGGATTTGAGCATGTGGGGCAATTCAGTCTATTTATAGAATTAAGGAATAAAATTCCAATAGGTATCCGTTTGTTTGCTAGACACCTCATCAAAATTACCAGGAACTTTTTCTAAATTTTTCAAATTCTTCCTGTTTTATTTTTCAACCTTTCTTAAGCAAATCCAGTTTGCTAGGATGTCGATTAAATTTGAAAGTATGGCTTCACCATTTGGAGAGTCTATACCACATTTATTTTTTGAATAGTTGGATCTTTGTTTTGTTTTGAAATAAAGTTGAGGAGATTAAGGAGATTTTGCACGGTTTGAAAATTGTGCACTCGTATCAGGAAACTGCGGATTAAGATCGTGATCAAATGAAACGGCAAATTGATATTTTGGATTTGAATAGCAAAATATCACTATTGTACCGAATAGTAGGAGCAAGGCAGAGGAGGTACTTCCTTTGTAAGCCATACCAGAGTGAAAATGAGATTTTGGAGGGTGTTGATGTTGTAGAGGGAGGAGCCAAGGGGTTTTCCCCTCGGTGCAGCGAAACAAGAGAAACGCCTGTTCTTCCTAAAATCCCATTTTCTGCCACCAGAGAGCTTTCCACAGTCCACATTTTAGATAAAAATTCGCCAGTTTTTGAGGTAAATGTTTATCGTGAAACCCCCTCCCCCCGCACCCACTTCTCTTGTACACGTAACACTCTTCTGCGGACCGCAAATTGACTATCGTATACCAAAAAATATACTCCATAATGATTGGCTAAACGACTTTACAATCACATTATTCGAAGGACATTCACAGTTATTATTGTTGGCCTCTTCGATACCTGAACCTACTCTATCTTGAGTAGTCTCAAATTCTTCGTATATTCCTTCAAAGCATTTCGTCCGCTTTCTCGTCTGTTTCAGCGAGTTTTCTTCGAGCGGTGATTTGGCCTTGTTTTAGTTGTTACGTTCTCCCAACATGGGTGTTCCCCGAGTTCTTTGCTTTCTGAAGAAGCACTCCAAGGTAGAAGCAAATATAATATTTTGTTATCTTGTTGAAAACGGCTGATTTTGTATAATTGTACGTCGTTACTGTCAACATAATATCTGGAAAGGACGGAGTGTGAGATTACAAAGGCATGAGGGAGCTCAATCTCAAATTGATTTCTCGTGTTCTCCTCTTTTCACACGGGTATTGTTGATAAATCCGGCATGTGCGGTTACGAGAAAGTAGGATACGTATTTTCGATTGTTTTAAAACCAAGAGATGAGAATCTCTCGAAAATTACAACAGGGCAAGTACCTTTACTGCTTCTGTTGGATCTCCGCTGATACGGATAACAATGAGAAAAGGTGTCTGTAAATGGAGCAAAGTGTTCTCAATGCTTTCAGAGTTATTCCAAATCTATCAAAAATCTCCTATAATCAATAACTCCTGCAAAGACACTGCCTCGCAAATACGAGTGACATCCTCTTCAGAAGCGCCCTTCCTGAACCGAATGAAATCTGATACTTACGAGGATAGGAGGCGTCTCGTTCTCTCCTTTATCTCACAAGAAACTCATTTACACATAATCCAAGTTTCGTGAATGGGCAGACGAACGAACTAAACGGGACGCGGAAGAATCGAGAAAGAAACAAAAAATTCGACGTGTTGGTTTGATGAAAAAATATACGACGGCATCAAAACGCTATTTGCCTGTGTCACCTTTGTGAAGAGCTGAGATTTATCATCAAGAATATTTCATGATATTTTGATGTATTTACATGATTTATATATTCGTTAATTCATTTGGGTTTTACCGAAATCTCGGAAATTATCTAACTATAATTATTGAGTACCTAAAGAATGAGTACCACGTTCTTCGTGTTATTTTCCTGGAGTTGTTCTTCCTTGAGAATTGTCGCGGATTCAACAATTCATTATTGAACTCGGATTTGGTGAGTGAATTTGACATCTCTACTGCATGGTTTGTGTCAAAGTAATGTACAAGTTTTCCGTTACGATGACCTACGTAATGACTGTGCACTCTTGAATATTTATTATTTGCCGTCATTTGGTTCGAAACAACTGACAACGAATATTCGGCTAGTGAATAAAAATTATGCTGTTGATAGGAATCGTCCTTCTCTCAGTTTGCCGTCTTGAACAAATATATAAAATTTCAATAAATAAATCAGGATTTATCCCTGTTACATTTATTTCCTGAATTCGTCGCGTATGCAACCCTTTTGAGAAAGACATAACTTATACAAAAACGCTGAAAATTATAAACTATTCCATGTGTACGTACTTCACTCGTGTGGAAAAGCAAAAATCTTGACTCATGAGCAACGTTTGTTTTTGACTCCTAATCGGTCCAGGACTCATCTGAATTTATTCATCGCCCAAATTTTAATTGAAAACTACTCTTCACACGTATAGGTTTCCAAAAATCGGGTGAAATAGTTTGCGGTAATCGATACTCTTTTGGAGTTGATATCCTTAGTCCAATCAACTTTATTGATCCTTAGAATGAAGAGTTCCTTCTTAAAATTGCTGTCCGGACTGGTACATTTTGGAAGGGTCGATAATTATTACGGCCGTGAAGCATTAAGGGTTGAGTGCCAAACGGCGTACCTATTACTTATATAAACCTTATTAAGGCTAGTCTATTTTTATTAGCTCAAGTTTTGTGTATGCTTATTAGTTGCTTAGCTTATTTTAGTCGCAGCTGAATTGATTACCAGCCCGTATCATTACGTACTCTCTTCCTTGAGTTTTTAACGTTCGTCCTTCCTTCAAGAATATATTTCCCATAAATATTCCTGCTCTTCCAAAAATACCTCAGGCTAGGATTCTCAAATTTGGAGACCTTTAGTCCGGTCTCTGGAGGGTTGCGCACAATCACGAATGCATTCCTTATTTAGGATGAAAAGATTGAACGCGAAATAAATCATTTTAATAAGAAGGACGGGACGAGATAAGATAAACGTCCCCAAACGCCCAGACGTGATGCCCACCTTTTCTTGTATACCCTCCCAAAGATGCTCTTACAACAAGGTGAAGGAGTCAAAAGGGGACATGGGTACTTAACAAAGTGAAAAAAAAAGAGTAAAAATAAAACGCCAGGAACAAGGGAGAAAAAAATACGAAAAGAAAGACAAAAGTGAAAGAATAAGAAAAAGTAAAAGAAACAAATAATAAAGAGGAAGGGCAGGAGGTGTTGTTTAGTAGTTTTATCAGATGAATCGTTTGAGGACCACCTGGTTGGTTGCGAGGACATCAGGCCGGCAACAAATTACTTCGAAACCTCGGAGCTTGCTGCAGGACCTCAGCCCCCCCCCCCCCTCCATCCTACCTACACGTCCTCGTCCTGGGTATTCCTTTGGATCTTCTATACGCGTCTTTCTAACGCGTTTACATCGGTTATCAAAACCCTTTCCTTCTTCGCTGATTCATGAAATATGTCTCACGAAGTGATTCACCGAGTAGGTATAATACGACGGGATTTGAGCGTTGGTGACCGGCCTCACCGAGTAAATTATGCGTCGAGATTAAAGTTGGTTTAAGAAAAAAGGATTTTTCCGCATTTTAGCCGACCACGAGCTGAGGAGTACCCATTTGATAGCCTCAGGCCCGTGGCAGTTCCTGACAGTGTCGTCTCAATGCAGATTCGGGGTCGTCGGTATATCGATAGTTGAGTACTAGTTGGATTGGGAGCACGAGTTTTGTCATTTTTTCCTTCTCAGTTAGTGCGTTGTTTTATAATCTTCCCCACCCACCTTGATAATTCAAAAATTCCGCTCAAGCGAGCTTTTCTGTAGTAGTGCAGTTTTATCAGAAATTTAATTCGCTGTTGGCTATAAAAACATGCTCTGAGATGGTAACTTTTTCTTCTTTAGCTTGCAAAAGCACGGTTGTCTTGCAGCTGCTTCTCTCCATTCTTATTTATGTTGGGCTACCACTTCGGTTAAGAAAAGGATCCACAGCCGACGTCTTCCATCGCACAATCGGTTCTTTCCTTCCGGACTCTTCCCGTCACAAGCTCCTCCTCCACCTTCAAAGAGCCATTTCGATGAAAAAGATATCCCCTCTCCCTTTTTTTATAGATATAAAATCGAATTTTCGAAATATGTCTAAACTAGGATCGTAATAATATGTTGCTTGCACCGAGGCCAGCATCTCAAGCGCCCTACTCCTAACTATGGGATCGTGTTGGTTTTCCTAGGAACGAGACCCAATCTAATCTCTTCTTCTTTCGTTGATATTCCGAATTGTTTCTTTCTTTTCCTCGTGTAGAACCTACCTCAGACGGATTGATGAACTCCAACAAATCGCAGGCCTTTTCGGCTATTCTCCTGAGCTTTCTCACCAAAAGCCGTGGCCATCAACTTCCGAATGGCTGGACCTTCAATTTGATCATCACATGATGATTTCTTAGCTAAAGAACCAGGTCAACGATCTGCCCCCCAAACTGCCGCATCATCTTTTTCACATTTTATTCATTGATTCTCATGAAAGAAACGATTCGTCGAATCGGGTCCTTGTCATATGAAACATTCGCTTTCTGAACGGGTTTTCTGGTGAGAAAACAGCAACCCGAAACCCTCTGAGCACCCGACGGCGAGGAAAACAAGAGGGAAATGTCAACTGAGAACCAAAGCCCAAGTGGTGAAGGCTTCAGGACACTCAACACCCGCGGTCCACGACCTCAAGGAAGTGATGAGCGGAGCGGATGAGATGACACCCTAAGACCACGTTCTACAGGTTGGATCACAATATTCCATGTCCAATATTCCTGACTAATGGGAAGCTGATCTATTGTAGAATCGTGTCGCACAGCAAATACTTGGCACGCATCACACTATTCTGTGTGTGAGGGACGCTCGGAAAATAGCGGCCTTTGAATACTTGTAAAAAGTTCAATTCGAGAAAAAATGATTTCGTACAAATTTAAATGAGATCTCACCAGAAGAATTGAATATCACCTCACTTTAAAGGCACAAAACAATAACTGTAATGTCAATTCGACTCCAATCATACCACAAATAGTTGATTTCATGGAAAAGCTATTAACGAAGAGTCTTAAGATTTTTACGGGCACAGTTTACATTAAAGTAGAAGTGATGATCAAGAAAAAATTTGAATTTGACCAATTTACTGTCTCAAAGATAAGAAAAGTTTTCTATAAGATTTCAAATAGTGCGAATAGATACTTAAAACGGCCTTTGGAGATGATATACAAATACGATCCAGGATCATTGATTTTCCCAAAAAATTTGACACGACGTCTCCTGACGTCGAATTCTAACAAAATTCAGCTGATTTTTATTTGTTTATTATTTTCTTCTTTTATTTTCTCTCTTATGAACTTGTCAAAATATAATTAATTTACCCTGTAAACACATTTTTAATGCGTGTAATTTAGCGTTATTTATAATAACTTTGACGCCATTTGTAGATAGAGTTTTGTCAAGCACCTGATAGTCAGGATTAGACCTGCTGGAAATTAAGTTAGCACCCTCTGTCTCGCTCTAGGTCCTTGAACGTCCCGTCCTATTAAAGCAATTGCTCGAAAACTTTTTTTATTATTAGACTGAGATTATCAATAAAAACCACACCATATCGCCAGACACACGATCTCTCATTGTACGATTCTTAATTAATGTACCGTGAAAACAGAATAAAAACACTGAATATTGAGTCGTAGCCTTAACTTAATCTTGTGGAAAACTGTAATCAGCAATAACTTTGAAATTGAAAGCTATTCAGTACATTTATTGTCGTTGGGTGTCATTAAAAGTAAAGCGTTGTGCCTACCGATATCAAATTTCAAATTACTTGATTTTCATACTGTTTTTATGACGTCTTTGCTACGCTTCCCAATTAGCAACATTGGGTGAGCTCAATGGCGCGCTGTTGGGACGAAATGACTGGTGGTGAGTGATGACATTTTTATGGCTGTCAACTCGTTCCGAAGTGTTATGTCTGAATTGGGATGAACGAAAGAAGCTCATGATTTGTATTCATTAAAATAATCATAATAATACGTTTATTGATGATTCAATAATGAATTTCACGAGAGCCAATTAAGCGTGAAATGGCGTCTGAATTTGTGTTGAGTGCGGGGGAGTTGGTAGGTGGACAAATTGCTCAAAAAAGAAGCTACGCTTTGTCGTGAAGCTGGTGAATAGTCATATGATCAACAATAAATTTCCCCGCTCATTTTCCGGCGTTTTCCTTTTTGTAAGAGTCTTGAACATTTTCGGGAGGAAAAGATTTCGATCACCCACTCTCCGTCCCACACTAATTTCGTTTCGCTATGGTCTTAAACACGGTAAGACGCGTCGCATAAAACACGGTTGGTTTCAAGACTCGTTTTCGTCTTGTACCGGGCACTCAACGTGGGGTCTTCTCCCGAACCTGTGATCTACACCTTCAGTTTCAGTGGTTGATCTTTATCTTTCTCATCTCCTCCTTCATCATCCTCTCTCTCTATGCTCCTCTTTGTCTTGCACGTCTTTACATTCCTGTCCTCCTCCTCACGGGGGTCTTTAGCATTTCCTGCGCTTATTTCACTTGTTCTTCCACATTTCGATCCCTCTGCTCAATTAGATTTTCAACAAGATTCCTCAAACCCATTTTGTTACGTCTTTATTCCTTTTCTTCTTATAAGCTCCTCAAAAGTGTTTTTGATTTTTGGATGTGGAGCCCTACTTTTGATTTTAAATAGGAACTCAAGTACTAGGAAACAGATGAGATAGAAGAAAGAGGAAGGCATACGAACTTGATGAAGCCAAGGAAGCAATGCATGGGAGCTGATCCCAAGCAAGAAAGTGGAGACCATCAAGCACAGTGAGGAGCCGCAATGGGAACTCCCCACCAAAGCTTATAAATAGAGCAGAGCAGGGAACTTTGTTTGACTTTGGCTCTAAAAACGCTCTTTGCAGTGCTCGTCTAACCAACCCATTGCACCGAACTGCATGGTCTCGTTCATTCTACTCTTTCAAATTCCATTATTAGGGCGTTCTCAACAAAAAAAAACTAAAGCGCATACGAAAGGCAATAAATACGAGTATACAAGTTGCAATCAATCAGAAGGTGGTGTTGTTCGGCTTTTAGTTGTTTTGCATCTATTTTGTTTTCCAAATGAACTTTTTTGCAATTTTGTCGCAGCCCCAATCCATCAAACTGCCATACTATACGTTTTTAGAAGACTGCAACGATGATAGTCCTCTTTTTTCATTCTCCAACATATATGGTTTTCACATGGTCCATGATGACAAACAAATTCATCCTCTGAGAGCCCCCTCACCCGTGTCATCCCTCAATGCTTCCGTTAGGCGAGAACTATACATAACCTCTTCATCAACACAGCTAATGCCTGCCTTTTGATTCATTATTCCTTGAATAATCGGAAGAATAATAAGGAAGTCAAACTCTCCGATTTGCCTCAAATTTTTTTCTGGGCGTTTCAAAAGTTTTTTCATTCTATTCTTTCTTCGGTTTAGTTACTTAGCGTCACGTTTGCCACTCCATTCAACAAATTTCGACATCATTTATTAAGATCGGACTCGTTCCAAATACTCGTAAATAAATAAGCACGAAACAAGCTCAAAATTGCTCTCAATGGCTTTTTAGTCAAAACTCATCCCTTCGAAGACCAGCGATCCCGGTCAGACTCGAAGCTTACAGCTAAGTCGAATCACTTTCGTTCCATCACAAATCCACTGAAACGCCGCAAAGATTTATCGTCCACCACGGCGGCCAGTAGACGTCGAGTTTGGTTTGGAGAGCAAAAAAATGTCACAAATAAGGAGAGAAAAAAAAAAATAGTTTCTGGAAAGTCGGGCTCGTGAAGGCTTAAACTGTGGCCTGTCCGTGGGATTAGCTCCAGTTAACGAGAAAAACTGGCAAAAGAACCTAAACTGCGGGCAGACGGAGGAACTTTCTCGTCACATGTTCGGCAGTTTCTTTTGGAGGGCAGGACTCGTGATTTGTCGGGTTGTCACGAAGGTGCGGTAGCATAAAGCCTAACAACACCCTGGGGGAATTTTTTTCCTTCTGACGTGCTGTCCGTAGACGTGAGGCCACTAATCACTAGGCCTTTTTCATATCGGCGGTTAGTTAGTGAGTTGGTTGCAAAGGAGGTTTTCCCAATAAATATGCCGATTTGCCCAAGTCAGGGTGAACTTTTTGTGAGCAAGAAAGCGAGGGTTGAATCAAGCGAGGCATATGTGTTATTTCAGAGGTTTTGGGGGGCGCTAGGGGAAAAGTGGTTGTTTTTGCTTTGGTTCTGAAGAAATGAGGACGCCTTTCTCAGCGTTAAATAACTGGAGGAAAAATAGGTAGGTATGTGTGTTAACTTGGCATAATTCTCTTGCTTGCTCGATCAAACGACCCCTACCTGAATTCCCTACAACTGAATGGATTAGGACGGTGATCATTAGATGATGCTGCTGCACGTGAACCCATCGTTCGAGATTACCAATTTGTGTTATTTAGATGCCTGATATAACGAAATTAGGGTTGATTGCGATCTGAGTTGAGGGGGCGATTATCGAATGGCGATTCCTCATAACTACCCAATCGTGGATGTCACCTCTGGCTGAAGCCGTCCGATTGAACCCACGCTTATAACAACCGTTTTTCCGAATGATTTAAAACATCTCGGAATTTATGCGAGGCGTAGTAAATCCGCAGACAAATGCAATTAATATCCTCGGCCGGATGTCTCCTAGGGTTGTAAACGCCCCGAAGGACCCGTCATCCGCGCCACCGCCGCCATCCACTGGGTTTCAAACGTTGGAAGTCACCATAGGTGGTCTGCTAGAGCTTATAGAAGTGATGTCTTTCATACTGAAATCACTTTTAAATTGAACGAAAGATATCGTTTCGAGGCCGATTCACGAGAAAATATAGCTCGTATTTACGGTTTATCATTCTTATTAAAATACTCTTGAATATACCCTTGCGTACGTACATACCAAATCAAATGTTCTCCCCAAACATTCAGTTTTTACTATTCAAAATGTATACAATTATAAATTTAATATTTTATTATATTCTGTTCATCATACGGGAAAACAAGTTATACGATGATAGGCAGGGGCGTTTGGAGATGTCTTTCAAAAAACAACGCGAAGATAAGGAGTTTTACTTCCAAATTGAAAATTTTTCTGGTACGTCCCTATTTTGAAAATTTGACAACAACCATTGAAAAAGGAGGGTGACAGTACCTAGTTGATGAAGTGCTCTAGTAATTTTTAGTGTTTAGTAGAATCGGTTAGTAGAATTATTCTTCCTAAAATTCAGCCTTATTTCAGAATTCCCTGATCAACAGTGAACATGGGCGATTAGAGCAGTGGACAAAACGAAATAACCAAACGAAATCCGATTATACGGATACAAAGTGTAGTTTCTCCGGCGTTATTGGTTCTAAACAACACTTCGAAAGGGGAAAACCGGGAGGAAACCAGTGGGAAAAGAGGGCGATTTTGAAGGGAAGATAGAAATGATGAGAGGGGCGGAGATTATTTTGAATTAAACCTCCGCATCAACCGGAATTACCCACTTAATTGTCGAGGAAATGAGGGGCGGCGTCGCGTTACAGTTTGCGCTTCGCTCCCTTCAACAACACTGTGTGGCGCTGGTGAAACTCACTAGGGGTCCCATTCTGAGGGATAACAACCCCTGAGCAACCAGCACACCCTCCCCAACTGAAGCCTCTATCTCCGCCCAGTTGTCTATTCAAGGTTTCAACACTAGGTTTATATAGAATGATTAATCGACCTCTTTCGGGACTGACTATATTTTTGAATGGTTCGTTAATTCCTTTTGGCGTATTATTCTTTCTGGAATAGCACATTCTACTTATAGCCTAGCAACAAAAAAGTGATTTCCTTCTAAGCGCTTATAGACGAGAGATATAACAACGGGCCCGACCTGGCATTGAGAAAATCCTCAGAAAATCTTGGGGGTTTTTGGGATTTGTACCTATTTATTACAGGAGTGAGTGGCGATATCGTTATGGGGTGAACATTGAGCATCCTACCTTTCTGATATATCTTTATAGGAGCGGCACCTGCTTCTCTTTGCTCTAATCACCTAAATGATAATTTTTTTATTTAATTGGAATGAAAAATATAACAAAATATTGAATTTTTTGTTTTAGTGAAATTAGTTTTTAAGTTAGGATTATTCCAGAAACATTATTCAGATGTACTCTAGAATTTGTTATCATCTGAATTTCATCATTTCTCCTCTCGAGTCGAGTTGGATACTCTCCTACAGGGGAATTCGAATTATCTGTGCTGAACAACTCGAGAATGTTCATTTCACTATCGATGTCTCGGACCCTCACCACTATTACAAGCGTACGGTTTTGAGACCTGACGCAGCATAGAGGGTTTGAAGGGGTCGAATTTGCTGAGTTTCGCTTCTGATAAGCCAGGGTAATCTTACCAAGTGAGTCGGATCTACCGCGTGGAAAATCGAGAGCAGGGCTTATAATTTCCCGGTACGTTCTTGGGACGCTCAAAAATGTCATTGGGACGTATGTACTCGTACTCGTACGTAGAGGATGTTTTATATACGGGGATTTCTTCTGCTGTCGACCGAATTTGTGGACTCTGCGTTGAATGTCCTTTTTGAAAATTCCTGCTCACTGGGGGAGAGTTTGGGTCAGTGTACGAAATAAAATATATATATTGTCCCTCCTCTTTTTCTGATCTGAAGGCCCCTTTCCCACACGAGCGATATACTTTTCGTATAATAAACCACCTTACGGGAAATACGTCATTTTTTGCAAACTTCAAATAGGTTTTTAAAAGCGATAAAAAATGGAGGCAGGTTCGGGTCGGACCCCGTGATACAATTCCACATTGTTATAAACACGGAATCCACGGGATTTTTGTTGGATGAGGCTAATTTATTGGGCATTTTTCTCTTTCACGCGACCCAGGGTCCCACGGTCCTTCTTCTCTTTATGTCAAAGATATGGAGAGCGGGGTCACAAGTCACAATCTCTCCGGATGATCAACCGCTGTGTAAATGTTTCGGAAGGAAAATGAATTTTTACGCGACCCTAAGACGGGGCAGAGTTTCCAAGTTAGAATAGGAATCTGCTTCATTATGTCACTCGATTCGATCTAATATACAACTCGAATAGCCGCGCGTCCCACTACAGCCTTCACCTTATAACCGTGCGTACCCAGAAGATGTCGAAATCCGTCCCAGAAAGCTTTTGCGGGATCGAAACGAGAGAAATTCGAAACTAATTGAAACTTCGGCTCGCGGGATTTTTTTTTTTTTTCTATCTCTCTTTCTCTCCTGAGTTTGGTATTTTTTTGGAAATTTCGGGCCCCTCCGGTTGACATATTGAGGTTAAACGACGGTCAACTCTGTTGATTTGAATTCGACACCTCCTAAATGAAGTAAATACCACACATTTTCTGTTTTGACTCTCGTCGGTGAGAAATCACGAAATCGCTTTGGGCCCAATCAGGAAAGTGAGTGATGGGTGTACTCCCACTTCTCAAACCTCCAACTTGTCCGCCCAATAGTTTCAAAATCCCATTTTTATCAGAGCCGTGGGATTCATAAAAGAATTTAAGCAGCTAAACGTCTCACGAATGTCCACTAGGTAAGGATATGTCCCCTCATCAGCTATAAATAAATACTAGTAGGCCGGCTGACCAGATTCCCGCGTCAAAATCAAGAAGTATTCCGACTTTCGAGGCGTTTCGTCTACATTCGTTCCTGGGAAATCTGATAGAATATTTGGTTGTACGCCAGTGAATGTTGTTCCGGTATGTTTCGAGGCGTCTTGGCGATTTGAAGTATTCAGAGCTAATCTGCACACAAAAAAGGAAACATAATGTAGCGGTCGCTTCCCGTAAACCAGATTTAATAATATTTGATCTTGCACGTGATCTGGAAGCGCTTACGCCTTTTCAAACCACGGAAAATGTTTACTCTTTTTTGCCCCCAAAAAGATAGGATTTGAACTCAAATTCATTCTGTCATGATCGATTGCAGTCTAGCAGCAGAAAAGTGTTGCACTTTGTGAAAGCATTAGGAGGATACTATTCCTTCTAATGAATAGAGGCTTAGTGGCTTCCAAAATTACTGACCTATTTGAAAAATGTTTATCAAGTGGCCGTGCAAAGGTAGAACGTATTGCGTAGGTAGCTAGAGCAATAAATTCTTTCTAAAAGGCCTCGTTATCAGCTCAAAATCAGCTCAGCGAATATAGCTGATCCAAAAAAAGTACGGTTAAATTTTCACATTTTCATCACCGTTCCGTCGTAACGAAAAACAAATATCTTTGACCCAACAATTTCACAAAAACATGACAGGTAGAGTTAATGAGGATGCAATCCATGGCACGTGTCCTTCTCTGAATCAAGGAAAGAATCAGACAAGTCGGTGTCCCCGGAAGTAGGGATTTTAATTTTCTTTGGGTGTATTACGCAAAGTATCAAAGCACGATAGTACGCGTATAATAACGGAAAAGTAAAACATTTCCTTCTTTTCAACGAGGTAAAGCAAACCAAAAAGTAAAACAACATCCATTTTTGGGCGGCAGCGGAACTGTGTTTCCAAATAACAATGACTATACCTGAAATATAAACGTAGGTGGGTACAATTTCCTAATTTCATCATAAGACTGGCTGTAAATTCAACGTAATATTGTGTATCCCTCAAACTGTGTAAAAATATCCTATAAGTTGACTATGTATTTAATAATAATTTTTAATAATCATTGTACTCGTATTATTGTTAGGAAAATCAACATTTGGATCTATTGTTCCAACTACTTTTTCATGAAGTTATAAATATCCAAAGAACGCAACATGAGAAATGGATTTAAAACTCGTTTTCCTCCAATTTTGGTGAAATTCACCTGAATGATAATGGCACTACGTGGCTAGGTTTCAACTATTTTGAAGAAAAATATATTCATTCAGCTACAGTTTGACTCTGAACCAGGTATCAAGAAACACAAATTGAGTCTTCTTCAGATACAATTTTGAGATATGCCGTATCCAGTCGGTGTGATGACATAGTTTCATAGGTCGTAACATTTTCCATCCAATTTATCAATTTTCAGGTTTGATGCGTCCGACTGACTCGAGAAATGATCACTCTCATTCATATCAGAATGTTCTGGTTTAGATAACTTTTTGCGTACAAAATTTTGAATTTCAATTTCTAATTTTTAGACATTTTTGATTCTTGTTTAACGGCGCTAGTTTAACAATTGGACTGAAAGGAAATGTTGGCGCCTGGCGGCCAATATTTGCCAAGTGGCAAGAAAGCGGTTCAAACTGCGGTTTTTCGGTTTCACGACTTGAACGTAGAAAGTCTTCTAAGTCGACTTCTTCTTGTGAACCTTCCCCGAATATGTTTGCCAAGTGGTTGTGACAACAAATGCTCCCTCAGACTGAACAGACGGACCGTCGAAGGGCCTTTTTCGGTAAGAAACCACTTGAAGGGACATCAGCGTTCAGAGTGCCTACAACTTCCACAGTATTTGGATAGGGTCAGCCGAATTTTTTGCTTCGCTCTCAGCTGCTCCCTCTTGACTCTTACGAGGGTCTCACCAGATGTAATTTGCGATCCACCTTTTCATCTATAGTAAAAATACGCCATAGAACTATAGTAAAAAAATAGTTCCAACCACAAACTTCCATTTTAATTTATTACCACGGAAACGAATATTCCAAGCGTGATTTGCAATCGTGTTCCCATCTCGAGTTCTGGTGAGCGGTCTTGATGTGAATTCGCGGCCCTAGAAGACACTTCTTGGTGTTCAGACAGTACCAGAAGGAATCCATTTTGTGACAGCAAACTGGAAATAATAAAATATGGTCCCAACTTGCAATCGTGTTGTCAACTCAAGTTTCAGTTCCGTGATAGCGAAACAAGGATGATACCAAAACTTGAGGAGTATTTTGTAATCGTGTTTTTACCTTTAGTTCCGGTGAGCAGGTCTTGATAAATGGACTCGCGACCCTGGAAGGGTCATGGCATTCAGCTAGAACTGGAGGGAATCCATTTTGTGACAGCAAATTTGAATTACAAAATTGAAGACCCAGTGTTGTTATCTAAAGTTTTAATTTTGTGACAGAACCGAGAAAACTCCACGATAGTTTCGCGACGTCTTGCTACTTCACCTTCGGACGGCAAACGACATTCCCATATATTACAAAAGTTTAAAAGAGCTTTCTATCGACATTCCCACAAACTCAGCAATTTTCCGCAGATTGTGCGATCAAAGTGAAGCAACCAGTCAATCCGATGGGAACGACGGGAAAACAAGGGCCCTAACCCTTCAGTCGCGACACGTAATATTATCACCCTCTCGAACTAGCAGCATCCTGACGACTCACGTTACCATCTTCCTTTCTCGGGGAATTTCTCAGTATTCTTTGAAAATAAAAACGGCCATCAAGTCCACGGAGTGGAGCTTTTTTCCACAATACGGAGGCCTATGACCTGACAGGCCTCGTGGGAGGTGCTGATGGCAGCAGACAGACACCTCACCTTTCAGTTTCACGCTAACGTTCCCTTGTTTACCAGGGATGGGTCATACACCTTGGTTGATTCCCAAGGATAATTTTTATATAGAAGCTCCCCCGCATGGCTCTTCGTTCTTGGACGGACTTTTTTTGTTCACCTTTGTGTTTCTCAAAGGCGCCTAATCGTCAATTTTCGATCCCCACATAACGATCCTCTGGTGTCCTTACTATTACTACGATGCCCATAACTGGCTGGTAAACGAAGCAATTTCGAACCTAGTCGCCAAGCGTTGCGGAAATCCACACTTGGAAAAACGACAGAAACTGCACATTTTTTCCGAGGTCTTCCACCTTCACAGTTCGTGACACTCGGATTTTTCGGAATTTGTCGTCCCCTCCCGAAAACAATCGGTGCAACCGAGGCGAAAGGTCACCGAACAATGAAAAAGGCATGAAATGAAAGGTGTTGACACACGAAAAAGCTGAATTTCCCTAAGGTTTGATAAAATGGGCGAGCAAAGTTTTACATTTTCGTAGAAAAATAACATCAAAATTAAGAAAAATTCAATATTAGTAGAAATGTTGGTTTCTAAAATAAATAAGTAGTCTCCCTCACTGCACGCTCATGGTTAACAAACTCTCTTTCTCTCAATGTAATACTTCTACTAGTGCAATACCTGAATAGTTGGGCATTCAGAAGGTTTGTCAGAGGGGGCTAAGAGTAGCTCCTCTGATATTCGCTAATTGCATCTTGGTCGTATGGGAGAGCTAATTGCATCTTCGAGGTTTCCAGGATCCTTCTTATGAAAAAGAAAAAAATGCAGATGTGAGTGATACTTCTGGAGATATGTACTCTGGAGACCTCAATGATAAGCTTTCCCGCCCCAGTGAGATTTAGCTTTTTTGGCAACCCTCCCTGTCGATCTGCAAGGTCGTCTGCAGCTGATAATTAGTATTTTCCGTCTGTTTCAGTGAGATGCTCCTGTCCAGTGACGTAAGTTCCTTGCTCAGTTCCTCGTCCTCCCTCGAGATGCAGGACCTCAAACAGTTCTCTTACCCGAACCTCAAAGGCCGGCCGGAGCCGCCGCCTCCTCTTAAGACTTCGGACAAGATGATCCCATACCACGAGTTCCACGGGTACGAGCAGCTCCTCTACCAACCCCACCAGCTGACCAATTTGCAGCATTAATCACCCATGAACTGTGTATGGTAAACGTACAGGTGCTTTCAAGGCGTCTTCTGTTCCAAGTCTTAGAGACGTCGCAATCACTGTTTAAAAATTACGACGAGCAGTTTACTGTTTTACATCCTCGAAAACTTGATGATACAGAGTTCTCAGTATCTCCATGATCCAGATCAGACCGAAAAGTATACATACCGAGGGTAATTCATAACCTACGCCTTAGTGTGAGGATCCGGATATGAAATTTTATCAAAATTTGACCCACATTTCGGCTCATGAACACTTCACGTGCGGTCATCTCAGATTAATTTTTACACTGGTAATTTTTAGCAGTTCACATACAGTCAAATTACGAACTGTATCAAATTTTAGTCATGAAAACAACAAATAAATAAATAAAAAGCAGTTTTCGTCATCACTTTTCTCGTCATTGAGTTATACTGGTGGAGGCCGTCTACCGCTTTTGAGATACACAGGATTATTTGTAAAAACAAGAGATCTGTTGACGATTGCATGTAAAACTGAAAGCTGCATCAGTCGTTTTTTACATAAATTTCAACAGTGATTCGCCCGTCGCAACATCTTGTTGGAACGATCCTATTTAGCCAAGATCTCAAGAAAATAACTTCTCTCCCAAACTGTGAATATTTTTTGAAGGGATTTCCAAAAATAGAGAACGTAGATTAAGTGGTCAATTGACGAGGGAGACAGAAGACGAATTATAATTTCTACAATGTGCAATAATGAGGGCATTTCATCTCTCAAGCAAAAATAAAAATTATCTGTGAGGTTAAATTATATCCTCATCCTAAATACATTGGGTACGGTGCGCCGGAGTTAATTCAAAGTGCAAATTCATTAACAATGAAAAACGAAGATAACGATTTTACTTGGTCGTGATCTCCCTCGTCGCACCACAATAATTGTGCAATTCTTCCTGTAATTTCTAGCAAATTAGTTATTTGCGTTGAGTCGAGAGAGAGTTGACCTAAAATTATGTTATCGTGTTTCAGCGGCACCCTTTTTCCGTTTACGTATTTCTTCACTTTGAACGAAGTCCTAATTGTTCGGACTGTACAGAACTTTGTTATGACCTTTGTTTTATGACGGTCAGAATTAGGATTTCAGGGTATACACGAACGTGTCTCTGTGACGGACAGGACTAATTCCTCATGAGGGTCAGGATCCAGACTTAATGACCGACGAGATCAGATCCTCCTAAGAGAAAGGATCAGGACTGTATCATACGATCAGACCCTTTTCAGACATAGAATCAGGATAAACCTATAAACTGGTTCACAGGCACGAAGCAAAATAAATTCACGATAGTACAAGACTTTCCAATGTACGTCCAACTAACTGCACCTCATTCCCATTTAGGATTCTTCATCAACTTTTAACACATCTGCTCTCGCGCTTAGCTCAAAATGTACTTATCACTTCCTTATGGATAACCTGTAAATATAATATTGTTGATCTTAAGTCTTATTTGTTGTATATCTACGCAAATTTTCCGAATGTACATAACTAAATTGTACATATATGATAAATTATTGTTACAGTTACCATTCTTTCTAATGAATGTGAGTCATTAACGGTTTCCTTTTGTGCGCCGACATCATTCAACTATCATATAACGTTGTATTACGACATTGAATGAAGAACTCATAAGTTGTATTTCATTTCTATACTGAACCTATGTCTCACAAATTCTACTCTTCTGTAGATTGTCAAATGTTTGTTTCACAAACAGTCATATAAATGATAATCCAATATTGTCCTTGCATTAATAATTTTATTTTTAATATTTATTTCATTTTATTTCTTTTTTTTAAAGAGACATAATCTAATACATCCAAGACATCGATTGAAAAAAGGAAACCGCCTAACTCCTTTGTCTATCTGTTTAAAGGAAAGTTGTTGTGTTTTGCCGTAATTGTAGAGTATTTTGTAAAAAATGGAAAAATATGAGTTTAACAAGTTGAATGATCCAGACATTTTTCTTATTATTCCCAATCTGAATCGTGGCGTATCCTTCTTATTGAAATACCTTAGTTTTGTTAATGAGAATGCGATCATTGTCATCTCAAGATGGTCCGACTCGGTGATTTAGGGTGCAATTAAGGTTTTTGACGTAATACTGGTGGTAATGGTAATTCTGGTGTAAGTACACAAGTAGGCGCGCTCCCAAAGTTACATGCCCAGGATCATAGGGCTTATGACGGAGAGATTTTGTATGAATTCGATTATTCTGTTAAGAATTGATATTGTTCAGTCACCTGCTGTGGAAAAAAGGGTTAGCTTACGAAAAATCAAAACTATTGGCCATTTTCCTCCGAGTACTATAACTTAAATTAAAATGATCGCAAATTGACAATATATGCTATGACTAGGGAGGACCGATTAACCACGACTTCTTGAAATGTTGACAGATTCTCTCTCTCTCTCTCACTCTAACTTGAAACTAAGCGTATTGGCGTCAATACATTCAGATGTAAATTAAAGTAGACGAAATTTCCCACTTAATTAAATGAGCCAGACTAACTGATTTTTAACTAAGTGGTAAACGAAATGGAAAGGTACGAACACAGGAAAGTTTTGGTCTGCTGTAAATTTTCTAAAAACCGGGAATTTCGGTCAGCGTGACCCCTTTGGGCGTCTCTATTTGGCCCTCAAAACATTCTCGATCAATCGTCCTGACCGGAGGCAGGGTGTGGGTAAAAATGTCTATTTTGGAAAGGCTTTTCAACATTCTTGGGGACCCAGATACGTGAGGAATCATTTTCCACTGAATTTTGGACATTGAATCGATGGCTGCACTCCAAAAGTGCGGAACAGCGTAGGTAGTGCGTTCGTAGGCACTACGAAAGCTCAAACTGGATACTCATTTTTAGCGTTTTAGCAAATGCCACTCCGGGCGGGTAGAAACAACCCACCAAAGTTGCGGAAACTTTGCCATTTTGGGAAGTCAAAGAACCAAGAATGGATTGTATGGGAAATTCTCGAATGCGCAATTGTATTCAGCGCAGGAGAGAGCGCATGAGTGGATAATTTCGATGGAGTAATGATCTTCCCGGAAGTGGTTCTTCCCCATCTTCTCCGGTGTCCCAAGTGAATCCTCGCATCCTTCATCTTTCCCCAGAGACGGGGACACGACTACCTACGTCATTAAAGAATTCATTAAAAGATTCGGGTTTCCCTTGTCATGATGAACAGCCTCGTTTAAAGCGGACATTTTCATTTTCGACCCTTCTTCACGAAAATCGGGAACTGAGGGTCCTAAGGTGGGACGAACTGGGAAGGAAAATAATTTATTACACGTGAAATAAGTGGAGGAAGAGGCGTGTAACATGAGACGACATCCACTTTCAATGGGAGGTGATTGGTGAGGGTGAGGCGCGGGCTTATGTATTTGTGAGGGGGTTGAAGGACCATGTGCTCTGCGCTTGTGTGAGGGGGAGCAAACGGAGTAGGGGTGGAGGGGGCTCTTCAAGAGGGTTGGCCCCACTTTCGCTTACCCCTTGAAAACGCCGTCGTCATGACAACGCGCTTAAGGGAGGGTCGGCCACGGGCTTGGAGGGGATGATATCAATAAGACAACCCTCTCCCTCCACCCCTCCCCACTCACTCACTCAGCAGGACATGAGAGTCAATTACCCCTCCGTGAATCCCCAACCATCTTCTCCTTTTACCGTTATCTTGTTCTCACCTCACCTTCCCAGACATTTGTTTATTATTGAACAAATCATTCAAAAAATAAAAAAAGTAAAAACGTAAATACCAAACCTAGGCGAATCAGCGTAAGGTACTACCTGAGTGAACCAATTATCATAATTTTGCTTCAAACGCCACACTTTTTAATATTCACTTCCATCGTTTTTTACAAGAGTTTACACGCGAAATTATTCTAAAATGCCAACATTTTTTGGTAGAAAGCCAATTGCAGTTTAGGAGTATTAGCAATCGGCCGAGGGCCCAGCGTGCAAAGTTACATGAGCTCTAATGCATATCGCGATAATGCATACCCTATCGAGTCCGAAATGATTCCTACAATTCCATAATCATATACACAGAGAGTAAATCCGAGGGAATCACCATTCAAATCTACTAATCATTATGTGAGAGAAAAACACCGACATACGATATGTGCCACACGTATCACCAAAATCACGATTTTCCTATTTTGTTCAACGTTTTTCCTTGAATAATTATCTCAATTTTTTCGTGCCTGAACTTGATTTTCATTCTCAAAAAGCTTAGTTTTAAAAACGAGAGTTATTCCGCAATAGCTTTCCGCTTATTCTACGTTTTGGCTCGCTGGAACATGGACGAACTTTGCGGATTTTGAAATCACTAATTTATAGGGGAGAATTTTAAGAAGAGGGAAACTTTCGTAAAACATCTGAATAGTAAATCGCCCGCGATTCGGGGCCCAAAGAAGTATTCAAAGTTCTAACTCACTTTTTATCTGGAAAGTGGTAGGGTATGGGAGAAAACGTGTAGGTATTTAGAAAAATTGATTTATGAGGACCTAGGCGAGAGGAGTATTCATTTCCTGTAAATTCTCAGTAGAGTCCTGAACCAATTGACTTACAATAAAAGTGGATACCCTCAGGTCAAGAGGTATATTTCCAAAACCGGTGCTTTGTCCATCTGTTCTTCTTCTCTGGACTCTGCTTTTTCTATTTATTTTATTTTTTTTTTAACTATCTACTCCGATAAATACATCTGCTCTTTCCCACTCGAGCAGGAACTATCTAGAGTAATGTATCATTGTGTGATAGTGTGCAGCGTTTTTGATTATAATGCGATGCAAGCAGGATCTATGAATCTACTCATGATCTACGCATGATCTACTCAAAGATGTAAAAGTTTTTGAAAAAATTAGTCAGAAATATAATAGAAACTGGAGTTTTAGGGAACTACAAGAGAAAGTACGTAGTGCAAGGTAAGCCCGCGTTTTAATCAAGATGCCTGAATTCAGGAAGTGCTCGCCTTGTGGGAGCTAGTAACTCCAGGGATCCGACACAGCTGAGCTATGTCGTCCACCCCAAGTCCAAGGAGCGAGAGGACGATAACATTCCCGCAAAGTTTATTGTCCGTGACCGTTAATATGGTTTGTACGGCTGATGATTATCACGATGGAAACCTTCGGTGTATGGGGAGGAACACATGTGGAAAATTTCTCACTTGGATCGGCGATGGAGGAGCGAGAGTTGGAATTCTTTTTAGACCTTATCTTGAGCTTTCGAGTTTGTGATCTATGAAGTCGGAGTCCTGGGACCCTCCGGGTGGACCAGCTCTTCACACCTCTTCAACACGTAGGTATCCAGTATTTACCTCATCAGGGGCTCTTCCATTACGAGCCTTCACCCGATTGCAGCCACGGGTAGAATCTCCGTGCTGATACTCACATATATTTACACAGTTGGCCTGGCACATACAATAATTTATTGTGAGCACACTTCAGATATCACAGCACAGTTGAGCGGGTTGTGTGATAAACGCTTGACGTGCTCTAAAGAAGATCCAATAAACACGAGATCCAGCAATTATTGTAAAATTATCAGCACTCGTACCGACCAAGAAAATTTGTATCCCCAAACTTCCACCTTTTACGCTAAAAGTGAGCTGTAGACACCAAATACCTACAAGGTTTCCGCTACCGTCCGGACCAAAACACCCCATTAAACCATTGGACAATTTTCATGAAATCATTCATTGACTCCATTCGAGTCCTAGTTGAGCCTTAGTTAGTTCAATGGCCGCAAACGGACGCAGAGTAGGGTGAAAAGAAAATGGTCAAAATGGGAATTCGAGACTTTTGGAGACGTCAGCGATTGAGGTGCCCTTTTCCCAGCTGACTCTTGGACACCAACTCGATTCAGGTGGGTCCAAAACGATCGCTGCTCACCGAAAAAGGTAGATTTTACATAAAGTGCGACTTCTTCTGAACGGGTTCTTTGGACAAGAATACTGTTGGTCCACTTTTTTCTTAAAATAGGTTTGTAGTTACATTGGAGAACTCAAAAATATGCTTTCTCACTTATTCAAGATCCACCTTAAATAATGAAGTTTCTGTATTTATCTTCAACAGACTTGTAGTATTATTGTTGTTTTGGTTCGTTGTTTTCTAAATAATGTAAACCCAATGTGTTCATGCCTGAGGTCGGTCAGAACAGGCTGGATGCACTTATACATATTATGTGGCGACCAATATTTTATAGAAGCCGCTTACCCGTGGATCGTATGGACTCGTAATCCTATATAAGGTGGTTAGACAGCTGATACACCATATCCATACTGTATCATGTTATCACATCATCCTGGGAAAAGCGGGGGAGGATAAATTGAATTTAAGTGAATCCAATTCCCTTTTTCCCCCTGCTTCGCAATCACTATAAACAAACCAAGGAAAAACTTTTGGCCTTTTTCCTGTGCATGAAAGGTAGGAAAATTGGCATCCTCAAATTCCATCCAGTGGTGGTTCTATACTGTATTCTGCATTCTGCACATTGCACTCTGAACGTCACAGGTGAGCGCCTTCGCTTATGAGCTTATGCACTTGTTTCACAACATATACGTCGTATCAAACAGTATCCCGTCGAGCTGAAGGCGGCATCGTGCTACGGGAACGACTGGGCAGGAGCTCACCTCCTTTTCCGAATAGGCGCATATTTCGCCAGCATGAGGACCAATCCAGTGTTGTCACAATTAAGGTAAACGCAAACAAACATAAATAACTGAACAATGGATGAATCGCAGTGAAAGCAACCCGGTAAGGAGCTCGCCAGGTGACGCAAAATCGTGGTTGAACTCACCTGGTAGACACTTGGACGTTTGCAGGTTTGACCCCGTCCATGTGGGAATTTTCATCACATGAATTATTAATATATATTTCTCCAAACATAGTATTTTGCTCGCATCACCTACATGAGCTATAGTAAAAATTTGTGCGCTATTTAAATGAATAGTTTTTAGTTCTACGTTGGAAGTAGATAGTTAGGGAACCGTTCCCTCTAGGTGTTTCTTGCTCGTTTGAGGACTATAAGAATACGGGCTGTAAGTTATGGCGAGAAGGACAGTCCTCCGCGTTCTTGCAACGGCACCGGGCCCCGCGCTAAAGCCGAGGCCGCAGTGCAGGAAGGTTGGTAGGATGGTGGATGGTAGATACCTGCCTGGCGACCATCCAGCTATTTATAACGTAAGTAATGGTACGATGGTAGCCGCAGTGGCCTCCCACTACCATCTAACCCCTTGAAACTATCCTAGGTACCTGCCTAGCGTCTATCCACCTGTATCAGTCATGTTTGTTATTCCATCCAGGCTGCATAGAAAAAAATGGGTAATATATACCCGATTGGACCCATAACCTCTTCCAGTGGGTGCCAATCGTTCTGGGACCCATTTAATTGGATTCAGCGTCCAAAATTTAGTGGAAAATGATACCCCACATGCCTAGGTAGCAGAACTCCCGAAAACACATATTCAAAATGGGTAATAATCACCCAATTTGACCCATAACTCTTTGCAGTTTGCATTCAGTCAATTTCAGAAGTAAGTCAAACGCCTCAACTGACATCCTTAAATACGAATAGAATTTGTCCGGGTGTTGTCTCAATTTTTTGTACACTCTCACGAATTCCCCGTCCTGTTGCCGCCTCAAATTGTAAGCATGCACCCACGGTTTTTTTATCACAGTAGTTGCCCCAATATTTCCCAAAGTTGATCTCAGCAAAATTCCCGAAGATGAACTTAGCAACATTTTTTTTCGCAACTTTTGAGAGAGACATGACTTCTACACGGCAGTCAGTTGGATACTGGCTTCATTTTACTGCGTCCAAGATGCATCTACCCTCCACCATCCACCTTTACCATCCAACCTCCTTGCGACCATCTAGCATCCTGCAGTGCGGCCTCAGCCTAACAGGGCTCGCTGGGGCCCCGCGGGTGTCGAATAAAAATATATAATATATTACGAATAACGGCCACGTGAGTGATTTTGTGACTTCGCGAGGGGCCTCAAAATTTTTCCAAATTTATGTGGAACGCCAGAGCGAGGCCAGCCGGCGGTTGTAAAACTCAAAAATCATCAAACACTGAGATTCCTCCCCTTTCCTTTCCTCTTTGTTCTTCTTGTACGGAATTGTTACCGCTCCCGCTAAATTATCATCGCTCCAGTTACATTTGTACATTATGACCACAAGGTCAGGCCCAGGTGAAAAAACATATTCCATATTCCATATAATGGGTTATAGATACCCAATTTGACCCATAAGTTCTTCCAGTGGGTGCCAATCGTTCTGGGACACCTTTCGTTGGATTCACAGTCCAAAACTTAGTGGAAACCGATACCCCGCTTGCCCAATCTCCAAAAATCCAATTTTCAAAAACACATTTGATTCCCCCCCCCCCCCACCTACACCCAAATTTTGTCCCATCGGAAAGTTGATGAGATACCTTTTCACACTGTGCAAATGTCTGTAACCATATGAAAACCAAGACATGGTCATTTCTCTATGAATAAACCCAGAAAAAATGTTTACTATTCAGTATCTTGAAGAGGTCAGGTAAACAGAAAAGAATGAGTTTCTCTCAGGTAACCAGGAAAGGAAAACCCTTTTTCACCCTTTCTCTCTCTCTCAGCTTCACACCTCTCTCTCTCGTCTGTCCCTTCAAGGGGGTCTGTCGACACAACTCGATCTAGCGGCAGACGGCCGAACTGTCGCCGTTGACCACCCTACCCCGCCAGACCCATGCCGCACGGCCTGATTTTCCAAAAGTATTTCCCGATTTTTTGAAGCTCCTGTTTGAAAATTCAGACTTTTTTCTTTCGCAATATCCTTTTAAGACTTGTTGTTGTTCTCTAAGAGAAAATTCAACTGCCAACTTCTCATAACTTCAAAGTTACGAAATTTAAAATTTAAAATTTTGAAAATATTTTATTTGTTTATAGGCTAGAGAAATTTCACAAGTCTTACGAGCATATTGCAAAAAAAAAAAAGTTTAAATTTCCATACAGGAGCTTCAATAAATTGGGATGACTTTGCAAGGGACTGTCTGACGCCCCCTTAAGGGAAACCGCCTCCTCCTCCTCCCCCAAATTAGGTCAGATCGGGATGAAACGTATCGAGGACTAACTAAAGCCAAAAACTGGCCCTGACCGAAAATTCCAGTTTTTTTTCCCCCAAAAAAATTTTCCACTGCCAAAACTGGCGGCGGACGGACAGTTGCTTATTTTGATCTAGACACCTTGAAACGCTCAAAAATTGTGAGCCGAATCGGAGAGATTGAATTTATGCATGAAAAGGATTTGAGAATTCAAGGAATAACCAACCAAAACGAAAAAAGTTGGGCGAAGAATTTGTAGCCGTTTTCAAAACATCCATCTCTACCTAAGTGTAGCCACTTTTGGTGTAAGTACGTCAATTTTTTTGGGCCATTCTGAAATGTAGAGGAAAATTATATGTCTAGGTCGTTAGAAAACTTCTTTCTTCAATCGTTACCGGCATAACTTTGGAATTAAAATCATGGCAAACTCTCAATAAAAAAAAACTTAGCCTCTACGATTTAGAACTGATAGTAGAGTAGAAATCTTGAAAGACTTCGATTTTACTTCGTCCGGCCTAGGTTTAACTCTTTAGCGATATTTTTTACCATTATAATCACCATTATATACCACCGTTGCTAACTGCGTGAAACAACTCCCCATCTTGTAAAGGTTAGCCTTATCTAGCGACTGTGTCACGCATAACGGTTTTAAATTGTTTGAACCCGACAGCTTTAAGGAATCTAATTGTTTTAGATGTTTAAACATTTTTATTGTCCCTTTTTTTTAGATCTGAGGAAGGGCGAGTTACGTACAGGCAAAACACCCACCTAGCTCTGTCAGCAGCCCCGAAGTTATAATAATGGCCCTGCACGCCTCGCTACCTGAGTCTCGTTAGTAACTTCGTGTCTTAATCTTCGGAAAAAAGTAACCTCTTTAAAAGACCGATAACTACCGTATCCGAACTTTTCTTAGGTGTATTACCCCGATGAGGAATTCAGCTAATACTTTCCCAATCAAAATAACTTAAAACGTCTCTTCGGAGTTACTGGGGACTACACTTCACAGGGTCTTCCATACTCCATTCATTCTATATTGAGATGGCACTTGCGGTAGGCCTACTGTGACAAATTCTTGCCAAGAAAAAGCGATCTAAATTGTTTTCTGCAAGTCACGATGACGCGTCATCAGTTGAACGCCAATTGAGTTATTTCACCGAAATTTATAAAAGACGATATTCCTTTTGGTTGACTCAAATCTCGGAAAATTAATTTCAAAATTCACGTCTTCACCAATTTTGTAAATATATTTCATCCGATTTGTAAAAATAATGTAAATTTTCCTATGCCAAAATCACAATTGTTCGAGTAAATAGGAGAGATTTGCCGTCTAGCACGAAAACACGGGGTTATTACCCAGAAAATAACAATCCAAAATTGGATTTTCATGCTGTGAAATTATAATCCCAGCGTTGGTACTGTGCTACGCTGAATATTGAACGGGAGGAAGATATAGAAGAGCAGCCCTAAACTAGGTCGCGTCTAGGAAGTTAATCATCACTCAATGAGCCTGTTTTGTCTACTCCCGACACCTAAATAATAAACAATAGATCGGTATTTCTTTACATTACCTTCCGAGATACAAGATATAACCATTTGATGATTACTTTCACCCAAGGGCCGGTTCCATTACAGGGAGACTCATAATTAGCGTACGGGACCTGCACGAGCTCAGTTGTCGGCATATAAACCTTATTGTTGGGAGACTTTGACGCCTGTATAAATTGCCCGCCGGCGTCTTGTGCGCACTCAGTTGCCGTCAGGAAGAACAGCGTCTTCGTCGGAAGTGAGTTTTAGTTTAATATTCTATCAATAAAGAACCCATTTTTTCATGCTAGAGGCCTATCTATCCGATTAGTCCGGAATGGGCATTATTTGTTTTAGGATATCTAGATAAAAACTCACAAATTCTTTCACAGGGGTTGGTTATTCCTCGGACCAGGAGCATGGAGACTCATTCCAATCGATTCCGCGTCCAAACATTAATGGAAAACGATACCCCACACGTCTAAAGTGTCGAAAATATCGAACATAGGGAAAACAGTGGGCGTGGCGTGTCCGAGACCCATTTTAATTGATTCAGGGTCCAAAATTTATTAATGGAAAATGATACGCCTAGGTACCAGAAATCTCGAAAACACACATTCGAAATAGGGTAGATAGGAACCCATTTTGACCCATAACCTCATCCAGAGGGCACCAATCGTTCCGGGACCCACTCCAATCGGTTCAGAGTCCAAAATCTAGTGGAAAATGATACCCCACACGCCTGGATCGCCGGAAATCTATTTTTCGAAGTACACATTTTGACACCTAACAACTTTTTCCAGAAGACTGAGTTTGGTGACTTCTTCGGTTGTTCTTCCTCAGAATCATTCAGCACTATGTCCGAAACTGAGGCAGGACACTGGAAAAACCAGTGTATTTTAAAAATGGTTTTGACCATCTGGGGGCGATGGCATGAGGGGTATGATGTCCACAGAATTCATAATTAGAATGCGTAGGTATTTTCGTCTATAGAGTAAATAATTAAGGAAACAATTGACAAGTTTTTTTTTCTTCAAATAAATAGTTTCTTTTGGTTTTTCATAATCAAGCAGCAATTGGTCCGAGACCCAGCTGAATCGAGTAAGCGCCTAAAATTTAGTGGACAGTTACTACACCCAACACCTAACTCACTAGGACTTCAAAAATCACGAAAACTGATTTTCAAAATTCTCATTTCTACTCGATCGCTATCCCCGTTAGGGACTACCTAATCTAAATCAGTTCGCCGTTTGGAATTCGGGGGAAAACTTAACCCCATACTCCCAAATCCATTCATATCCGTACTCTAATTCTTGTGACGATTTGGCTGAAAATTAGTAAGCAAGGAATAACCGGTGACCGACTGCAAAATTCTCTAAAAAGCTTCTGTTTTCAGCTTTTCGGGAGAAGGTGGAATTAGAAAGATTGCTTGCGTATTCAACCTTATTTCACTAATATGCTCATAATGCCTTCATTCTCAATTTATTGCTCACTTTTGAAAAATGAAGCCAGCGTTTTATCATTCATTACGCTTCAGAATGTAGATATTCCACTGATCTATAGAGTATAATGCTATTTTCGTTATTCAACGTTTATTGTAGGTAAGTTATTTATTTTTTTTTTTTTTTTAGCAGAATTTTCTAATGGACCCAGAAGAGTTCAGGAGATGCGCTAAAGAAGCCATCGACTACATCGTTGATTACAATGAAAACATACGAAAGAGGTCAGTTATTTATCAGCATTGTCACTATGAGTAAAGGCCGACTGGATGATGAGCATGTATGTTAATTTTGAACAGGCAAGTACTACCGAGTGTGGAACCTGGCTACCTGCACCACCTCCTTCCTTCACGGGCACCTGTGTTTCCAGACGACTGGTCAACGATTTTACCCGACATTGAGCGAATCATTCAGCCCGGAGTGAGTTGTAATGAAGATTCAGGGGCTTTCGAATCCGCACAACACATTGATTAGACTCGATAACTCCTGCCAGTTGGTTAGGACCTTTCCAAGCCAGTTCAATCATCAGGTGGGGTCGTAAAAAGTAGGTTGACGAGACGATAATAAGTAGGTATCCATAAAATTGATGATTATCACTTCAAAACTGAACAAACATTCCTTGAACGTTGGAAAAAAAAAACTGAATATTTGAAGAAAACAATTGTTAACCTCCCCCTCACATAGTGATGGTGGTACTATTAATCATTCTTCATAAATTTTGTGTTCCACCAAACTATTTCTCTATCTTCATCCCACTTTTTTACGCTCCACCTGTATTTATCACCGTAATCACATTGCAAAGTTGAAAGCGCCAAAATTCAGAAAATTCTAAAATTGATATTTCTGAAAGTAGCTTAGACTATTTCTGAAATAGGTATATACGGGAAACGATAAATTGGTTTGAAAATTTCAAGCCTCACCTGGGAAAAATATAAAAATTTTATCAACTGAGAAATAAATTAGAAGCTAAAATAACCCGTAATTTTTTTTAATGAATTATTTTATTCATTTATTTTTACTTTTTTAGTGTGGTTTCTTAGCAATTACGAAGTCTTGTTCTAGCTAACGCATTGGAACTCTCCATTGTACAACGGATACTTCCCTGCTGGCAACTCCTACCCGAGCATGCTGGGAGAGATTCTGAGCGCTGGTCTTGGTTGCGTCGGATTCAACTGGGTACGTTCCAAATCGGAAAAGAATTGAAGGACCTTGTTTAATGGAACTGTGACAACAATGATTGTCCATATATACTCACAAGGTGCAGTCTTATCAAATGAACCTTACCTTTCATGATGGGGCAAACCCCTCTGCCACCGGTTTTTTATGCTGAAACGAGTTTGTCATCGATTACAAATGTGTGCAGGAGTTTTTTAAATAATTATTTACGAGATTTGATGTAACACAAACATCACGTTCAGTGAACGTATTGAACCATTGATTATAAATAAAATTTTGCCTGAAAAAGTACCAAAATTTCGTTTATGTTTTAGTTGCTGAGCCCAGCGTGTACTGAGTTGGAAGTCATTGTTTTGGATTGGCTTGGAAAACTCATGGGATTGCCACCTGATTATTTGGCCGAAACATTAGGCTCAGGAGGAGGCATCATACAAGTCAGTTTCCCTGTGTACGAACCTGAGTAGGGTGAAAATATGTGATAAACAACAAATTACATAGGTGAACATTTTGGCAGGGGTCTGGAAGCGAAGGGATCCTCGTGGCGCTCCTCACCGCCAAAGAGAAGATGGTTCGGACAGTGAAGGAAGCACGTCCAGATTTGGAAGAAGGGCACATCAAAGCGAAATTGATAGCATATGCGTCAGGTAGAAATCCATCACATTTCAAAATCAGCTTGGATTAGCGAAGATGGATAAAACTTGATATCATTAATTATAATAATAAATCATCTCCGCAGATCAGTCAAATTCCGCGGTGGAGAAAGCTTGTCTGCTGGGTTCTATGAAGATACGATTGATCAAATCCGCGAGCGACGGAACCATACAACCGAGCCATCTCCAGGAAGCCATAACTGAAGATCGTCGGAAAGGGTTCATTCCGTGCTTCGTGAGTTGATTTATTTATTTATTTGCCCCATAAGTTGCTTAACAATAGCTAAAGAACGAGAATTTTACTCATTTTATTACTTTTTTTCTGCAGGTTGTGGCGACTCTGGGGACCACAGCTACGTGCGCATTTGACGACCTCACGCGAATCGGTCCAATTTGCAACGATGAAAACGTTTGGCTTCATGTAGATGCCGCGTACGCGGGTGAGATTTTCTACAGCATGTTGAGGTACCACTCCTGCTGGTTCTCAGTTTTCCAGAGGACCAAGCTGGACTGGTACCCATGGCTCTCTCAAAACAAGCCCAGAATGGACAAAGGGGCGTTGATTTGAGAGGCAGTCCCCACCACTTGGAGGCATCCTAACCTTAAACAGTGCGCAAAGAAGGCAATTGTGCTAACAGCAAATAATTTATGAAACCCATTTTCATGCATCTAAATCTAAACACGGGTTTCTATTAATTTTATTCAGTTATTTTGTATTTATTATTCTTGTTTAAAACCCTTCCTATTCGTATCTCTAAAAATATATAATATTTTTCTTTTTTGATAGACATAAGTAATGATGCTGATCATTTTATTCTAGGAGCAGCATTCATATGTCCCGAGTACCAGCCTCTGGCGGCTGGCTTGGAGCACAGTGACAGTTTGAACATGAACCCTCATAAGTGGCTACTCACCAATTTTGACTGCTCAGTGTTTTTGGTGAACAAAAATTCTATAACCTGCTTCAAATTAAATTAATCTGCAGATCAATTTGACTTTACAATAAAATGAAATACGAACATTTGTAGGATTAAAGACAAGTCCCACCTACTTCATGCATTTACAGTAGACAGAGATTATCTACGAGACCACTACAACGAAATCATGCAACAAAATTGGTCACCGAATTTTCGGGTAAGCGAAGACGATCCAAATTGTAAGTGAATAGTAGTTGGGTTCTAAAAGTTTAATCGATGACGGTAATTTCCATTTAATTTTGTTTCAGAACTGGGAGATACCTTTGGGAAGACGTTTCAGAGCTTTAAAACTGTGGATCATGATGCGTCTTTTCGGTGAATTGAATCTTCAAAGTTTTATAAGGAAGCAAATCAGCATGGCTAAGGCTTTTGAGGCCAAAATCGTCGAGGACCCTCGTTTTGAGTTGGTTGCACCAGTCAGTATGGGACTGGTGTGCTTCAGAATATTTGTAAGAGAAACTGATGAAATATGGGACCGATATTACTTATATTACATTCGAGATAAACTAGTTGAGTTTTTACTTCTGAAGTCCACCATGGTTTTAGGCTGAAATGGTTGACTCCACACGCACAATCACATGCTGACCGCCATAAATAACCGTTGTTTCGCAACTCTGTCCGCAGGAGGACGATTCGCTTACAAAAGAGCTCCTCAACGTTCTTCTGAACTCCAAAGAGATTTTTCTAAATGGGGCCAACCTTCACGGAAAATATTTCCTCCGCTACGCCATTTGCAGCCGGAATATGGAACTGGCTGACGTCGAAAAAGGATGGAACATCATATCCAACGCCACAGATGCCGTATTGTCCTTACACACAAAAGCTCAAGGGGTTGTTCAAACATTGACAAACAACGTCAACGGCCTAAAAGCGGAAATTATTCGTTGATGTTTGCAAAAGGCAATAAATGATTTTTATCAGAATTTAGTAATTAAATTTATCCCCTCTTTTCTATATCGGTTTCGAAGAAATTCATAATTTTATAAATCAGTGTTGTCAAATGTTGATTTACTTCTGAGGGCTTTCTCTAGAGCGTGTCATATGAGTTAAACCCAACCGGAACTAATTGTCATCACCAATAGAAGAAATAGGAGGGGTGGTGATGAAATAGGCGTTTTGGTTGGTTATTCCTTGAAAAATTAAGCTGTTTTCATGCAAATAGACAATCTCTCCGATTCGGCCCAAAAAAATTTTCTGGGCGTTTCAAGGAGTCTAGATCAAAAAAGTCAAATGTCCGTCCCCCGTATGCCATCCACGCCGACTTTTGAGGTACAAATTTTCAAAAAATCTGAAATTTGGGTCAGGGGTCTGATCCCAGCTCTAATTGGTCCTCGAAACTTTTCAGCTCGATCGGACCAAATTTGGGCGGGGTAGGGGCCAAAATGTGTATTTCAAAAAACGGATTTTCGAGATTTTTGGCGATCTAGGCGTGTGGGGTATCATTATCCACTAGATGTTGGACGTTGAATCCAACAAAATGGGCCCTGGATCGATTGGCGCTCTCTGGATGAGGTTATGGGTCAAAATGGGTACCTATCTACCCATTTCGAATGTGTTTTAGAGGTTTCTGGTGCCTAGACGTGTGGGGTATCATTTTCCACTAATTTTTGGAACCTGAATCGATTGGGATGGGCCACACCCACTGTTTCCCCTATTTTCCCCATGTTGAAGAAATGAGTCTCCATGCGCCGAGGAGTAACCAACCCTTATGGAAGAATTTGCTGTGTTTTATCGTGATCTTGGGGACTTGAATGAGTGACCTCCAGGACTCTAGGAGCCTTCGAATTACTAATTCATGCTCAACGATTTACATTTTATTCAATGGTTTGAAACCAAGCACTTCCATACAAATTCTTATTTTCGATTTTGCTCGGTGAAATAAAAGCAACCTATGTTGAGCTACCGCTGGCTCTTGACCTTTGACTTGAACGTTCTTCAGCACTTTACTCGTTAAATTGCACAGTTTTAATAAATGACTCACGACATGAGACGATTCTAAATCGTCAACAGCGTCCCGTATCACCTCGTCCACCCTGGCCATTTCCACGACGAGCGGGAGAACTGTTGGATCGTCCAATGAACTGCAGTCGAGTTCTTGTACGATTGAGGCATCGAATCCGAAACGTTCTTCCAAGCTACACAGTCTGCTGTAGGTGTACTGCACCTTCACACCCGAGTCACCGGTCGCCTCAAGAGCTCGATCCCAGTCGAACGAAATATCACGAAGGCGACCGTGTTTCAAAATGTAAAATTGAAGTCCAGTCAGACCGAGGATTCTCGTCGTGTCCTCGTCAGTAGATCGAGTGTTTGGGGACGATTTCTGTTGCTTCGCCATCCTGGATACACTTTCTTCTAAAATATCTGACAAAAAGACGCTCGTACCTTTTCTCGTGCTCATTCCGGTGATACGTCCAAAAGGGCAAAAACGAACGACTCCCTCATGACCGAGCTGACACAAAATTGAATCGAGACAACCAAAGTGTCGCGACTGGCTTTTGTCGACCACGTAGACTAGTTGATCGCACTGGTACTTCTCTATACGGTCCAAAGCTGCGGCGATATCCCTTGTTATGTACAGAGTGGTGTTGTTTTGTCGGAGTAATGGCACTTTTGTTCCGTTAACATCGGTCACGAGTTGTTCATCGACCCGAGCGAAACCTTTCTCCTGCAAATGTTCTATGAGAGGCTGGATTCTACTCGCTCGGTAGTCCGATTCAAAATTAAACACGTCAAATTCAATTCCTAACGACACGTACGTTCTTCGTAAGTTGTCCAAAGTAACTGCTTTAATTTTTTCCCAATCAGCCATGTAAGCATCTTCACCAGTTTCAAGCTTCGAGAATATTTTTCTTGCCTCGTCGACCATACCGGGTGTATTGTAAGAAAGTACGTAGGCTTTGTACATAACTCCAATGGGATCAGCTCGAAAATCCGTGTCGCTAACTTTCAACAATTCGAGCCCTTTTTGAACAAACCCGAATTGAGTGCCCCAATCGCCCAAATAGTTCAGACGAGTGACGTCATGCTGAGTAGCCAAAACATTGGCGACGAACTGGCCGACGATCGTCGACCTCAAATGGCCCATGTGGAAAGGCTTGGCAATGTTTGGGGAACTGAAGTCCACAACTAGCTTCTGAGATTTGGCGCTAGACAGAGAATCGTCGGCACCATCTAAAAGGATTGAAGACACGAAGTTTCGTTCGTTGAGGATAAATACCAAAGAATTGTCGTCTTTTGAGTAGGAAACGCCACTGATTGTGTGATCAGGCCTCATTTGCAAAATACTCGGTACTTTTTCATTCGGGATCAAGTACTTCCGCGAAGCTAAAGGGAGTTTTAAAGTAATAGTACGGTCTTTTTGTAAACGCAAACTAGTCGAGCCGGCGAAATACTTACTTGATGTTGCCTCTAACACTCTCCTTTTTAAATGTTCCCGAATCACGGACATGACTGGTGAATCTAAGTGCACTTGAAAACGCCAAAGCAAACCAACTATTCTTGGATTTACCTACTATAAACGTTCGTTTGTGGGCAAACTTGCAAAAGTGCAGACCCAGTTGATAGAGATTAAAGGAGAAGTAATGTCAAGCCGCGTATTGAATGGGGGGATGGCAATGACACATAAGTTGACGTTCATTTCTCCCTGGTCGGCTCAACACACAACACAAGTAAACAAGACACAGGTACCATGATAGTGTTGGGATCAAAATATTATTGTAATGAATTTTCAGGGCCAGAAACAACTACCACTACAGTTACAGTGAACACTGAAGTCCATAAAGTGAAGGTTACATGAAATCGAGGTTCTCCTCTATTCTCCATTGTTGTCGAGATCTATGGCGAACAGAAGACCTCTATAGGTAAACTTAAAAAAGTGAAAAGTGATGAAGTGATCAGTGCCAGCTCGACACAATCATGACAAAACTTCTGAAATCGTTGAGAAAAAGTAGCAAAATTTTGAAAAACCAAACCGTGGAACCGCTCTGATAACCGATCACCGATTTGGATTTTGAGTGCCAGGCGCACTCAGGCCGAGCTAGTATTGATCGGGAGGGAGACTCTCTTAAGTACCATGCTCCTCCATTGGTTAGTGCTTGAATGCGTTCATTTTTAATGAAGACATGTAAAAAATCGTGACGAGGTGACAGTTGGCTTGTTGGATTTCCCCACTGTGTGTTACTAAGGAAGTGACCCCAGTGACCCGATTCTGAAATTATTGTTTCTCCGTTAATCTCAGTAAATGTCCGTAGATGATGTCTGATCTACGGAAAAACAGAATTTTGGTAAGAAACGAAAGGATTTTTAAAATTAGTGTTTAAATTAGTTACGGAACAGATAAGTATGAACCAGCCACGGTTACTTTCACAAGGTCTTGCTAGTTCATCTTATCTTCTCTAGGTAGCGCAGAGAAGCGGAAGCGTACGTTCCGAAAGGCTCATTTATAACTCTATAACCCTCACACGCTAACGTGTTAGTCACGACTCACGAGGGCATGGTAGGAATTGTGAATGTAATAACAATACATATTACATACATTGTGGTGTGGCCGCGCTTCGATATTTTATATTTTTATTTAAAAACTTATTTTCTAAACACCGTGCAATTTTGGTAAAATTTCCACCTAGTTTCGCTTGTAATATCTCTCTTCGTCTCACGAGAACGAGATCTTGAGGCGCTGATGATCTTGCTGAATCAACGAGGGTAAATACATTTTGAAGTCGTCAACCTGTGTGATTTGACAGCAGTAAAATTGGGATGTACGATTTATCCTTCGTATGTCTTTAAACTCGCTACAGGCAGTGTTTCTTATCTGACTTGAGCAATAGCAACAAGATTGTGATAATACGTGCTTTATTATAGTTCGACTCAGGTTTTGTTCAACGGGTTGTAGAGTGCATTGATGTATTTTCAAAAAAGAGTGCGTACTAGTGCTCCTAAACTATTTTCCCAGGTACATAATATCTCCGTATTCTCCCAATTTTCTCTTGAAATAGCCAAGCCTTATCTCACTGCCAATAATTGAATTGTTTTCCGTGCTTCAGGATTGGCAGGTGGATAAGAACCTTGTATTATTTTCTAGGCGACCAGTACGGTTGAAATACAGGTTATAATTTCAGTTTGGGCAGACGTGAACCACCTGAAGTGCTCTGCAATATAAGAACCGCTTGTGATCGGTTGACAATGTCCATTATCGCTATAGACTGTGAGAATCTCTCGTCTAACCCACATTGCCCTCACGGCCCCATGGTGAAGTTCTCCAAAATGTGTAAAGGGACTAAGATTCAGACCTACTGCTGTACAGCATGTCGAGACTCCAAAGACTGCCCATTTTCATTGAAAGTCGACGATACATTCAGCGAACGAAAAGAAAAAGCTATCAAGGAAGCGAAACGTCACTTAGCGCCCCGTAGAGATCACAAAGCTGCTGCCAGAGTGCTTCAAGAAATGACAAAACTCAAAACCGACCAACGTCGATTTTGCTACGATTGCTTTGAGTTGGTTTTGCCCAATGAGCACAAATTGCATCAAGGCCACAAAGTGGTTCTCAACGTCACAGATGAGATGCTCAGCTCACCAATGCAGTTCCTCTCTGCTAAAACCAACGATAAAAAAGAAGCTCAGTATTGGTTCGATGTGAACAGCAAAACCTTTGCCGTGTCGGTAGCAACCAATTTAGAGGCTGACGCTGTTTTGTGTATCGGGGCTCCGTCCGTTTTTGAAGAAGTGAGGAAACTGTGGAAACACAGAATGCTATTAGATATTGATGCAAGGTACATGACTTTTTATGGTGAGAATGAATTCGGATGGTTCAACATGATGAATTTCCACTTTTTGAGCAATGAACAAGAACGTTCAAAGAATCTCAAAACAATTATGAAATGTAGCAAAGTATGCGTATTTATGGATCCACCATTTGGCGTGAGGCTCGAACTTTTGGCTTTTACTATCGACAAATTACGTTCTATGGCACCCAACGTTATCATTTTCCTGGCCCTTCCGTACTTCATGGAACCTCTAGTGGCCCAGTTTTTGAACCTGCACATGCTGGACTATGTCGTCCACTACACGAACCATTCAAAGATGAAAATCCACAAAAACTCTCCCGTCCGTTTCTTCACCAACGTGCCGCTTCAAGACGTCCAACTACCAGAGGAAGAGGGTTATGGATTTTGTCCCCAGTGCCAGTGTTGGAGGCACAAAAACAACAAACATTGCGACCTGTGCGAGACGTGCCCGTCGAAAAACGCCTCAGCCTATAAACATTGCGACAAGTGTGGTATTTGCGTGAAAGCGACTTGGGAACACTGTGATGAGTGTGGTCGGTGTTTTCTCGCCTCTCACGAATGCGATGTTAATCCCTTGACAAGAAAACGGAATTTAATGAAAATTCAAGGGAAAAGACCGCGCCACGGAGGCCGTACAAAGAAACCGAGAACCAGATTGTGTTAAGAAATATTTCAAATTGTTTTGGTTTTGGAAGTTGATGTGTCTTTGCTTTCAACAATTAACTTTCCATTTATTCATTTTTAATTTTGAATGTTATGTGTGGTGCCATTGTTTTGAAGGTCCACCAACAACACAAAAAGGTGATGATAACAATGTAAAATGGAAAGAGCAAAAAATGTTTGTTTCATTAGTGTTGTTTAGTGTTTTAAGCATTCCCTAGTGCAACACGCAAGCTTGAGTTTAGCAACTTTTTATATTGAATTGATCAGTTTACATTATTGAATGCAAGTTGTTAACAAAACTTGATCAGTGGAACTCACACTTTTCAGTGGTGCCAAATCTCAAAATGTAAATCCGATTATGCAATGCTAAGAATCCTTAGATAATCCATGTTTGCTCCAGCAAAATTGTGTTTGCAAATCTGTCCACACCGAACCGGTACCTGTTGGTTCACCCACGCTGTGTACCTCTTATACGATTTTAAAATTGATTGCGGGCAGGAATGCAATGTATTCTAGAATGTGGTTTAGAACGCACTACAATTTGGTACGAAAATTGTTTAAATCTGTTGATCCAATCAAGAGTTTCATGAGTCATCTCTTTTTATGAAAGTTGTAAAATACATAACAAGACATATTGAATACGTACTTGGAGGGTTTGGTGACTTCTGGTGTCATCATTAGGATTTCGCAGAATATCAATCATCAGTTCTGTACTTCCTGTCAACTCATTCGTCGAGACCACCTTGGGAAAGCTCGTCGCTATGGAAGGTTGAAGACTTGAGTTATCTTGAACTTCTAAGGTATCCACATAATTGATGTTCGTACACGTTACTCTGACGAATGTTCAGATTGTACTTCTGTTCTTTCTCACAGATTTTGAGGAGTCCATGGCAGAACATTGACGTGAACTTCAGGGATCCGGAAGATTGAAGGAATATGGACGGCGCCGGTGCTTCGCAACCACCCAGTTCTTGTGAGACGGAGAACAAAGTGTGGACCGATGAAGAGAGAAAAGCTTTAGAAACCAAGTTGGACAAAGACCTGGACGAATTCATTGCCGGTCTTGGAAAACGCGAAGTGGATGTTCTTTCGCCTGACAAAATGGCTGAGGTATGTGGCGATCAGTCGTTTGCACAGCTCTCCGTAGCCTTATTTGCCTTTAATTCGGAATTCATTCAAAATCCCACAGGAAATAAAAAACCATCCTTTCTTCATGAAGAACTTGCCTGAAGACGGGTCGTTGCCGCCTTTGTTGGACGGATTGCAGCAACTCAAGTACAGTACCGCTGACAACACGAACGAAGGTTTCTACCACTTCCATTAATTTGTTCATCATTAGGCTCTTCATACTTTGATCAGATCTTGCAGTTTTTACGTTTCTAATACTAGTACGTCTCAGGCATAGATATCCCCCATGGCTAAAACCCTTTCTTTGCAGAACTGGCTTTGGCTCATAAAGATGATGGCAACCAAGCGTTCAAGGTTGCCAATTACCGACTGGCAGTCATGTCGTACTCAGAGGGCATTTCCAAAAACTGTGCGGATAAAAAACTGAATGCCACACTTTACAACAACCGAGCCGCTGCCCACTTTCGGTTAAAAAACTACAGGTATGCAATTCCCCGTTAACTGAAAAAAAACCTTCAAATTATAAAAATTGATTTTCGGTAGTACAGTTATGGGCACATACCTTGCAAGTTCATGAAAGGCATTTCCATGAAAACCATGCTTTTGGTAAAAATGTCTAATTCTGGGGAAGTTTTTCTACAAACGAACGTGGGGAAAATGTTTCCCGGCTAAATGTTGTCAAGGTTTCGCCTTTTTTTAAAACTTTGGGCTGAATTAGTGAATACTAGTACTCAATTATTGGAAACGTTGAGGGGCTCATCAGAAGGGAAATTTGACGTTCTTTCCAATGGTGTGCTCAGATTTGAGATTATCCTGTAAATGGAGGGGGAGTTATGGCCGTTCAAGTGACGTCAGGTTGAATACTCGAAAAAAAATCTTGAATCGTGAATAACTCGGAAACGTAGACTCTAAAAAAAAACATATCCTCAAGATATTTTGTGTTGCAAACGAGTCATATATTGACTCCTTAAAGACTGCTAACGTTATTGTTCAACACCCTGTAGTGCCGTTCAATCATTTCCTTAAATCATTCCAGGTCCTGTTACAATGACTGTAAAACAGCGTTGGACTTTGACCCCACGTACACGAAAGCTCTTGTGCGGTTGGCTGACGTTTGTATGGAATTGGAGTTGTACGATGAATGTATCACCTACTGTAAGAAGCTTGAGAGTGCCACCGGCCAAGTCAAGGAATTTCGAGATATGGGGCTTACCGCTCAGAAAAAGAAGGTTAGTATTGCGTCCTAGAAGTAAAGGAAATGAACCATATTATGGAAGCAAGGGGGTCGTGTTTTGGGGAATTTTAGGGCTTTCGAGCATTTTTTCATTTGCTTTCACACTTGGAAGTTGAACTGATATTTTATCCGACTGTACTGAGTCATGAGTCAAGATACATACGGCACCATTTGCATCTCAGGAAACGAGGAGCCCAAGTACATCGTTAAAACCTACAGATTATTTCTTCGGGTTTTTTTTTAGTATATAATTTTTTTTTAATGCAGAATGAGCAGTTGAGGAACGAAAGAAAAAAGTTGTTTCAAGAAAAGAAGAAAGAAAGCAGTATCTCCGCTTTGGAGAGGGTCGTAAAGGAGCGAGGAATAAAAATGGTCAACTCAGGTGGGAGATCGCTCGTAATGCAGTGCATATTGCGTTCGTATCGTTGAATTGCCATTGACTTTACCGTTTATTCAGATTTGGCAAATCTAGAAAGTCCACTACTTGGTGGCCCAATCGGAGGCGTACATTTAGAAGACGGCAAACTCATCTGGCCGGTGGTTCTTCTATATCCGGAATATTCAATGACTGAAGTTATTCAAAATTTCCCCGAAGACTCAACGTAAGTTCAAGAACAACGTCAATCTTCTGAAAACTATTAAATATCGTGATCCAATTTCCACATGCCTGTTTTTCCAACATTCGTCAGTGAATGCCTCTGAATTTGCAGGTTTGAGGATCAATTGAACGAAGTTTTCGCGGAGAGACCGGAATGGGACGTTGATAGAAAGTACGAAATCCGTTCGATAAAGATATACTACGAGGACGAATCGGCCAAACCACACGAAGTCAACATCAAATCGACGCTAAAATCGGTTCTCTCCAGAAAAACGTGAGTATCTGGATTCTCTTCATCATAGGTGAACGTAAGGTGGTCGTAGGTACATACTCAGACCACCTTACGTTCTGTTACAAATATTCGGCGAACGCTGTCGGACGCTTCCAGACACGGTATTTGCTTTGGGTACAGGGCTTGAAATCTTTTGAGTTACTTAATTATTAATATCGGAGAGATGGAGAATGAACTCAATAAGGTGGGTATATCTTTTTTCGACGTTTTTAGCCCTGAAATCGGTTTTAATCAAACGACGTGGACGTCGTTTGTGGTGGGCTGTTGATTGTTTATTACTTATTACTTTTCAGTCTGTCATGGACAATTGGTCGCGTCGTCCTCGCTCCCAAATGTTTTATGTGTTATGTTTTTCGAGGTTTCAAAAGCTTAATCAGGTTTCTAGAAGAAGTGATGAACTTTTAGTACCACAGAGCACTTTCAAACTGCTCCTCAAACTGGGTAGAGGAGGTAAAAGGCCTCCTAAATCCTTCCATGTCTACATTCTAAACTCCAGACACCAATGGCTACGCCTGTTTTATCAACATCATCAACGTCTGTTAACAAAACACTTGAGCTTTGGCGAAGTCCTTGAAATTCAAACGAATAAGTAGTAATCCTGTTATCTAATCCAACATGCCTGCCTGGCCACTCTTGCATTCACCACTAAAAGTCTACCTTGCCATACGAGGATTAAATTGAGACCAGAGGTTCAACAACATTTATTTTTAAAACGTTTTTCTTAACCGGCTTTCTTGTTTGTCCGCGAAATCTTTCAACTCAAATTTCGACCATTTATCGGCAATCTATAGTTCTGAAACTTTACATATAGATCAGAACCAGATGACAATGCAATATTATAATACTTTTTTAAAACGTTTTTCTTAACCGGCTTTTATGTCTAAAGCGCATTGTGTTGACTGTGATACAGGTACACGGTGGAAGCTGCAACTCCGTCCTTCATTATTTTTGTTCGAGGAAGTGAGCCTGAACAGAATTTTCTCTCTCGATAACTGTCGTGGTCTGAGGTAACAGAATATTTCAAGTACTATCTTCCCTGTTCAAATAGAATAAATGTCTCCTAACTATTTTACGAATATTGTGTTCCATCTTCCTAACACATTATTATTGCTCAGCATGTAGTGTTGGAAAATCGCATGATAATTGAGGTCTGAAGGTGTTCTTGAGCAAAATAGATGACTTGTCTAGTTAAACATCACCCATAAAATCTATGAAATTCCACTCAATTGGACTTATTCCAATGACTGATTCAACCTTGCGCGCTCTGAGAATACGTTCAAATTAAAAAATGAAATATTGTGTTTCATCTTCCTGACACAATATTATTGCTCAGCGTATAATGTTGGAAAATCTAAGTTGTGGACTTATGATAGTTGAGGTCCGAAGGTGTTCTTAAGAAAAATAGATGATAGATGACAAGTCAAACCTAATCCCCCTTCAAATCTATTAAATTTCACTCAATTGGAATATTGGAAACATGAAATATTGTGTCTAGAATGACTTGAGCGAGAGCATGAGCCAATTAGAGACAGGGACGGGTTACAAATGGTTGGGCGAGTTATGGTTTTAATGGTTACATGCGATTCGTCGTCTATTACGGCGCCACGCAAAATAGTTACCCACGTCAAATTGAACGGCAAACATGAAATGACCTTTGCTTGGGATCAATAAGGAACTCAAATGACATCTACAATTAAAGTTACAATATATTTTCTTTTTTATAAGTGGGAGGCAGGTGTTGATATTCCGTTTCCTTTCCAGGAGTATGGAGACTCATTCCAATTGATTCACCGTCCAAAAATTAGTGCAAAACGATAGCCTACACATCAAGATCGCCAAAAATATCGATAATACATTTTGACCCCTAACGACATTTTCCTAAAACCTATTGAGTTTGGTGACTCCTTTAGTATACATACACTAATATACATGTTGACCCTCCTTCCCCTCCACCGTGAATTTGGTCCGATCGGACTGAAAAGTATTGTGAGATTTACTAGAGTTTGAAACGGGTCCCAGTTCAAAACCTCAGATTTTTAAACATTTTCTACTACCTTAATCGGTTTACGGCGGACGGACATCTCCTTATTTTGATCTAGACACCTTGAAACACCCAGAAAAAAATTATTCTAGGAATACCTAATCAACCAAAATGAAAACTTCGCGACTTTCTTTGATCAGAACTGAATTGGTTTCTAGGTTAACAATAACATCAGATCTAATCAAAAGAACATAGGTACGTTGTTCAAATTATAATTCAATATGTTTTTATCTCATTAGCGACAAATAGAACTGCTGAGCCTCACAGTTTTAGAGAAGGACGTATCACTCAAAATGGTTGTTGATGACCGGATAAGCTGGCATATTATTCAAGATTCTTTCCTCAGGTTTTTTTGCTGGGCAGATATACGAGATTCATATCAACAATCAGAAGATAATAGGTGAAGAGGGTTATCAAGATCTAGGAACAAAAGAATTAATATAAGCTTAGTTGAAGAGGAGGTACCTTAGCAATTGGCAGGAATCATTTAATTAAAAGCGTGGGGGTTTATCAATTAGAATTACTTACTGTGCCAAACGTGTTCAGGTCTGCGTCCAGGTATCCTTCAATGGAATTTAGGGACCTTGGTTTTGAGATGGTATAAGCGTATAACCTGGCCTGCAAAGTACCGAATGCACTCAATGCAGCATGCAATTTAATGCATCTTGTAAATTATAGTGGCCCCAAATTGGATTTTGCTTATAACAACCATTGACTCCTAATTTTTAGCTAAGAATACATTAAACCAGTTGAACATGACGAATTATCCAATTTGGGTTTCACTGTTTCAGTCAGGTAACGAGTTTCCATAATAATTCCTTCAGTGTTTTTGTAAAATTATGTAAGCATTAATTGTCCAAAACTGCCTGCAGGCCCTAGCACATATCTATACTATGAGTAGTTCAGAATCACTTACATCCATAGTTTCCTTTCCAGTGACCAATCTGTAGCTCAGTTTTTCCATAAAGTCGTGAGCCTGAAAATTAATTATTAGGCGATGTAAAGTTGGTAAGACAAATTCTGCCTGGTAACATATATTTTGTCAAGTGTCTCAAATTTTTGAACTTGGTGTTTTTGAAGGTCCACACAACACGCATTCACAGTTCACAGATAAAAAACAAACATCATTGAGTTCACATTCAAATGTTAAATGTAGGAAGATGTCAACATGACAACCATATTTGATCAGAGTGCATTATGTTTTACTTACCGACCTCTGCACGCTTATGCAAGTATTGAATATGTTGAACATCAGGAGGAGACGATAACTCATGGTAAGATTGGTCAGTAGACATCGGAGGAAAGGGATTGTACCACTAATGTAGGCAAAAGTAAGATTGTGGACCCAAATTTCATTCCAAATAGCTCCAGCAATAGTATTGAGCAAACAAAGTATAACTTGAAAGCAGTGCGACCGCTGGATAGCCAAGCAGCGCTGCAGCAACTGGTCATGAAGGATGAGCCTTTCGACAGGATGATCATGCTTGGCGTTGAGGTGCTGCAGCTGTTGTTTTAGTACTTGAAGAAGACTGCAGTAGTACATCATCCCTGTGAACATTCTCACCTCGGGAAAGAATCGGGTGAAGAAACTAGATATTATATCTAGCATGGTGAACCTTTTAGACAGATCCACCTCCAACACGCTGCAAAATTTCATAATTGGGTATTATACATGGGGAAATGGAAAAATCCAACACATCAAACAATACAGAGGAGGGGAAGTACGTACACCACATGAATAGTTCTGATTATCGGCATGACAATGGCATGAATTAGAATAAACAAAATTTTATAGTTTATTCCTGCCAGTGGAGAGTCCTTTACCAGCTGCAACTCTTCAATTGTGACGGAATGCCTGAAATCACGTATACATTATCCAATCATGACAAATACACATATGCAGAAATTTATGTCTTTGATATTTTTGTTTGGTCGTGAACAGGTATGCTCACAGATAATGAAAACTTGTCTTGACCTGATATTGAGTAAATTTGAAAGGATGAATGCAAGCATGCTGCAGCTGTTGGAGAAGGTCAGCATAGTCTTCAGCGCTTGGTTGCCTGCAATACTTAAATGTAAGGGAGAAAATATCAGAATGGTTGTGGGTTAATGTTGCCAGATCTATAACTTGCGGTATTGTACTACACTTTCATTCAAAATACTATATACTATATTGACATAGTAGCCAAATACTATTTTGAATGAATTCAAAATAAAGGTGCATTCGCACTAATTACTATTTAATTTCAAAAAATCAGCACATTGACACCCATCTGAAGACTGCACAGGAGTTATAGTGTAGGGTCGATAGGGGCCATAGAAGAAAAAGGCTGTCCATACAAGTTAGAAATACAACTAGTACTAAATTTACCCTTACCTTGTCAAACCCTCCTCTGAAAATGTTCCCTACATTGATATGTAAGAACTGAGTACTGAGTAGTTGGCTTGACAATGACGTCATCACATCGAAAGTGCTCGCCCACCACACCAAACTTGCTAGGTAAGACGGACTCTCTTCCTTACATATCAACCCTATACATTTAGTTCCCTACATTGTCTACTTTCAATTTTAAAAATTATTTTTAATGGGAAAAATATTTCCAATTTATCTTTAAATAATTTTTTGTGGTGAGGGGAGGGGCTTGATTTAATTTTACCAAATATTCAATATTGACTGAATATATTACACATAAATAGTTAAATTAAACTTAATTACTCACATTCCTTGCATGAGTTTTTTCAAAAAAAGACCAATAGCAATCAATTCGGCTGAGGATAGCAGTAAAGTCACAAGGAGCCATTTCGTGAATTTCCCTTTTCCATCCGACGGAGCAAATCCGTAAAGACGAACGAAGGCTTGGAGTATGCGTGACAGTCGGCTCAGGTCCTTCATTCTGGATTGGTGCCAATGATATCTTATGACCAATGTCTTGCGTCGTTAACCGCAGCCACCCTCCCGAGCAGCATATACCAACTAGGGATAGTTATGTTTGATAAAATAATATTTTCTTGACTACCTCTGGGGTAATATCATTGCTGGGCTAGGCCAACCGCTACCCTTAATGCTGAAATTATAGTCATGCAATTCGTCACTTGTTGTGGAAAGTGAGACACGCAAAATAATTAAGTACTTACTATTGTAAGGTGAGCGATAAGCATTTTAATGACGAAGCCACTCGTTGGGCTACTCAAACATGCTTGCATACAGGAGATAATACATACACTCATTGATTTATCAAGAACTCCAAAACAAGGCCTGATTACTAGGTCGGCTGTACCGTACTGGTTTCTGTGCCTATTCAGCACAGAATGCAAATCAAATGGTCATGAAGATTGAGAGGAGCCATTTGACAGGATGATCTTTCATGGAGTCAGGATGTTGTACCTACTGGTTCAGTATTTGCGGGGGATTCCACTGGGTCCTTGCTTCGGGTCATCTTGAAACTTGTGATGAAATTTGCCACCTCAGATATATATATTATTATTAATGATAATATATTCGTATCTGAGAGATTTTATGTTTGAGCACGCGCCCACAGCCTCATATAAAGTCAACAATTTAAAAAAATCATACTTTTGGGACTTCCTACTAGTTAACTTAAATCATGCCAGTACATTTCAACTAAATCGGATTGGAATTACAGAAATGAACGCGACAACAAGGAACTTTGGACAGGCTGTTACCATTTAGATAATGTTAACAATCTCCTGGGTAAAACTTGGGTTTCTCTGTGTGACATGTGGCAAATCTTCATTGGCCAATGTGCCATGTCTCCTGCACCCAAAACTAAAACTCTGCAAATTCATTCCCAGGGGTTCATTATTCCCCCATTTCATTGGATTCAGCGTCAAAAATTTAGTGGAAAATAATACTTCATAGGCCTAAATCGCTAAAAATCTCGAGAATCCATTTATTGAAATACACATTTTGACCCCATCCCCGCCCAAATGACGTTTTAATCAAGACACTTTGAAAAGTCCAGAAGATAATTTTGGGCAGAATCGGAGAGATTGCATTCTATTGCATGTAAACGTAGTCGATTATTCAAGGAATCACCAGCCAAAAGTCCAATGTTTGTCCGCCATACGCCGTCCGCCGTCCACGCCGACTTTGGTACCTAATAGAAAAATTTCTAAAAATCCGAAATTTAGGTCAGGGGTCGGTTCCCGGCTCTAATTGGTCCTCGAAACCTTTCAGCCCAATCGGACCAAATTTGGGTGGGGTAGGGGTCAAACTGTGGATCTTGCATGTGGGGTATCATTTACACTAAATTATGGACCCTGAATCAATTGGAATGGGTCCAAGACCCGCTACACCCGCTTTCTCACCCAATTTCCCCATGTTGAAGAAATGAGTCCCCATGGACCTATCCAAAGAATAACCAACCCCTGTGAATGAATTGCAGCGTTTTTTGAAATAGATAGTTCGACCCCTGTCCCCACAAAATTTGGTATGATTGGACAGAACAGTTTTGAGAACCATCTAAAGCCCGAAACAGGTCCTCACCATCATAATATTATAGAAAGTTTTCAAATTCTTATTCTGGGCTACTAACCTTGAAACGCCCAGGAACATTTTTTGAGGCAAAGGGAATAGATCAACTTTCTGCATGAAAACTTTGCGACTTTCTTTAATCAGAACTGAATGGGTTTCTAGGTTGGCGATAGGGTGGGTGAAAATATCATCACATCTAATCACAAGAACTTAAATATGTCGTTCAATAATATTTCAATTATAATTCTTTTTTTTTTAACCTCATTAGCCACAAATAGAACTGCTGAGCTTCACAGTTTGAAAGATGTATCAGTCAGAATGGTTGTTGATGACTAGATAGGCCAGCATATTCAAGAGTTTTTCCTCATGTTTTTTTGCTGGGCAGAGTTACAAGATTCATATCAACAATTAGAAGATAATAGGTGAAGAGGGTTATCAAGATCTGGGAACAAAAGTATTAACATGAGCTTGGTTGAAGAGGACGTACCATAGCAACCAGCAGGAATCACTTAATTAAAAGCGAGGGGGTTTATCAATCGGATTACTTACAGTGCCAAACGTGTTCATGTCTGCGTCCAGGTATCCTTCAATGGAATTTAAGGACCTTGGTTTTGAGATGGCGTAAGCATATAACCTGACCTGCAAAGTACAGATAGTTGTTTTAATATCTGTTGAACATGACAAATTATCCAATTTGGGTATGACGGTTTCTGAGATTTTTCAGTCAGCTGAAGAGTTTCCATAATAATTCCTTCAGTGTTTTAGTAAAATTTTGTAGGCATCAATTGTCCAAACATTACCTGCAGGCCCTAGCACATATCTATACTATGAGTATTTCAGAATCACTTACATCCATAGTTTCCTTCCCTGTGACCAATCTGTAGTTCAGTTTTTCCATGAAGTCATCAGCCTGAAAATTAATTATTAGGCGATGTTTTTGAGCTTGATGTTTTTGAAGGTCCACACAACATGCATTCACACACCTAAAACATCATTGAGTTCACATGGCAACCATATTTGATCAGGGTGCAGTATGTATTACTTACCGACTTCTGCACGCTTATGCAAGTATTGAAAATGTTGAACATCAGCAGGAGACGATAACTCATGGTGAGGTTGGTTAGTAGACAGCGGATAAAGGGGGTTGTACCCTGAATGTAGCGAAAAGTAAGATTGTGGACCCAAATTTCATTCCAAATAGCTCCAGCAATGGTATTGAGCAAACAAAGTATAACTTGAAAGCAGTGCAACCGCTGGATAGCCAAGCAGCGCTGAAGCAACTGGTTGTGAAGAATGAGCCTTTCAACAGGATGATCTTGCTTGGAGTTGAGGTGCTGCAGCTGTTGTTTTAGTACTTGAAGAAGACTGCAGTAGTACATCATTCCTGTAAACATTCTCACTTCGGGAAAGAATCGAGCGAAGAAACTGGATATTGTACCTAGTGTGGAGAAGTTTCTTTTAGACAAATCCACCACCAACACGCTGCAAAATTTCAAGATTGGGCATTATACACGGAAAAATGCACAAATCCATCACATCAAACAATACAGGGGAGGGGAAGTACGTACACCACATGAATAGTTCTGATAACTGGCATGACAATGGCATGAATTAGAATAAACGAAACATTATAGTTTATTCCTGCTAGTGGAGAGTCCTTTAATAGCTGCAACTCTTCAATGGTGACTGAATGCCTAAAATCACATGTACATTATCCAATCATGACAAATATACACAGACAGAAATTTAAGTCTTTGATATTTGTTTGGTCGTGAACAGGTATGCTCATAGATAATGAAAACTTGTGTTGACCTGATATTGAGTAAATTTGAAAGGATGAATGCAAGCATGCTGCAGGCGTTAGAGAAGGTCAGCATAGTCTTCAGCGCTTGGTTGCCTGCAATACTGAAATGTAAGGGAGAAAATATCAGAATGGTTGTGGGTTAATGTAGCCAGATCTCCTATAACTTGCGGTATTGTACTACACTTTCATTCAAAATACTATATACTATATTCATATGACATAGTAGCCAAATACTATTTTGAATAAATTCAAAATAAAGGTGCATTCGCACTAACTACTGTTAAAAATCAGCACATTGACACCCATCTGAAGACTGCAATCTCAAGACCCATCTCAAGAGTAGCAATAATTTTAGAAGAAGCAATAATGCTAGGAGTGTCCATTGTATGTGTCCAGGCTGTGGTTACCTGGTCCAATGTAACATGGTCAAGGGTAACTTGCAGAACTCCACCAGGTGTTAACAAACTTTGGAAACTCGGTGCCTGAATACCCATAGATCAGCCAATCATAGTTTCTTGTATCACCTTATCATAGTTGTTGAAAAAGGTGGATGCTCAGTGACAAGACACAATATTCAACTATATTCTAAAGTATTTAGATCTAGATGCGCATTGGAAGGATATCAAAATCACGTTTCCCATTACCATCAGTTGTTACTGGATGATGTAAAATCTTGTTCATCAAAGTATCAGTTATATCAATAGATATAATTATGCAACTACTTAATTGAATAAATGAATTACTTCCTTGAATTAGTTAAAGGTTCAATAAATTATATTAATCACATCCTGAAGGGAACCAACCAATATTTATCAACTCCGCTGAAAAGAGATGTAAACTGACAAGTAACCATTAGGAAATTATTGATGCTCAGTAACAGGACATAGGTACGTATGGTTCAAAGGTCACGTAGATGCACATTGGGTGTATACGTATCCCCCATCACCATTTTCCATTGTTATTTACAACCACATGAATGGTTAAATTAAACATAATTACTCACCTTCCTCGCATGATTTCACTTAAAAAACGACCAATAGCAATCAGTTCGGCTGAGGATAGCAGTAAAGTCACAAGGAGCCATTTCGTGAATTTCCCTTTTCCATCCGACGGAGCGAATCCGTAAAGACGAACAAAGGCTTGGAGTATGCGCGATAGTCGGCTCAGGTCCTTCATTCTGGATTGTTGCTGATCAGCCTGAACCAACTAGGAATGGTAGCTCACCAACGACTAGTTCGCAGTAGTTGGGTTTAATAAATAATATTTTCATGACTACCTCTGGGGTAATATCCGTTGGGCTGGGCCAACCGCTACGCTTAACGCTAAAATTATAGTCACGCAATTCGTCACTTGTTGTGGGGAGTGATACACGCAAAATATTTGTTTTTACTTTTGTAAGGTGAGCGACAAGCATTTTGATGATGTGACCATTCGTTGGGCAACTCAAACCTGCATGTATACAAGAGAAAATACCTATATTCTATAATTTATTAACAACCCCAAAACAAGACCTGTTCAATAGTACAGCTATACCGTACTGGCTACTGTGCCTATGAATGCAAATCAAATGGTCGTGAAGAATGAGAGGAGCCATTTGACAGGATGATATTGCATTGCATGGAGTTAGGGTGTTGTAGCAACTGGTTCACTATCTGAGGGAAATTCTACTAAACGTCGTTCCTATGTACATTTTCGCTTCGAGGCACCATTGACCACCGATCTAGATTGATTCGAGCAGGTGCAGGAGACAATTAGGTACAGGGAGGATCACAAATGGTTGGGCGAGAGCCTTGTCGAGGTGTGTCTAAACCCATATCAACGCTCATTATTACATGCGATTCGTCGGCTATTACGGTGACACGCACGTCAAATTGAACGGCTAACATCAAATGACCTTTGCTTGGGATCAATATGGAACAGAGGCATTAGCTAGTTAAAATGACACCCACGATTAAAATTACAACATAATATATATTTTTTTGTTTACGAAGAAGGGGGGGGGGGGAGTCAGGTTTTGTTGATATTCTAAATTTTTTAGCTACTAATTATACATCGTAAAGTGTAAATGAAATTCGAACGGGCCGCCAAATAATCAATATATTCCGCAGTGGTAATGGTTAAATTGTCGATAGAGACACTTTTACCATAACGCATGCGCCGAGCGAGCCGATGAGCAATCTTAATACAAATTGCACGGCCTCATCGAAATATCATTTCCGAAATCAAACATTTATGAGCCAACTCAGATATGATATATGAAAATGATATAATTGTGTGTGAAAGATTTTATGTTTGCGCACATCTACGGCCTCCCATTATTACAATAATTGAAAAATAAATAAGACTTCCTACTAGCTAACTTATATCATGCCTATACATTTCAACAAAATTGGATCGAAATTGTAGAAATTGTGGCGATAACAAGGAATTTTGAACAGGTTGTTACCATCATACCCCGAAATTTGGACCGATCTGGCTGAAAAGTTTCGAGAACCATTTAGAGGACTTCCGGAACGGTCCCTGACCAGAACATCAGATTTTTAAGAAATTGTCTTCTACCAAAATTGGCGTGGACGGTGGACGAACATTCGCTTATTTTGATCTAAATACCTTGAAACCCACAGAAAAAAAATCTCGGGCCGAATTAAAAAGATTGACTTTTGGCATGAAAACATAGTTTGATTATCCAACCAAAATGAAAACTTCGGGACTTTCTTTGATCAGAACTGGTTTCTAGGTTGGCCATAGGTTGGGTGACAATATCATAACATTTATTCAAAAAAACTTGTGTTGTTCTATAATATTCTTATTATGATTTAAAAATATTTGCATCTTATTAACCACTACGTAGAACAGCTTCACAGTTTTAGAGAAAAATGTATCACTCAAAACGGTTGTTGATGGCCCAACATGCCAGCATACTCAAGAGTTTTTCCTCAGGTTTTTCTTCTGGGCAGATAGACGAGTTTCATATCAACAACCATAATATAATAGGTGAAGAGGGTTATCACGATCTAGGAATAAAAGTATTAACCTGAGCTTGGTTGAAAAGGCGGTACCCTAGCAATTAGCAGGAACCACTGAATTAAAAGCGTGGGGGTTTATCAATTGGAATACTTACAGTACCAAACGTGTTCAAGTCTGCGTCCAGATACCCTTCAATGGAATTTAAGGACCTTGGTTTTGAGATGGCATAAGCATATAACCTGACCTGCAAAGTACAGATAGTTGTTTTAATATGAATGGACTCAAATTGGATTTAGCTTTTCACAACCGTTGACTCCCAATTTCCAGCTAAGAATACATTAAACCAGTTGAACATATTCACTCAGACACTAGGATTGTCATTCTTGTGGGTTGTGATGTTTAAAGCAGTTGAGTCCACCTATCATTGTCGTACCTACAATGAAGAATTATCAACTTTGGGTATCACTGTTTCTGAGATTTTTCAGTCAGCTAACAACTTTCTATAATAATTCCTTCAGTGTTTTTTGTAAAATTCAGAAAGCATCAACTGTCCAAACATTACCTGCAGGCCCTAGCACATATCAATACTATGAGTATTTCAGATACACTTACATCCATAGTTTCCTTCCCTGTGACCAATCTGTAGTTCAGTTTTTCCATGAAGTCATCAGCCTGAAAATTAATTATTGGGCAATGTAAAGTTGGTAAAACAAATTCTGTCTGGAAACGTTTATGTTGTCATGTTCACTAAAGATTTTGAAGGTCCAACAACATATTATTTCAACAGCATCATCAGGCCTACAACATGCATTTAAAGACTAAAAACAAACATCATTGAGTTCACAGTAAAATGTTAAATGTAGGAAGATGTCAACATGACAACCTTATTTGATCATAATGTTCAACTTACCGAGCTCTGCATGCTTACGCAAGTATTGAAAATGTTGAACATCAGCAGGAGACGATAACTCATGGTGAGGTTGGTTAGTAAACAGCGGATAAAGGGGGTTGTACCATGAATGTAGGCAAAAGTAAGATTGTGGACCCAAATTTCATTCCAAATAGCTCCAGCGACAGTATTGAGCAAACAGAGTATAACTTGAAAGCAGTGCGACCGCTGGATGGCCAAGCAGCGCTGAAGCAACTGGTCATGAAGAATGAGCCTTTCCACAGGATGATCATGCTTGGCGTTGAGGTGCTGCAGCTGTTGTTTTAGTACTTGAAGGAGACTGCAGTAGTACATCATTCCTGTAAACATTCTCACTTCGGGAAAGAATCGGTTGAAGAAGCTGTATATTGCCTGATGACTGGTGAACTTTCTTTGAGACAGATCTATCACCAACACACTGCAAAATTACATGAGTGGGTGTTATACTTGGAGAAATGGACAAACCCAACATCAAACAATACAGAGATGGGGAGGTACGTACAACACATGAATAGTTCTGATAATCGGCATGACAATGGCATGAATTAAAATAAACGAAATGTTATAGTTAACTCTTTCCAGTGGAGAGTCTTTTGTCAGCTGCAACTCTTCAATGGTGACGGAATGCCTGAAATCATTTATACATTATCCTATCATATTATACAAGGTCTTTGATATTCGATGGGTCATGAAACTATGTTCACAGATAATGATTACGTCTTGACCTGGTATTGAGTAAATTTGAAAGGATGAATGCAAACATGCTGGCGGCGTTGGAGAAAGTCAGCATAGTCCTCAGTGCTAGGTCGCCTGCAACTCTGGAATATGAGGAAAAGAATGCCAGAATGGTGTTGTTGGGTAGGGTTGCCAGATTTTACTATAATTTATAGTATTCTACTATATTTTTACTAAATATATGCTATTATGGACTGTATTCATAAGACATTGTACTCAGCTAAATCTACTATATTTTTGAATAAAATGGATTCTCACTAAACACAATTTAATTTTTTTAAACTCTGCATTCTATTATTTTCTTCTGCAGAGGTTGATTATTCCTAAGGTTATTCCTTCCTTGGTGATTCCTCCTGGACTAGGAGCATGGAGACTCATTCATCATCCAATATTTAGTGGAAATTGATACCCCACACGCCTAGGTACCTGAATCCTCAAAAACCCATTTTCGAAATAGGTAGATAGATACCTACCATACAAGTGATGAATAGGAACAATTGTCAAGTTTGCCCTTTCTTCCTGATGTATCGCATAAATGCAAATGCACCAGGTCGTAAATACCTGGTCCAATGTAGCTATCAGTTTCTTGATAAGCATGTCATTTAGTCACTTGATATTGAGACTGTCATTTTCTTACCTTATATAATATATTATTATTGAGATTAGCATTATGTTCTCAATTTTCACAGGAATTAAAGTACAACTTAATAAATTATCCCTTGTTTGGATTTTATTGGAATAAACCTTCTGTAACAAAATATACGTCCATAATTGTTTCCTACATATTCTGCTTTCTATCATAAAAACTTCTTTTTAATAGGGAAAATAATCGAAATTTATTTTAAATAATTTTTTATGGGGAGGGGGGAAGGTGTTGATTTAATTTTGACAAATATTCAATATTGACTGAATATAATGCAGATACTTGGGGTTTAGATTGGCAAGGTGCTATATTTTTCAATGAGTTACTATACTTTTATTCGGTTTTTCCTAGAATGGATGCCCATAGTAAATCATTGTTTCTTTTATCATCTTATCGTAGTTGATGAAATAGGTGGACGCTTAGTGACAAGACATAAATGCTCAAAGACTCTGGAATAGTTAGTTATAGATTTGGAAGGATATCCAAATCATGTTTCCTATTGCCTTTACTGTTTACTGCTACTGGATGGTGTAGAATCATGTATCATCTACGTATCAGTTGTGTCAATAGATATAATTATGCAACGGCTTAATTGGCTAAATAAATTACTTCCTTGGCTTCGTTAAAAGTTCGATGAATTTTACTACTCACTACTTGCAGAGGCTGCCTATAAACCAACCAATAGCTATCAACTCCACTGAGGAGAGATGTAAACTGATAAGGAATCATTAGGAACAGGTACGTATGGTCCAAAGGCCACATGGATGCTCATTGAATGGATATCCAAATATATAATTCCACGACTATTTTTCATTGTTATTTACAACCTCATAAATGGGTTAATTAAACTTAATTACTCACGCTCCATGAATGATGTCTCTTAAAAAGAGACCAATAGCAATCAATTCGGCTGAGGATAGCAGTAAAGTCACAAGGAACCATTTCGTGTATTTCCCATTCGCATCCGACGGAGAAAATCCGTAAAGACGAACGAAGGCTTGGAGTATGCGCGATAGTCGGCTCAGGTCTTTCATTTTGGGTTGGTGCCAATGATGGGCCAATGCCTTGTTAACTGTTGCCCTTCCGAGCAGTTCATATACCAACCAGGGATGGTGGCTCACCAACGACTAATTCGCAGTAGTTAAGTATAATCAGAATAGTATTTTCATGACTACCTCATTCGGCTGGGCCAACCGCTACCCTAAACGTTGAAATATTAGTCACGCCATTCGTCACTTGTTGTGGAGAGCAAAATAATTACGTACTTTTGTAAGGTGAGCGACAAACACTTTAATGACGCAAACACTCGTTCGGCAGCTCAAACCTGCATAAATACAGGATCCTTTCAATAATACTGAATGCTAATCAAATGGTCGTGATGAATGAGATGAGCCATTTGACGGGATGATCTTGCATGGAGTTAGGGTGTTGTAGCTGCTGGTAAAGTATCTGAGGGAAATTCCACTAAACGTCGTTCCTACGTACATCTTTGCTTGGTAGGAAGATCGGATGAAGATGGCCATTGTGCCATACAGGGTGAAATGGTTTTTTTTTTTTTACAGTTCCACCTACAGTAAAACTAAACAGGTAACTCCAACTGAAAGCCGATTAAAAAAAAATAATAATAAAAAAAAAGAGGTATCAAACGATAGTCTATTTTTGGTGAAAATAGACTATTGTCTGGTTCTTCTGACTATTGTCTGTTTTTCGTATAAAATACGAACTTAATAACAACACAAATAATGAATAATAAAATAATACAATTTGTACGAAGTTTGAAAAACGGCGGGTATTGAATGTTAGTGAGTCATCGATTAATTGGATCGAACATAGCTGTGAGAACAATCACTCATTCGTAAGCAACCGCAAGCCACTGAAAGCTGAAGTTTGGTTCTGGTGAGAGCCGGAGAAAAGTTTTTTCTCCCTTGGTAACGATTGATATTATTAGTCAAATCGCCTTCGACTGATAAAATCTACTCGTCTTTAGTCTTTACTAGCTCTTTCGCCGCGTTTAGCGCATAAATGGGGTTTGTTTGCAGCGATTGCAATTTTCGTTGATTTGTTTTCTTTCAAAATTGCTGCTAGAACATTGAATTTTAACTTGAAGCCGGTTACCATTTTTTTATCCGGTTCCTAATGGCACGGATCGGCTAGTGAATAGGAGCTTGAAGATATATAACCAGTGGGTAGGTACCAATTGCGTAAATATGAGTGCTGAATTTAGGATTATGTACCTATTTGCAATAAAGTGTTTGAAATGATACCTATTGTTTTCTATCGGACAAATATTTTTCTACTTAGGATCAGCCAACCGTTTCAGCGTTCTATGATTGCTAAAAAAATAAGCACCTGGAGTGGAAGGATTTTTACAAGTAAAAACTATTTTTGATTATTTGTTAAAACAATTTGTGCCAACAGTAGTTTTTGAGCTGGAAAACTTAAGAAAGTACAACGAAAAATGAGTGCAAGTTTTTCACATCAGTGTTGAGGTTTCGATGTAAACATCGATGTTTGCTCTCGATGTCGTGCACAAAAATGGGAGGCGGTGAGTGACGTACAGCGCTTAAGCGGAGGGTTGATAAACTAGGTGCCCCGCTCCTTCCAACCTTCCAAGTGTATTCTGTGCTGTGTGAAATTCGTTTTGTTTTGACGTGGTCTTTCGACTTTACTTTCACGTTATCGGTCTTCACTAACGCCCTACGTACTGCGTTTACTTCAATACGGAGTTAGTTCATTGGCATAGGCGCTTTTACATTTGTTTGGGAAGTGAACTAGAAACTACGCGTTCCGGGTTCATACATGTATTTAATATATTACCTTACGTTTACGTTCCTATTCCCTAATGAGGCCCGCCGTAAGTACTAGTGCGGGAAATTGATTCGTTCCGAACATTTCAATTGATTTTGAGGATGGACGTCGTTCAAGCGGTAAAATTGTACATCACCAAAATGGCTGAGGAGAGCGGACCTGGTATGAAAGTACTGATGCTCGACAAAGAGACAACTAGTATTGTAAGTATGGTGTACAGCCAATCAGAGATACTCCAAAAAGAGGTATACCTGTTCGATAGGCTTGGCGATGATGACTCAATGGAGTGTGTGCACCATATGAAATGCTTAGTTTTCGTTCGACCGACCAAAGATAACGTCCGCCTGCTGTGCGAACATTTCCAGGGCCCTCGATATGGACAGTTCTACATCTACTTCAGCAACATTATTTCCAAAGCAGACGTCAAAAGCTTAGCGGAGAATGACGGATTCGAAGTTGTACGAGAGGTCCAGGAGTTCTACGGCGACTATTTGGCCGTGAGTCCTCATCTCTTCTCACTGAACTTGAGCGGGTGCTATCACGGGGCGACGCAATGGAACCGAATTCACCTTCCTAGGGTAGTACAAGGTCTCGTCGCAGTGTTGTTGTCACTAAAAAAATGCCCGTTCATCAGGTACCAGGCTGCATCAGACATGGCCAAACGACTCGCTGAAAAAGTGCGGGAAGTCGTCACAAAAGAGGAAGTATTATTCGATTTTAGGCACTCCGAAGTGCCTCCCATACTATTGATCTTGGACCGTAGGTCTGATCCGATAACTCCTCTTCTATCACAATGGACGTATCAAGCGATGGTCCACGAATTACTCACAATCAACAATAACAGGGTTAACATGAGCCACATTCCTGGAGTGCCTAAAGAGCTTAGCGAAGTTGTACTATCCTCGGAGCACGACGATTTTTATGCCGACAATTTGTATAACAATTACGGTGAAATCGGTCAAACTATGAAGGAACTCATTAATGAATTTCAAAAGAAAGCTAAAAGCCAACAGAAGGTCGAAAGTATAGCAGATATGAAGCAGTTCGTTGAGAGCTACCCACATTTCAAAAAAATGTCTGGGACCGTCAGTAAACACCTTACGATCATTGGTGAGCTTTCCAATTTGGTCGAAAAGCGCAATTTATTAGAAGTGTCTGAGGTTGAGCAGGAAATCGCGTGTCAGGATCAACGCTCCCAACATCTGCAGAGGGTGAAAGCATTGATTGGTAACCAAAGAATTAGGCATGAAGAAGCATGTCGGTTGGTGACGCTATACGCTCTTAAATACAGGAAGAATTCTAGCCGCGACTTACCGGGTCTGATTGGAAGTTTGAAAAAGCGGGGTGCTCCAGAAATCGCTGTATCGTATGGTGAATAATGTGTGCGAATTCGCGTTTCAGGATGAAAACCCCAACGGACCGATTGTCAACCAAGAAGCAGTCGTCAAAATTACCAAGAGATTTTTCAAAGATCTCAAAGGTGTTGAAAACGTCTACACTCAACACGTTCCGTGGCTGAAAGAGGTGGTTGATGATCTAATTCGCGGACGGCTCAAGGACTCAGAGTATCCTTTCATGGGCAACGCTCCTTCGGGGAGGAAAGTTCAGGATATTATCGTGTTCATGATCGGAGGCGTCACTTACGAGGAGTCGCTCAGTGTCCATCTGTTGAACAAGAGCACCGTCCATGGGGGGGCTAGGATTGTCGTCGGGGGTACCTCTGTGCTGAACACCGAGTCCTTTATTGACGAGGTCGCCCAAGCCATGGCGCATCGAACCTCACTTGTACGTTTCGATATCCCCAGCACGTCGCGCGTCAATAAGCTTTTTTAATTTTTTTTTTCTTTTTTTGTTGTCCCACTAGTCGTATCAAAAAGTTTGTATTATATTCGCACTTCCCGGGAAAATGTAATTCTCTCAACTCTTAACGTTCTCAAAGGTTCGCTCCTGGAGGATCTGCTGATTGGCGAATCAGCAATGCATCCAAGGGGAGAGATTGTCTGTTAATGTATGAATTTCGTTTACTTTTTCATTTATACCAAAGCAGGAGGTTTCTTCGAGAAATATTGCGTACTAAAAGATTACATGGTAACTTGAGACGAACATTCTGCAAAGCATAATAAAAATCAAACTTGTGAGTAGATCCGAAATGAAAGTATCTGCCCATCAACAAAAGAGAAAAGTGCAATAACATCAAGATCTCATTCGTTTCATCCCTTGAGCTCTTTACTCTCTTGGTGACAAACGCTGTACGTAGAAGTTTGTAGTATTGATAAAAGTTATGGAAATTTTAAATTATAATTTTCTGAATTGTCTGTATCTTGGAAAATACTGATGTCGAGAAATAGAATCAAAACATTGTTGAAATGAAGGCCCGAGAATGCACGTATCAATCTGGATTACAAGACTAAAAACCAAAACCAGTTTTTTTTCTCCAAGTTTGACATGTTCATTATCACATTACCAACTGGAGATGTGCAACAATGTTGGGATGATTTTAATTGGCTCGAAAAACTAAAACACCAGCACTGGTTCTGGATGCACTGTCTTTGCTGGATAGGTTACTTCAGAGGCAAATGGAAATGTTCTTAAAAAACTTGTACCTTTCTTTTTTTATTTTTATTTACTGTACTTTGTGTAAATTTTTCTCCGATTTTTCTGCATGAATTACGAAAATCGAAACCGAGATTCAAATCATTGCTAAGTAAACTCCTAGAAAGAATCATTTCTTTTTTTTGTGAACCCTTCAAAAGTTACGTTTTTGTAAGATTTTTTCTATATTCATATTTTTGTTAATTTTATTTTAAAAAAATATGTATTATGTGTAATAATAGCATGCCTTTTTTCCATTCACACACATAGCAACTCACAAAAGATTGGATTTATCTGAGAATGACTTGGAACTCAGTTAACATATAGTGAAATAGGATAAATCTTGTAACATATACGAAAAAATACTTGAAAATTAAAAAAAAAAGTACAAGTGTATTTTTGGCCTTATCGGTATTTGTATTAATTTATTTTTGTTATCGAATTTTATTGGTGTTTCTATTTTGTATTAGGGATTCCATTCCTGTTGACTTATACTGTTGCAAACAGTTCTTTGATTTAATTATTGTTGAAGAATGTATTTGTTATGTATTAAAATCTGTAAAACGATTTAGACTTACTGCTGCTCGTACCGTGTATTTAGACTTACTCACTGTGTACCGTGGCCGCTGGGCTTGTGCGTACCTGAATTTGAAGGGTCAACTATAAATTCTATGTTGTGGAGGCCTCTCAAATCCCGAATAGGGGTTACTGACTAACTTCTCGAGGCTTACAGAGAGGTAAGCGGTAAGGGTTCTAATTTGCATGCTCTGATCTTCTAGAGAAGCCTACGAGCAGAGGCCAGCGCTCTTAGCAAGCCTTGAATCTGTTCTTAGTACGGTTTATATCAGTTTTCCAACTTATTGGAACAGGGATGGTGTTCTAAGAACCGTTAGGAACCATGTTTCCATGAAGATGAACCTCTTGTGCTACATGACTGTCGCATAATTGTGATTGAATTTTTGAAAACGAAGGTATTCAACGCAGAAGTCGTAAATTCTTCATCAATAGGCCGCCTTATTATTGGACAAAAATTGATCTTATACTTAATAGGAGGTCAGAACAATAATTATTATAGTTCAGTGCCAGGTTTCATTATATTATACGAAAATTAATCCTAGCCACGTGTTTGCTGCTAAAAAATATTATTGTGCAGTCGGTAATAATTGAACGTTGGATTACATTAATTATTCTCTTCGTGCGTCCTTCCTGTCCATAAACATGGACACTGATGACTTGTGAGAATATCGCAGCTCTTGGCTTGTTTTTCAACTAATCTCACTTAATCCCTTCGCCGCTTACCCTTGTAAAAGAAAATTTTTAAAGAGTACTGCTTCTGTTTGTCATTGCAAATACAATCTTTGTTTATTACTTTATCATCGTTCCTTTTGCGAAAACATTCCAGCGATTTTCGTGGCAAAATAAAAATTTCTATAATTTAATCTAGTGATTCATCATCCCTTCATAATCTAGGTGGAAAACGTTATTGGCCCCTGAGACGGCACCTGACCTCTCAATTTCATTTATTTATTTTATTTTAAGTATACTTTTTTTTACATGTTATTTACTCTCATCGATTCTAACTACTAGATGTGGTCAGCATCAAGCAAAATGGTCTAAGGACTATACAAACATGTAACTGTGGGGTTTCTGACAAGATTATCCTTCCCTTAAAATCGGTCAGTTTTGAATGTTCAATTCGGTTATGTGGCTTGATCTTTTTATTTGAATTTCGTGGGTTTTTATTAAGATATCGGAAATTACAAAATTTCGGAGCTTGCAATTGACACCTACTTTATCGTACCAAATAAGAATCTCTTACATTTCCTTGCTGCACCCGAATTTTGCAAGGATTATGAAGAAAATAGATGAGCCTTTCAAAGAAATTGAAAAAAAAATCTCCTTCAAAAAATGTATTTTTTCCACGAAATGATTTTTTTTACAAGTAGCCGGACTTTTATTTAGGAACAGGTGTGCCATCATTGACAGTAAGCCAATGTATCATGTATCAAGATATACTGAAGAATAAATTGGGAGAATAAATTCGTCTGCGAATCAGCATGAAAGACTGATTGCCAAACAACCAAACCCTGTTGAGATTGATCTAAATTATGAATGCCTAGCTCCAATCTAAAACACGAACTACGACTTCAAGAAGTTGACGATGATCAGCTGAATGATATTACCCTGGTGAGCTGGTGGAAGGTTGGTGGAAAGATACAAAAGAATCCAAGGCAGTAAAAATATAATGCCACTTTATGTGACAAACATGTTAAACTTTCCGATCGAAATAAAGAATTTTACATGTTTTTTCTGGAAAGTACCCGATCCTCGGTGTCCTCAACGTGTGGTAAGTATAGTTGTATGGTATCACGAGTCAACTTGATCACCAGAATTCATGATGAATGTAAGAAGATCCAAATTAGATCGACGCACCACCAGACATGAACACTTTTCGGCCGTTGTAGCGTTGAGAAATGTCCTTACTCACCTGGAAATCGACGAGAGTATCTCAAAATTCGACTATTATTCTCTGGTGGCAGCATCGGAACCTACTGCAATGCTTCCAACCTTCGTATGGCTCAACCTTGATAACAAGTTTCCCAACGCTGACAACCGCCAGTTCTTACAGAAGCGCGTGTTGTCCGGAATGATTAAGAATCCGTTCTTTTTATTTCTATTATTGAGTCAGCGTGTAGCTGCGCCTAACTGTCCTTGAGCAGTCACGATTAAAGGTAGTTTCATGGCTTATCAATATCATTTAGGTTGGAGTGGAAAGGAGAGTTGGTTGTGAACGCACACAGCTATTATATCAATTCGGGCACGGCATAGTCCGAGGATGTTCACAAAGATAATGCCTATCGAACGACATGTGCCATTAGTTGAGAACTACTCCTTTCCCGCTTAAGGAAGTAGGCAATGTTGGGTACTTGGTACGGGAGAAAGAGCCAACTTTGATCAGCTTAGTGAACTTTTTAGCTTTTGAGACTGAATGAATCCCAACTCGAAAGTACGAGGAAATCCAAAACCTATTAAAGAGTAATGTGAATGAATAATATGATGGTGACAAACCTCATTTTGGAGTTCTTTGCTCTTTTTCACTATCATTTGGACCTTTTTTGTTCAACGCTACAGCTTCCTGAGCAACCTCCTTAACTCTTTCCTTAGACATCTGGACGACGGCGGCGGATCTCTCAATCGTATTTTCTTTTAGCTCTATTTTACGAAGAATGTCTTCGAGATATCTACCAACAAAACAAAGTAAACACAATTTATGAGATTTTTTTAAAAATCTAGAGGGTACCACTCTTTGCCGATCAACAGCTTACTTGGGGAAATATAAGATGTTGAAATAATGCAGAGCCGTCGTGTTGGTTAACAGATCAATAATTTCTTCAACATTGGCGAGCATGTCTTGAAGAGCTTGCTTGGATTCGACGATGGAGTCGACGGTGCCGTCTTTGTCAGCTTCGTACAGGCGGAGTTTCAAGAACATTCGGAGCTAAGACAGATCAAGTCAAAATTCCAAAATACGACGGTTTAATTTCATTATCATTCTTAGTCCCCAGGGAGTACGCCTAAATCTGAGGCGCCGCACTCACTTCATTTAGCTGGTTGGTAAGATTGGTCCGGCAGGAGGAGTTTTCAAGAATGGAAAGAGCTTGATTTCCGGTTGCCACGATTTCATTAGGATCATGAGCCGGTTCCTGAAATTCAAAAAAGCACTGCAAATTCATACACAGTGGTTGGTTATTCCTTGGAGCAGAAGTATGGGAAAACAGAGGGTGTTAACGAAATTTAGTGGGAACATGCCCCACATGCCTGAGTGCCCAAAAATGTCAAAACCCTCATTCAAAATAGGTGTAGAGGTACCAATTTTGACGCATACCCACCTCCAGAGAAGGCCAATCGGTCCGGGAACCATCTCAATGATTCAGCGTTCAAAATGTAGAGGAAAATCATACCTCGTATGCCCAAATCGCCAAAAATCTCGAGATTCAATTGTTCAAAAATCGCATTTTGACCCCTACTGTCCCAAATTTGGGAGGGGGGGAGTAACCATCCGCAATTCGCCCTAATTTATTTATTTTTTTGTGTACGTTCCACGTTTCATGATATCTAGATCAAAATCACAGGGTTTGGTTAATCCTTGGACCAACATTATGGGGAGAACACTCAGAGTGTGGACTATCCCAGACACAATTAAATCGTTCAGCGTCCGACATTTAGTGGAAAATGATGCTGAGTTTTTTCTACGTATATATTGGCAGACACTTTGTTAGGAGAAAGTACGATACACCTTGTAATTGAGAGTACGCACTTTTTGAGAAAAAGTAATACTTGAGACAAATTATCCATGTACTTAATCCTTATTGGTACTCACTTCAGCGCTGCCACTGGTTTTAGTCTCGCCAGTATCAACAACTTCGATCTGTAAAATTAATTATTAACCGGTTTGATGATACATCAACTATCAAATGATCTGTTCAGAGCATTATGAATGAATGTTCACCCAAAATACTCACTTGGCTAGAAGCGGAATCAACGTCGTAACCCCAGTCAATTCCATCAATTTCATCATCATTGTTCTGAAAATAAAATTAAAGATAAATACCGCCCAAATCTTGCCAAGAATGTTTTAGGATGAGAAGATCGATTCCAGAAAAAACAAAGTGAGGATGCTTACTGATTCTTCAGCAGCTAATCGAGGTAGCTCAACTCTCGTGGGACGCACTCCATGTTGATACTCGTAAGTGGTGGTGTTTCCCTTCTCTGAAGATTATGAAATGAGATTACGTAAACAGACTATTTATACATGAACGTTGTTCGTTGTTTCTTAAAGTTATTTGAATCTTGATCTGTACTTTTTCCCGGTAGAACGGTTTTTGATCGCCTCAGGGTGTGAATATAGTTTGTAAAAAGATTAAGGTGGCCGAAAATGGAACACGGACATTTTTCCGGGCTTAGGCATTGGCTTATACTAAAAATATGACCACAAATAAACAAGCTGATATAAAATCAAATTTGAACTTACCAACTAAATACTTGATCAAGTCCAAATCGACGGACTGGTGGGGAAGGGAAAACTTGGTAAAGTTCACGTAATGATCAACGGCAGGAACCACGTTTTTTATGTCTGACGCAACTTTAGCGTTAAGTTCATTCAACTGGTTTGCCTGTGCCACTAAAGCACTTCTGTAGTTGGTCGTCTGTGCAATGCCGAGCTCTTTCAATAAGGAGGTGAGCTCATTTTTAGCAGATACTCCAGACTTCTGAGCGTCGACTTCCTTTTTCTTGAATTCCTACGCAAAGAAATCAAAATTCAATGCTAATACGCAAAGTTCAACGATGACAGGGCTCTGAGGCAGAAAAATTGTTTAAAAGCTGAATAAGCTTGGCTGCAACCAGCCCAGTAACCAACTTTGTACAGTAACTAGCTTTTTGTGGTGTATACGTACGTTTTCCATATGACCAAGTTTGGCAATTTGCTTTTTGACGCTGGGGATTTCGTACTTGACCGTATTGTGCAACAGCTCGGCAGCTTCAGCTAGGTATACGTTATTTTTCGAGTACATGGAAACGATGCTTTGCCAATCCTTCATCCTTTGCGACGTGTAGCTACCGAAAATGTTCTTCGAATCAGCCTCTGTCTCTTTTAGGAGTTCGATTATTTTGAGGCAATGAAAATAGTGAATGTCTGTAAATGAGAACAGAAAATTAACCAACTCAAAAAGGGCCCACCAATGACAATTATCGGACTGAGTACATACAAGTCCCGGAAAGGAGGGTAACAATATCCCTGTGCTCAGGCATGTCTTGTATGGCGGCGTTGATTTTTGATCGGATTTTGACCACTTCGGATTGCCAATCACTGGAGCAATGTCTTCGGCTTATCAGCCATTCGAGTAGTTTGGGTACGTGAATGTCGATACTAATATGCTTGTCCTGAGGGAGCAGTAATGGAATGAAAGTCAACAGGTGCCAAGTGGCTAACTGCCACTGCTCAAAGATGAAGAGTACAGAAATTACACAAAACTTACCATATTGATGAAAAAAAATTATAAAACTGAATGAAATGTCCTCTGGATTGTGTTTTTCTTCAGACCTGTAGAAAAAAATACATTGGCCATACGACAAAACAACCTCCTGTTTTTAGCTGGCGTTACGTGTTATCGTTATCACATCGTCAAACGTCAGCTTGTGGGTCATCAATTTCCTTATCATCGATTTGTTTGCAATCGATTGCTGACCGCTGATATTTCCATCGAATTTAGTTTTTAATTATTTAGAAGAGGGTTTGAAGCTTTGTCATCAAGAAGAATTTTCCTGGGACACTATGAAGAGACTTAAAAGAAAATTAAAAACCTAATAGTGTCAATAGTGTCAAACATGATAGGATTTCAGTGTACATCCAGATCGAAGCGTTGACATCGATGTTCTTCTTTCCCGTTGTATCAAAACGTCCATTTTCTTTTTCGATTAACTATTCGATTAGCCACATGTGCCGATTCTGTGCGATCGCAGCGGTGAACTTTGAAACTAACTTTCATCAGCTGTTCGCTATAGTTCCTTCTCCGGCACCGTGGACGTGAACCTCCTCGTTTCTGACTCTTTTCATTACGTGGTCTGTTTTGGTTCGTTGGACCGTTCTTTGAGTACGCTATCGCTCAGAAGGCTCGAATGGTCGTGAATACCGTATAAAAATTGTCGTTTTTCTCTTCAACGATTGACGGTTTGACCACGGCTTCGGTGTAGTAGCAACTCGAACAACATGGGTTTTGTCGAGTGGTGAGTTCGATTTTTGACAGTTTTGCCCCAGTTACAAACATACTGCACGTTTCATGTTCTACTTGCGTTCACATCTTTCATGGCTTTCTCCGAGATTGTGAGTCGTGCATAAAAAGTGCCTGTGACTCGAACAATAAGGGAGCGTTTTCACGTTTTTTCAAAAACATATTATTTGACAGAGAGCGGTCATCCGTTTGTCGGCATGGTGGCCGGGTTGTGTCTAATATAATGTATCTTCAGCTTTGTTCTGTTCTGCTTATCACTCGTTACGGTTATAGCTGGTTCACCTGAATACATTTACTCACGAAATATCAGAAAGAAATCCTTCTGTGTTGCAAAAATGTGCCTAGTATTGTTTATTGTTCAGAATAAACGTTACATAGTCTCATTCGTGGCTGCGAAATTTGACATACGTGTCTTTCTATGATGATGAAACCACCCGCGTGATGATCCAATTTTGACGTCGCTCATTAACCGTCCAGATCTTTTTAAAATTAAAATTAAAATCTTTTGTAGCTGAGATTGCTTCAAAAAGTTGTTGTCCAGCAAATGAGAATCGATGTCATCTTCCTGTTTTGAGATTCTATAAGGGGCTGTAATGGTAATGAATTTATGATGAAATAAGTTCCAAAAGATCTGCCCTCCTTCTGTAGGAGCTTATCACTAGGAGCATTCTTTCGGTTTACATTAATGGGGATTTACGAATTCTACCAATTCGGTTTTCGTATTATTTTAACCTAAATGGTGTGAACTAGAAATTTAGGCGGAAGAATCAGCCAAAAATGAAATATGTAAATTTTATAGCACAAAAATACGTCATGTCGAAATGATAACCACTACCCTAAAGGTTACCCTTAACGAACCATTAACCTAATTTTAAGACCTAACGTTTGTTTTAAGGGTTTCCTTATTACTTGATTTATAGACCGCGGGAGTACGCAAATAACAGTCGGGAGTTGTAAATATAAGCGCAAATTACCTCACGAGGGATAGGACGAGGAAATATTAATTAAGACATTTTAAAAGGTCAAAATTCATTAAATTTTACTGGCGCCTCAAGTAAAAACCTAGATGATTATGAAGAATCATTTCATTTTAGAATTCCGGTTAATTTAAGGCTCAAATCGGAGGTCAGGTCAACGAAATGAAATCCAGCACTTGTACCTTGGACAACCTTACTCTGACCAAACTGTTCGTCACATTGGCCGCCCTTATACCCAACCTTTCCCCTTATTAGTTTTGCAACTCTGTTATGAAGATCCTCTCATCGATCACAAGGAAAATTCCTACCTGAAGAAGGCTGTCAGATCGAACTGTAGGAACAAATTCATGCCATAGTAGTCCACTCTCCTCGATTTGAATCTATATTTTGTTGGATTACAAAGCTGCCTACTACCTCAGCCCAATATTCGAGGTATATTTTTATAAATATATTAATCGTATTATCGACTAATTTCAGGTTTCCTTCGGGGCGGCACGTGTTGTCGTTTTTGACGCTCGCTCTCCTCCTCAATTTTTGCGTCCCTGCGCAGAGCGTGGCTGTGATGAGTATAGACTTTGGAAGTGAATGGATGAAAGTAGCCATCGTATCGGTAAGTTCAGCTCTAGATCGTCCTCAGTTGTGACAACGGCCATATTTACAATTTTTCATTTTTTTAAAAATACATTTACAACCATAAAATTAGTTAGGCATCGCTAAATTTTGAGTGAGCCCATAATTTGTTATGCCAAATATGTTATGCATGTATATCTTAAATAATCAATGTTCATATTTATTATATCTTCTCAGCTATCTTCTTGTTAACTTCAGAGGAAAGCATTTTAGATTGAAGGTTGAGGTTGTTTATTTATTATTCAGGCAAACTCAACCTTGTTGTGATATCACATCACACGTTCGAGGCTGTTTATTACCAACACAGCGGTGTAAATAAACTGGCAATAAACGATTTGGGCACGTTCATTTGAAACCTCTTGTTTCAGTTCATTACTCTACTGATTTAAATAACACACCCTTATCAATTTTTGACTTTTTAATTTTCAATTAATTGATTGAAAATCCAACAAACCCTCACTTTGCCCGCCGCATTCGCAAAAAAAAAAAAAAAAATAAATAAAATAAAATGGAAGAAACAAGATATTTTGGCACAAAAATTCTGGCCTTACTTGTACGTAACCCTTTTTTTAGCCTGACCGCCGCACATCGTAGTGGAGTGGGTTGAAATGAGCATATGAAAATGGGGGTTTTGAGATCCCCTGGAACGTAGGCGAGTGAAATATCCTTTTTTATTCAATTTTGGGCTGGATCGACTCAAATAGAACACCAAAACAAGGGCGCAATTTTGTCGAAGATCATACAGATTAAGAACATGCAGAATTAATTACCTAGTGTCAAAATTCACGGGTTATTAAAATTAAAAAAAAAAAGAAAAAAACTATTGCATTTAGATGTATGACGTACATCTAAACATTATCAAATTATACATGGTAGAAACTGAGGTCAAGTTAATCACTTTTAAACCGTTATTTCAGCCCGGCGTTCCTATGGAAATCGCGCTGAATAAGGAGTCCAAGAGGAAAACTCCCATAGCGATTGCATTCCGGGATGGTGAGCGAACTTTTGGAGAAGACGCCATGACAGTTTGCGTCCGCTTCCCTAAGAACTGCTACATGTACTTACTCGACCTGTTGGGAAAACAAGTTGACAACCCTGTCGTGAAATTGTACCAGCAGAGGTTTCCTCAGTACAATATCGTGCCCGACCCAGAACGTGGGACTGTGATTTTCAAACACGACGAGTAAGTTGCAACACGACCTTTGAAATGAGTCGAATTTCGATTGACTTGTCTTCAATAACATCCGACTCTATCTGGCCAATAGTGAGACTGAATTCAGCGTCGAGGAGCTGGTGGCGATGATGATGTCCAAAGCCCGCGAACAGGCAGTGTTGTCGGCGAATCAACCGATCAACGAGGTTGTTATCACTGTGCCGGGCTATTTCAACCAGGCGGAGCGCAAAGCCATAATCCAGTCGGCTGAGCTCGCTGGGCTCAAAGTGCTCCAACTGATTAATGATTACACGGCTGGTAAGTGGATCTACACGGATATTGTGTGGAAAACGCTCGTTAGGTATGTTTCAGTTCGTATCTCGTAGGGAATATTATAAACACGCATCATAGGCTACTGTTATCTATACAAGTTATCCATATTGCCGATAGTTAGCCTCCCAGGAATAGGTTCTGTTGCTCATTTTCAGTAAAAAGTGCCGATCAGCTTATCCAAAAGTTAGTCTACGAGGTGGAATTAATAAATCTAAAATGAAGTAGATCATTTTTTCTGGCAACATAAGAGGCAACGGTAGAAAATCTTGAAATAGTCTCCTACTTCGCTGTTAACCAACCTTTGTGAAACCAAGTAAAAATCCTCATTTCATGTTCACAGTGGCTTTGAACTATGGAATATTCAGGAGGAAGGACTTCAATGAAACGTCTACTTACATCATGTTGTACGATATGGGAGCCTCCAGCACGTCCGCTTCAGTCATAAGTTACCAAGTGGTTAAAACCAAAGAGAAGGGATTTGTCGAATCCAACCCTCAGCTTTCAGTTCTCGGCGTTGGGTGTGTACTGGAGTTGATAATAATTTGTATTCTAAAAAATAACTTTTGACTGACTTCAAGTCGAATGCCTGCCGACTTATAAGTCAAATGTGATAACACTGTCAATGACGTGAAATTGAACGTCCGTGAATAGGGCGCTTTTATCCAAAAATACATTGTTTAGCTTCAACAAGAGATACACCCTTGTAGCGGTATCTACTAAACGTCAACGTTCACAGGGGAAACGAGGAGGAATATTTTGATGTCACAGGAATAATTCTCTCCAATTTTCTGACTTTCCTGACCAATAATAATCAATCCAATCCAATGCATAATCTCCTAATAGTAGGTTTTGAGCCCTCTCCTAAAAATATTTTCCCAAAACAGTTATCAGTGAATTGTTGAAAAGCACGTTTCAGGATTATTTTATCGTCAATCGAGAAAGAATAGTTAATTCCCTGCACCACGCAGACCTAAAATGAACTGATTGGAGTAATGAGTGATGAAACACAGCTATTGAACTGCTCATCTTTCGGCGCATTGAATCCAATACTTGACAATATCGCTTTCCTGAACAATCGATTAAATCGTAGATGGGTCAAATACCAATGTATACTATTGCTAACACCATCGTAACCCTAACCGGCCGCTCACTCTGACCCATTATTGTTTTTCCTCGTCTCAGGTACGACCGATCACTTGGTGGCCTCGAAATGCAGTTGAGGCTCAGAGACTACCTCGCGGAGAAGTTCAACGAGATGAAAAAGACGAAAAGTGATGTCACCAAAAATGCCAGGTCCATGGCAAAACTTTTCAAGGAAGCTGGCCGACTGAAGAACGTCCTGAGTGCCAATGCCGACCATTATGCCCAAGTGAGCTGCTGTTGGAATACATTGAATATTTTTCCACGTGAACGATATCAACCCAGTAGTTGTTTACGAACGAAATTATTTGTCCATCCAGGTTGAAGGTTTAATTGATGAAGTCGACTTCAAATTGCAAGTGACTCGAGAACAATTTGAGAAGTTGTGTTTGGATCTTTTTGAGAGAGTTAGTGATCCCGTTCAGCGAGCTTTGAAGACTTCTGGTTTGTCTATGGATGTCATCAGTCAAGTAAGTACCTTGAGTTGTAATGGAAGTTTTAGTTTATCGAAACCCATAGTAGTAAATAGAAATAGTTAAGGTACTCGTAGTGCTTAAATTGCATGATTGTACTGTTGAAATAGTGCTCGTACAGTCAGAAGTCAGGGGAAATAAGTGCAATCCTGATTCAGAATTCATTTTTGGTGTAAACTACTGAACCACTTGGCTTAAAAGGGATGGATAAAAAATAATGATAATGAAGGGAGCGCTTGCAGTTTGAAAGGCAAAAGATTAAAAATTGATGAAATGACAGTCAAACATTCATAATCTTGGAAAAAAATAGATAAATAAATGAATAAATAAATAAAATAAAAACTAATAGAAAATAACCTAATAAACTTAAAAAAAAGGGATGAAGAAAGCATTTACAATCAAAGAACGCTGGGTAGGGGTACCCAGTTGTCTTCTATTAGAGCAATTGTAGGAAAAGCTATTTAGTAGCAAGTACTTCTATATAGGAAAAACGCTGCAAATTCCTTCAAATCCTTCGAAATCCATTTTTCAAAAAACACATTGTGTTTTTGTAGCTGCTATCCTCGAACAAAGCTGTGAATTCCCATTTGCAGGTTATTCTTGTGGGTGCTGGCACCAGAGTTCCCGCTGTCCAAGACAAACTTTCTGCGGCAGTTGGAATGGAATTAAGTAAAAATCTGAACACGGACGAAGCTGCTGTCTTTGGCGGAGTCTACAAAGCCGCCGACCTCTCAGCTGGATTCAAAGTGAAGAAATTCATCACCAAAGACGCGGTTTTATTCCCCATTCAAGTGAGTAGCTTCTTCCGTTGTGTGTATTAATTTCTCCTATTAAGGAGATACTTAGGGTAATATCTACCTAAGACAATTTAAAATTTTATTTTATATTTCCTTATTGTCTTCTGGGATGTGGAGTACTGGTGGATGGGGTTGAAATGGTCGCTTCAAGTGTCCATAAAATGCGAATACGTGTGGAGTACATACGGAATGCATTACATATGTTGACATGAACAGTTTGTATAATCAAATTTTAGGCAAATTATAGGCTAGAAGTAGGGGAATCAATGGGGGAGGGGGTTGGAGAGAACTAATGAGCTCACGTTCCCCCATTGCGGTTTGAGAATCTGTTAAAAATACTCATTTTCATGTACAGTGTCGGTTATTCAACTGTTTTCTGCATCACAATGAAAAGAACAAACGTAAAAAGTTCCCTGTGGGCCGGATTGTGGCAGAATACATGGCGTACTCATGTGTATGTTCACAGAATTCGCGTGAAGCGCAATTTTTACCAAGCGAAACTAAGTAGAAAACCTTGGGTTACTAGAAGTTGAAAAATATGGGAATGGACACTTACTACTACAATCTCTTAATGATCAAAAGTGCAGAGTGCCTTACAGGTACTTCCACGTATTATCAACGCTATTCGTTCCAGGTCAATTTTGAGCGTGAGGTCGACGGTGGAACGAAGCAAATGAAACGCACTTTGTTCGGCCTGATGAACCAGTATCCTCAAAAGAAAATTCTTACTTTCAACAAAAATTTGACTGATTTCGATTTCAACGTGGGTTATGGAGACGTTGACTACCTGCCGCCAACTGAAGTCCAGTAAGAATACGTAAATTGTATACTGCACGTTTATAGTAAGCCTTCTAGGGTCAATGTTGACATCAATAGTTACAAAAGGTCCGACTGTATAGAGCCTGAATCCTCATGGTTGGTGAGGAGATGGAAGTGTTCGTATTCATTAGATCGCGAATAAAATTTATGAGTCTGAAAATATAAATATGAAATGAATGAATAAAGCAAGATTTAAATTTTTCCAGAATTCTATCAATAATCCCATTTGTTCGTAAATTACCCAAAATTATTTTTTGTTCATTTTTCAAAATTTGTTTGCGCTGAAAATCAAGTTTTCTTGTGTTTTAACGATTTTTGCTATGACTCATGATTTTGAAAAAACGATTTTAATACGTTTGAAGCAAATTCAGAACTCCAGTAATAATTTCAAAATCTACTCAAACTCTAAAAAAAGGTGTGCATTTTATTCACATAAATGAGAATTTTACCGGAAAATTTTGAATCTCTTTTGGTTTTTTCGTTGTATTTAAACACAAGAATGTGATTTTTATTGACATATTTATTTATTTTTTTTGATTTGGTCTTATCCGAATTTTAATAAACCCATCTCTTCCAGAGCAATTGGTTCCCTAAACATCACCCAAGTGTCGCTTAGTGGGGTTGCAGAGGCACTAAGTAAACACCAAGGGCCTGGAATCGAGTCAAAAGGGATAAAAGCTCATTTTCAAATGGACGACAGCGGCATCTTAAATCTTATCAACGTTGAACACGTAGTGGAAAAAACCATAGCTGGTGACGCCGAGTCTGAAGAGTCTCCCTTTTCCAAATTGGGCAGCACTATCAGTAAATTGTTCACGGGTGAGTTACGCGTCTTGGATGACGGTTTTGAGTTTTGACTGCCGTTGTTTGAATTTCACCCTTTAAATTCTGTTCAGGGCCAGAAGACACTTTAAAGGCAGAAAACCTTGAGGCGCCAGACGACAAAGAAGAGCACAAAGAAGGGGATAAAAAAGAAGAAAAGGGACCAGACTCCAACAAAACCCGCGAAACTGATAAAGACGAAAAGAAAGCCAAAGACGCCAAACCCAAAATTATTACTCTCAAAGAGCCAATCCAATCTGCAGAAAAACCATTCGTGGTGCCATCTTTGAGTGAAAAACAACTGGAAGACTCCCAAGCAAAGTATGAAACTTGCAACTTATAGGTTCTTCATCCTATTTCAATTTAACATTTTTATATTAATTGTACTATCGTTCCATTGCACTTTTAACGATACGTCGTTTCAGGATTAAAAAATTCGATGAAAAAGATGGAGAAAGACGTAGGCATGAAGGCGCTCTTAACGCTCTCGAGAGTTTTGTTTTTGAAGCTCGAGCGAAACTGGAACAAACCGAATACCAATCGGCTGCCACAAAGGAGGAGGCAGATGCGATTACGAAATCCTGTGCTGAGGTGAGGACATTTTAATATTCGTTACTTGTGAACCTTTACACAAAGAGTGTCCATTAATGCGAGTTTCATTCCTCCTATTTGAGAAAACCTAGTAACAAGAACTCATGAAAATTCAATTACCCTCAATTTTGTACTGGAACAGGAAGTGCGGGAATGAGAACCTCAGTAAGATGTTGCTGGAGAATGTCAACATACAGAGTGGCTACTCGCGTTACAAACTTCTAGGAAATATGGTGCTAAACAAAAAAGTTCATCTTCAACATGGTCTGATTCCCAACCGTTTTCCAGATATTTTGGTTTTTAAGGTTTTTCAAGAAATTCAGTACGTAGTGACGAAAGAACCCCATAAATCCCTGGAAAATTAATCCTATTCCAAATGTGAAGGGACCATTCGAATCTACGTGAAATTTGCTATTTATTATTGCTAAACCTTGGGCGATACCATGAAAAAACTCATGTCAAAGCAGTACCATCCCCTAATTGAACAAATTCAAAAATTTTGAAGTTGCATCTTGAAGACAATTCTGTATGTAGCGATGTAGAAAATAGCTTACCTAAACGGCTCTTGTGAATGGACCAAATTACACTCGTAGCCTAAAAGCGTAGAGATTTCCAGAATGTATACGTCTACAACCAAAGTAACGTGAGCTTATTTTATCGTTTTAATAGACTGCAGACTGGTTGGATGACGAAGGATTCGGAGCAGATGCCGTCACGTTGGAAAATAAGCTCAAAGACTTGAAACAACTCACACACAAGGTTTGGGAGCGCGTAACCGAGAATCGTGAGCGCCCTGAAGCTCTGGATGCTTTAAATTCTGTGTTGACTTCAAGCAGAACATTCCTCAGCACGATACAAAACGTCAGTAAACAGGCCAACCCTGATAGCATTGTTTTTACTGAAGTCGAAATCAACTCTCTTGAGAAGGTCATCACGGAGACAGAGGTAGGCTTTATTGATTTATTTTCTACTTCCGCAATTTGCCACAAACTCCAATTCAACTGATCTGTTATCTTTGAACTCCACTTAGGATTGGAGAGTAAAGGCCATCGCCGAACAAGCAGAAATCCCACTCAACAAGCCTCCCAAACTGACTATCAAGCTCATCATGGAAAAAATGGCTCTGCTGGACAGAGAAGTAAGTAATCGTCATTCTATACCCTTCCTGGGCTCTTTTAGTAATTATTCGCCAATCAAATCACGTCGTACTTCACGTTTCCCAACTCGTATGAGTGGTACTCATTGAATATTTGGAGGCCCTGATCGTACGGATTTAATTACTTTTTTCCAATGTTCTTGTGAGGACCCTCGAAGTCTCTCGGTTTCTGACTTGACATTGATGCCTGAATAGTAAAAGTTGATGGTCTTAAGAAAATAAAGAGAATGTCAATGCTGCGCCAGGGTGGTTGTGGTCTAACCACTCTTGGTGGCAACATGTGTAAACCCAATCTGGTTAGAAAACTTGTATCATTCAACATCTAGAAGTGCTCAAAAGCATATGGGCCTCACATCCAACGGGAAACACCTTGTATGTTTGGGGAAAATTGTGTAGCGTTTGCAAAAAATTTTGGCTGCAAATAATGCTAACCCTGTGGAGCATTGAGATTGTCCTGTCTGAAGAAATGTCTCAAACTGAGAAACGGTGTTGTGGGTCCCAGTTAGGAAGTTATGATCAGGATACTTTCTGTATGACTCGCTATGTCAAACACCTTTCCGAATGTTATGGCGTCATCAATTGGTAAATCCAGCAGTATTGCTTTTACGACCGGACGAAACAAAGGAGTTTGAAGTTGTTGTTACAATTACAAGTGATGAGTAAATTCTGTGCTAGTAGTACATATTGCATAGCTTAATAGGTTTTTACTTTAAAAGTTCAATTTGATCTAGTCATCATATTTATATCAAGCAGGACCCTAGCGTAGGCTTCAGAACTGGTAGGATCCTCAAATTTGTCATGATTTGATTATCACTAATGAAAATTGAACTTGATTTAATTATACACAGATACATATTGCATAACATTCCAGAGTAATTATATCACTCGTAATTTCAGGTGAAATACCTCGTCAACAAGGCCAAAATTTGGAAACCAAAAGTTCCCCCTACAACAGAAGAGAAATTAAAAGGTAAACATGTATTATTTATTTTTCATACAGATGGAGGTGTGATATCAGTATTGTGAATTAAGTGTACGTAAGGGCCTCAGTAGTATTGTGATGGGTGTTGTCTGGCAATTGTTGGCCTCTTCACCAAGTAATTGGAGCCATTTAGAGAAATCCAACTCACTCTATGTACGGATGAAGGTGATCGTGCGCCCCGAAATTGAGCTGTTCCAGGTCCGGTTGGACGAGGTACTGCCAGGATGTAGCTGTCTAGCCTGAAAGGCCTGGGCCTACGCTACAATTTGAATAAAATCAACTTCAATTAAACCTTTTTGGTTTTCAGAAAAAAATACCAACGGCACGGAAAAATCTGAGGGTGCTAAAGAAGAAGATGAAAATCAGCCAGAAAGTGGCGAAGAAGCACCGACGATTGAAACTAGCGAATCGTCCACTGAAAATTCAACGACACAAAGTAATCAGAGTTTTCCTTCTTAACGTACTCGGCCATGTAGAATTCACGGGGAAAGAAAAACTAAGTTGGGAAACAAGAAAACTTTCATATCATGTTTTCTTTCTACCCGTGTCTATTGCTTTTAGTTACATTCCCGTTCGCCACCTCGTCCTGTACAATTCGTTGTGTTTCACTTTATCTCGAGTTAATCGCTGTCTGTACAACTTTCAGAACCAGAAGCCGGAGAAACGATAACACACACTGAACTGTGAAAGCGCACTGTTCACCTCAACATTCCCCTTCGACTTCAACTAGCTGTGCCCCCGTCACCTTTTTGTAAAAATACCGATAAGCGTTCTTATATTCTTCATCTACTCCACTCGTGTTAAAGACTTTCTTCCAGGTTTATGAAACAATAGGAAATCGTTTCTAATATGTTTTGTGTTCTTGTGGAAAAGCTGGACGAAAAAGGACTCGAAGTTTGAAAGTTTCTCACTTCTGAACTTACTAGTTTTATAGTACAGTGATTGATTGAGACTTTGCAATTAATAATGTTTAAACTTATTTCGGGTGTTACTTTTTTTAAATTTTGGGTTATTACCTCCTTACTTTCTAAGAAAATATATGAAAAAGAGTTTCCTGATATATTTTCTTTGTGTCATAATTTTCCATGGATAAATGCTTAAAAATCATTGTGATCAATGGGCTGCGTCCCGTGCTTCGCCCTCTGAAAAGACAGCACAGTCCGGTTGTTTTTTAATTTATTTATACAATTTAGGTGTTTTGGAAAGCGCAATGTTAATACAGTATTAAGCGTGAATTTGTTACAATTCTGTTTATTTTTACCTCGTACTTCCAAGGGAAAAAAAAAAACACTGCTAATTCTTCTACAGGGGATGGACTAGGGGCATGGGGGAAATAAGGAAAACAGTAGATGTGGTGTCCCAGACTCAGTTCAATCGATTCAGCATCCAACATTTAGTCGAAAAAAGGTACCCCACACTCACAGGTACCCAAAAATCTCGAAAACTCCCATTCAGAATAGATAGGTAAATACCCGTTTGGAAACCCAACGTTTTGACCCCCCTTCAATTTAGTCCGATCGAGAACCAACAAAAGTCGGAAATCTGAACAAAATTTTAGATTAAGAACATCTACAACCAAAAAAGGCGGACGGACATTTGGAATTTTTTTATCTAGACACTTTTAAACGCAAACTGTCAGATTTCAGCCTTGGTTTCTCATTTGAGTTTGGTTTCTCTTTTGAAATCATGGTAATATCCCCGACTTACAATTTTTATCGTAATGGATTTGAAAAGTCTTCACCCGATATACTATTGAAATTCTCTAAAAACAGCATTCCAATTAAAGGAAAAATTGGAGGTTGGAACATCCCATTAACTCCGTCATGCGGTCATCTTAGAAGTTTAGTCTGAGGGTTTAGGTTGATGACTAAAATGAGAAAACTACAACACCAGTAATAATTAATTAGGTAGATTTTTTTCTTAAATGCATGTTACTATTTTGATAAATCCGTGCCCCAACCTGGGTGTTGACCCCCGACGGTCAACTGGCACTCAGAAGATTATTGTGACATTGAAGCGGAAATGTCTGAATGGGATTCAGATAAGGTACCTAACCTAGACAGTTGTATAATAATGGATAGGAAATGCAATTCCCTAAATTTGTGGTATTTCGAAAATCGCGTTTCCTATTTTTCACTCAACCATTCAACTTTCAATTGTGTTTGCCTGGACTAAATTTATCCAGCGCGCACCCATTTTTTCTCAAATAAGAACCCTTAGAAAAATCTGCTGCGGAAGAGTAGGATGCTGTTATTCAAGAACAGAGTGTGAAAAGAAAGGTTAATGAGCCAATCCCGCTCGGCAAGGGATTTTCGATACATTGTATAGTATATCGAGTGTCTTCGAAAATTCAATCTGGATAACTTGAATATGTAGCAGGACCCTTCGTGAGGACCTCAACTTTTCAGGGATCCCATCATTACAAAATTTTCGCACACACGTAGTCGGTATTTATTGACCCATCGTTCGCTTGCAACGTCCGTGAAATTCCGCGGGCGCCCGTCTTTATGAAAGCTGTCAGTACTAAAGTGGGTTGTTTGGAGAGGGGTGGTCGTAGGGGTGGCTTGAGGGGTGGTCAGAATGGGGGCGGGTGAAGAGGGCCTCAAGACGAGAAACAACCACCGAGCAGTACCGAACGGAACGTGATGCCTCCAACGCCTACGCCGCACTTCGGTAACAACATCGCCGAACTATTCGTCGTACATTTGGCGAGCGCCGTCTTCATCCTAAAATAAATTTCGAAGTTTTAACGAATTTCGAGGACATTTCTAGTTCATCCGGTTAGTGAAGGAGCATCGCTGAAATAAGTCAAAAAGGCAGGACAAAGTGAACTGAAATCGGCTATGACGTCCGAGCCGGTTAGTTGAAGTTATGTACAAGACGGTGAGACAAGGGGAGACGTCCCTACAGTACAGGATCCTCCCTCAAGAGGACACAGGCGGCCGCATATCGCGAATAAAGCGTCTTCGAAGAAACCGCATCGCCTGCATTCTCATCGCCAGCCTCGTCGTCGGATGCCTGACAGTGACGGCGGCCGTCATCATCCCCATCCTACTGACGACCAACATCGTCGCGTTGCCGGCAAAATTTTCGACTTTCGCTTTGTCGACCAAACACGGCAAATACAATTTACAGGGAGCCCAATACATCGCGATACTTCCAGTCAAAGAAGCGCATTTCAAAGAGATCAAAGTCATTTCTGCAGAACACCACAATCAGACCGAGAGGACTAAGGCTCTCTTCTTTAAAGAAGACTGGCCGAGCCTTCCTGCATGGAAAGTAAGTTCTTACCTAATTGCAAAATTGTGTATCATGTAAATTGGTTGCAAAACAGTCAATTGCAGATCCACTGTTTCCCACCAATGGAAAAATAATTCGTTCATAAGTCAATATGGAATATTTCAAGCGGATTCAAGCTATTCCGAATGGGCTGTGCTTAGGCTCTTGAGGATGAGCATCAGTAAAACTTTGGGACTCCAGGTTTGTTTATTGGAGAAGGCTTTTATTGTAAAGAAGTAATATGAGGCCAAAAATCTATATCTCACGATTACCTAGGTCTTTCTCCCTAAACACAAGTTAAAATTCACATGCTCGTATACATTTTCCCAATGAATAATAAAAACAGGGAGTCTCATAAAACCTACAGATTTATACGGTCGAGCTCTATTTTTATTTTCTACAAGTTACTAGTGGTAATAACTGATGATATTTTTTACCTCTCTCTACATCCTTATATTTAGTGTATTCAATTTAGACAAAAAAAAAAAAAAAAAAAAAGCAGTGTAGTTTTGAACATGTATCTCGCAAAACAGGTTTGCGATTACAAATTTGCCCGATACCCTGAAAAAAGATAACATACTCGTCAATTATCTTGGATTGGCCCTGCCGTCCAATTGTACGCTGCTTTATATTGTCTGGAAACTGGCTGTCATTATCACGCTGATGCTCGTACGAATGAAATATCTAAATAAATTCTGCGTACGCCAAACTTTTTTCATGAGAATACTTGACCAGGAAACATTGCTCTGGTTGTTCAGAAATGTAGAAATGCCTCAATGTCGAATGATTAATTTCAACGTTGAGGGTGCGTTGAAACATCTCACCTATTCGTTTGAGTGTTTTGGTTTAAAACGCCAAAATATGCCCATAAATTTCGAAATCAGTGTTTTCAAGTCGGCAGTATTTTTCTAAAATAGCTTTCTTATTGATTGTTTGCAATATTGTATAAATTTAGAGAATAATCTCGTGAATAGAATTATGGACAGTCCATCGTATTTCGTTTTTCCATTAAAATATGATGGAAGAGTTATGTTATGAGGAATTATTTCTTCTAAAAATGACTTGATTTCCTTCATAAGACCTATCAATGAATTATAATATGAACAATAAAGGGTTCAGGCTTATTCTGGAGCACGAATAGTGCGCTTATGGTGGCGGATTAGGGGGAGGATGGAAAAAATTGAAACCCATAACACCAAGCGTGAATGAAGAGTGATTTTATAGTGGAAAATTGAAGGAAGACTGGATGATACTGTTAAATATCCTCCTTAGTCCGAAAGAATGATGAACAAATCTATTATTCACCATTTCTCCTCAGGCCGACCCAAGCTCATAAGAATTTCGTTCAGGAAACCCCAGTATTCGATTTTGTCCCCTCTGCTCGGGCTATAATTTTCACTACAAGTTTACCAAACTGGTTTTAACTCGCTTGAGCCAAAGTAACCTTATTCTTCATCGCCCTTCTTGGGATAAGAAAAAACCGCCATTTGCTTATAAATTGGTTGTTGAGAGAGGCTTACTTGACGCTATGCTTTTTTTTTTTTTTTTTTTTTTTTTGAAATCTATAGAGAGGACAACGGTGTTGGGGTGTTCTAATCCAGAACCCGCCAAAGATGGGTTTACTTTTAAAGAAGCCTCGCCCTTCTCTTCATCCGGCCCCTGAGCAACTCATCGCATATTCAACGTTCTTCTTTTACTCGAGTTTTTGGAAAATACTAGCTCAACTCTTCCCTCCTACACCTCATTCTTTCAGAGATAGTGGTTTTCGTCATGAAAAGACTCTTCTAATTTCAAGGATCGAAGGTTTCAAGTATACTCCGCTGATCAGATACTAACGCTAAGTTCAAGTGTTCTTACTTTTTGTTTCCCCTCTAAAGGTTTGAAGACGAATGGTTCATAGATTGGTTATTATTTTAGGAGAGAAAAGACGTTGCAAATTATTCCACAATCGTTTATCAGTCGAGACAAACGTATGTTTTACGTCTCCATAGGAAGCAATTACTAAAACTAAGTTAATTTACAATTTTTTTTATTGCAAACTTTTATTGTCGAAATGCCAATTTTTACCAATTCTCTGTCTCAAGCAGTTAGCGGAAATTGGTCCAAGATAATCTCAATAGGTCAAAAATGCAATCGAATTGTAAAGTGGGAAATGAAACACGTCAACATGATGAACACGGGCTGAAAATGAGATAAGCTTCTCGCACAGTGTTTGTTCACTTTTGATTTTACGACGTCCGTATAAGTGAGCCGAAAAATGAGGAATAGCGGAAATGTTGGATAGACTTAGTTGAAGTTTATCGAGGTTTAAATGATCCCTGTAGGGTCAGAAGAAACCGAAAATCGAACGACCCAAAATTGTACCCTTCTCACATTGAATCATAAAACTCAAACTTTTTTGTACCTATATAAATACATGGTTGAATGATTCGAATAAGCTTGGTAAACAAAAGTCAGCTGGCTCACATTTGAAGACTGTTAACCTAATTCCAAGATTGTCGAAGCAATAGTATGTATCAGTAATATCCAATAAGAATATTATAATGGGAAATGTACGTCGACAAATGGCTTCAAAATAACTCCTCACTGACATGGATTATTCAGAGACTATTCAAAAGGACTCGTCGTCGCGTTCACATCTCTAATCGTCTATTAATACTGCTATCAATCGTGTTGCAGAAATACAATGTTGTGTAGTCAGCAACGTGATTAGTAAATCATCCCTTTAGGTAGAACACTACCAGGAAAGGCAAGAAAAATGCCAAGGGAGGAAGCTTTGTACTTTATAAATTATGTTTCTTCCCCCCCGAAATAGGACGGGCAGGTCGGTTGGTCGGGGAACACCTAATTGGAAATGTATATAACTACCTACAGAATCTACAAATTTTATAATTTATAAAATATTATCATAATAGATAAACGCCCAGAACCCCACCCCCCTTACACATACCCGTCTATCCCGCCACGGGTAAAATTGTTAGGCGTTTTCACGGTCTTGCGCGCAACTTCACGCATTTCCAGCAGGATTGGAATGCAGGCTAATGATGGAAAAACAATGTTTAAACCAGTTGAGCCGATAAGGGTTTTATAAGGATGGTAGACAGAAACCGCTCTTCATTGTACGTAATAATATTAATCGATAGATAACAGGTTGCCGCAACATGTTCATTTCAAACAATCATTATCATTTCTATCCAGATTGAGTCATTCGTTCCCATCTGTCTTCTAGGGATTTTTTATCTCCTAGTTTTATCCTCGTAAGTTTTCCCAATAAATCAACTCCACCCTCACTATGGCATCTCAACGAATCTACCTTCGATCTCTTTGCCATACTTTATGCTGGACGCTACCAAATGGCAATCACCATTCGAGCCCGCGCAAACATATAGATCCCATCCCTTCGGACCTGTACCCTTTTGGTTGGCCATTCCGTCGCAAGTCATCTCTAAGACGATCAGAGGGGCAAGAAGAGACGTGACGCGCCTCACCAACCAGAGCCGCAGTGCAAGCAACTGACACTTTTGACCTCTTGCTTCCTATCGTGTTGCTGGCTAAATTCTAAGTACTAGAAACTTCCCAACAGAAATTCAAATAAATAATATCCTAACACGAGACCATGAAAACTAGCACTACATAATTGCATATAAGTGATTATTTAATAACCGAAAACTTCCATACGATTGAGATAATGTGTAATAGTTAAGAAAGTAGTTGTGCTATTGAAAAACGCTGGTTTGAATTACATAGTATAGGTTCTGTGAGTCTGACATTGGATACAAAAAGCAACTAAGGATCCAATTAACATATAAACTACAAAATGAACGAGACAAAGTTGGAGGATGTAAAGTAAATACATTGCTCCCGATACTGCATATGTAAAACGTGGTAGGAAGTAAAGCGGATGTTCTTGGAAATTTTCAATTGATGTTAATTTATTCCCACCCGGTCGGCAGAGTGACCCCAGGTTGTGTGGGTTGTAGGTGGCTTCATTTTCGCAATCTTTCATAACAATTCGGGTTTTATAAGTTTCCGAGCAGAAGCAACTCGCCTGTGAAATCGCCGTCTCGAGCTTCCCCTGGATATAGCAAATTGCTCCAGATGCCACAACCCATTCCCCCTTACGACCCTTTTCGCTGAATAATTTAACCGATCGTTAACCACAAGTATCACGATAATTTGAAGATACCTTCAAGGAACCTCCCTCGTTTTGCTCGGAATATCCGGTCCGGAGTACGTGCTCGTTTTTGTCAAGCGGCAATAAAACCTTTTGCATTTAACTTGAATGTAATATCACGTCAAAGGTTGTGTGTGTTTGGGCAATGATACGATATTTGGTTTCAAGGGCTATACAGCGCTAGTAACGCCCTCCAATTCGCATCAAACGGAATCCAATTACAAAGCATTGTCATATTAGAATCTTCAATAAATTCACTTTGGATGTTATACAATATACAAAAATTTCATCTTAAGTAAAATATCGAAAGCAAACGAGAAAATAGAAGAAGTGACGATAACACACGTGAGGGCAACTGACTTGCGGATAAGCCGACGGGGAAACCACTTGGGAAGCGGAAACAAGCAGCAGTGCTCTCAAGGAATTCAAGGCTGTCAAGGATTTCCAAAGCGAGAAAAAAGTGCATCATCTTTTGTTTGGGTTATCGTGAGTCCGCACTATCCACGAACCCCAAGGCTCCTATACAAGTCACATTTGTTTCGATCCTTCCTCCTGCAAATTTACCCTTTTCACAGCTACCGCTGGCGTTCCAGCGCTGTTTCTCCCTCGGTTTTTCTTTCCGTTCTTTTTCCAAAGCCTCCGAGGTACTAAAGCTCTTGAACTATACTCGAAGGTGGAAGATCGAGAAGTATTTCTTTCCCACCGCCTTTATCGAAGGCCGGAGAGCACAAGTTTTTTTTTTTCCTATTTCTAGTTGAATTCGTTTTGAGGAAAGAAATACGATCTCAGCTGAATCATCTCCACGAGACTCTTCGAAACAGATTAAAAAAATATCGGATGACCAATACGTATAGCGATTTTTATTCGTTTGAGAACATGTTGAGGTATCTCGAAATAGCACTTAAAACTGCCCTATATCGGTTTTCAAGTTCAAAATGTATTCAAGCAATGAAAAACATCTACATCATTGACCCCCTGAAGGTAAGAGGTTACTGTTAATATCAATGTTTAGTTTATTCCTTACGATTCATAAATCAGTTTTGTTTTTCATTAGTAGAATAATCTAGAAGGGAATTACTTTTCAATCTTAAATAATCTTTTCCTATACTTCAACACTTCGTTTTTCTAAATGATTAGATTCAAAACTCGAAATGGCCTGTTCATTATTCAGGTCCTTATTGGAAATAAAAATTTTACCGCCGTCTCAGGACGCTATTGATCCTTTTTCAGCCTAATCATAATAATGTAGGTAGGACATCGAAGATAATAAATATATACATATTTTGGAAATTGATTTTCGAGATTTTCGGTGACCGAGGGGTGGGGTGTAATTTTTTACTTAAACCTTGGAAGAACTATTCATTAAAGAGGTATTCTTTAAAAAAAAAAAAATCAATTGGTCTTCTTGATTCATATAATATATATTTTTAAATGAAATATAGAATAATTATCCATTGTAAGATAAATAATAGAAGTTCACAGTATTAATAATAAGATGTACTGAGGGAACTCTAGAGCCAGGTAAGCCGATTGATTCAAAAACCCTAAGAGAGCGATGTCTGTTCTGTCGCTTGGTGGGAAATTACGAGAATTGTCCAATTAATCATCCTCGGACGGAGAAAACGGACCTCTCTCCCCAAATACGCCCAAAATTAATTGTTTCATTAATAACTTCCCGAGTCGGAAACGGGTTCACCGAGGCCCTCGTAAATGAGGGGGGGAGCTTGTTAAGGTGACTCGTGGAGCGGGGGTGAGTTCTCTAGTTATCTCCGCGGTTGTGCTTCCCCAAGTGCGTTGAGGGGAAATCGAATGAGGGGGGGGGGGGAGTAGGTGCTGGTAAATTTGATGAGGTTACTAGGTGAATTAACTTGATTTGCCCTCCATCAGCCTCCAGAGTGCCCAACGCGAGATTTAGTCGAGAAAAAATAAAACGCTGCTTCTGTACGTGGATGAATTTTGATATACGTGTACATAAATAATTTTATTGAAGATTCATACTCAATAGATATCCTCAAAGAATCAATTGCAGTATCATCGTAACACGGAAGGAAAAAGCGAATCGTTATACCAACCCGTTCCGTTGGTTTTTGCCTCTGCTCCTACCTCTACCCACTACCGAGCGGAAATGTTCCTCAAGATCGAATTTGTGAGGCGATGCTAACTGTTTGGAAGCGATTTGGTCCTTTTCAGGCGTCAGTGGGGTGTTCGTTTATCACCTAACTACGACGTGGGCGGAAATCGAACGAATAGGCTGCACCGGGTGGGGTCATGCTCGTGGGACAACGATGGGTTTTCGGAAGTGTCCAACCCGTCCATTAATTTATTCCGTGACAAAATGCACCCTCTCCTCGTTCACCACAGTGGCTCGGGCATGGTCGTTTCAAACAATAATACCATCGACGTAGATGCTTTGAACTTGAGCGTTAGAGAGATTTTCGTACAAGTGTATTTTGTTCAGTTAATTGAATTACCTACTACTTTCGTCCCAAAGCGATGGTGTTTGTTGTGGGATTTTCAATATATTGCGTTTACCTATTGTTCAAGTTTCCCTCTATTAAATTTCGAAGTTTTCCTCTTATCCCGATCTCACACGAATCAATGAATTACGTATAAATTGAAGTAATTATGAGTTTTAGTCATAACAATACTAGAACGTTCCATCTAATCCCTCATATATAAAATTGGAAAAATTTGTTGGAAAATTGGCGGAATTTCAGATTTTTTGAGTGTTTTGTTCAATTCTTTCCGCCAGGAGGGTAAATACTGATTCCGGGCTTTTGTTCTTTCCGCTCTAAAACAAACCGTTTTAATGTAGTATACAAATTGGTTTCAAGTCTATAAAATTTATAGAAGTAGGCTGTAATGTTCCTATAACAATAATAAACCAAAAGCGGTTTTCGAAAATCATTTGAGGTTTGCTGCATTGGTGATGTCTAATGTGGAGGGTGGAGGAGTGAGAGGCAGTAATAAATTCATGGAAGAAGGAAGCTGGGACTCCCCGAACATCTCAGGAGAAGTCGACGTAATGAGAAAAATTCTCCAGGTATAATGAAACCACCCGGGGGTTTGGGACTGTGAGATCACCTTATGTTGCTCAACCTTGACCACGATGAATTGTTGCGTTGTTGTAGAAGAAACTCAAGCCTTGTACGCAGGAAGTCTGCAATATATTTCATTCAACTTCGTCTCGTATATCACGAAAAGGGCACATAAAAATACCAAGTGATAACGAAGAAATATGTCCTTGATAGTACTACGTGTAGCTGGGCTACAATTTAGCCCGTCACCAGGTGCCGACCCCTCGTAATTCAAGAACACGAGCTTCTTTCAACGTAAATACAGGTCATTATTTATGTCATAACAACTGCCGGGACCTTAATGGAACAAACGGAGCATCAAAAATGAAAATGAAAGTCGGACCAAAAGCATCTTGGAGGTTGGTTCAGTCCATTATAACCGACCAGGAATAAGAGCACTTGATCTTTTCGTTTTCCTTGGTAATTGAATTGAAACGGTCCAAGTTCTCCAAAGGATCCCTAACTCAGTTATGGTCGAAAATTGGGGAACTGTAGAGAGGTTGATGCCCTATTCTGTCGTTCTGTTACTTAATCATAAGAGAAAATGATTTCGGCTTTTCAAGTACGTATCACCATTAACATAATGATCTAGGTCTGCGCCAATGGATTGTCTCTTCAAATTTCTTGGTATTACAGAATGGCTAAACAATTAATTTGTAACGGCACTGTCATTGGGCGAGAGGGTATCGATGGGTCTCCCACTAGTCAAGCGTGTACCATGAACGCTGACCTATTTCAGTAGGTATTTATCGCATCTAGAACCGAAGCCATCCTCAAGCGTCCCTTATCATTCACTCAAGAGGTGGGGGGTGAGGCCATCGTCGTCCTCACGTACCTTTGGAAATGTGACGCTTCGGAAATACCTTACAAAGAAGCGACTTCAATCAATTTTCCCCGTCGAAGTTTTTCTCAAAGGTTTGAAGGAGGATCGAGTTGAAGAAAAAGGAAGCTCTGACGGTTCAAAACACTGGTGTAGTGTTTTTAACCGTCAGAGCTTCCTTTTTCTTCAAGAAATATGTACGGTCTAAGGCATATATACCGTACCGTCGAAATATTTGGTTCAAAAGAGCATCATGCCGTCCTGGGTGTTGATCAAAATACTGCGTTCCACCACTTTTAGCTTTTGATACTTAAAACTGGCGGAATAAAGACATGGGATCGGCTATGAGAAATCAGTTCACTATCCTTATTGGAATAGTACATTATTGTATGCTTATTAACCAAAACAATTTTTTCCCAACTGAAAAATTCACCTTCTACATTTCAATGTGTGTAGGTAAGGATTGAAAATTTGTTCATTGCCTACGTGCGGACTCTAGGTGTTTACTCATCCCCGCAAACGGAAGCACGGTTAGTAAAGTAAAGCCTGAAACAGTGGTAAATGAACACAAAGCATTGACTGACAGAAGCGGAAGAGTTTTTTTGCCGGGTTTTTAACCGCCTCGCAGACTTTCATTTTGTTGACACTTTATCTCGACGCCCGTTCCTATTGAAATTGGCTAAATTTCAGGGGAGGGCGCTGATTTAGCAGTTGCTCTACGCTTTCGTGTTCCATCCTCATGACGTTATCAATTCGCCTGCTGCCTCATTAGACCCCCGAAAGTCGAACAATGGTGGGAAAAAGCTGAATCCCCCATCTTCCTCTCCATCGGATCAGGGGAATCAAATCCAGCGACGTCACCAATTGAATAGTACGCCCCCGGAACTGAACACAAACGAAGGCAAATGACAACATTCGGCTGATTACACCTTTAGATCCTGAATCCGGACTGGTTGCCCGAAAGGAAAAATACGATCCGACCAAATCTTTTTGTTGATTGTTGAAATGAGGTTCTTTTCGAGAATCTGAATCACCGCTGATTGCAAACCAGCCATTCAAAATTCACAGAGAATCAATAATTAGGAGTCAGCATTCGTTCAAGTGTTATTCAGACAAACGAAGCAAGTTTGTTTTCTCTCTATTTAGAGTGGTCTTGGCCATTCAATGATGATAAAATGGGTCTTCTTGACAGACCATTCAATTGAGTGTATTAAGTACAAATGACTGTACCCACAAAAAGATGTTTCGTGACCGGACATCACCAATTACTTTAGGAAACTGCCAAGGATATCTTGGGCAAGAAATCTTTTTTTTCTGTGGGGGAACGTAACGTAAAAAGTTTCCCTTTGCCAGTCCAGTTAAGAACAGGAAGGTTGATTTTTCTTCCAAAAAATGTTTTTAACTTCTCACCTTGCTAATTACGTCCTGCGTCAAATTAATCGCTCGACCGCTGGATAAAGTCTCTCTAAGAGTGAGAATCGAAAGTTATTTCCGGAAGAATAGGGGTTTCGGTAACAAATCACTGTTATCCAGTTTCACCGTCGAACCGTATCGAAACTCCCCGTTCCATATCTTTAGGAAGTTGAGAAAATACCGTCGGCGACGTAGAGTTAATTTACTGCCCCAGCTCGCGAAAAGTTACCTTTAACTGGTGCTGCACCATCAAACCGAACTTTTGCTTGATAGAAACGGGAAAGAACTTGGAGAGCGATCTTGAATTTAAATGGAAGAAAATAGGATGATTTTTGTTAATTTTTTCAGATAAATGAATAAATAAAACTATCTTATTCAGAATCATGCTATTTTAGAGGAAAACTTTTTTTTTTTGTTCTACCAGAGTGTTGAATATAGTTCTTATTCCCGTTCAAATAAATTCAAAATGGCTTCTCTAACAGTCACTAAAAAACTGGCATATTCCTTCATTTATGAACAGACATGAACGCTTGCTTTGAGTTTGGTGGCACAATAGTAGCTGCATGTGCCCCGTTCGGGTGCATGGTGTATAGCCACTTGATGGCTGTTCGTCGGCACTGCTCAACACCACTTGGAACGCTCCAAATATTTTACAGCATTCCTTGGAAACTCCGCGTTGCTCTCATCAAACAGCGCTATGATTTCAGAACTTTCCGAGGAACTATCTTGTCAGTGGCGAGTAGCTTTCCCGGCCACTTTTAGGTGTAATTTCATCGCGATCAAATTCAATTCCATCGCGAGCAATCGACTTCCTTTAAAATGAGGTATTATCTATTATGTTGATACGATGGGAGATGACGTTAAACACTTTTCAAAATGGTCACACTTCCTAAGTTCACTAAGATTATATACGACATTTATACATATTCGTATTTTTCTGTTCTCTTTTCTTCTCAAAGAACTTGGTATATTTTTCATTTTTGGACATTTCGTTAATTTTTTTTTCAAAGCTTCAAGAACCATAGGGCTCGCAACAATGAATTCAGAATCTGCTCACTCCACTTTTATTTCTGATGAAATACGGGGAACAGACCTCCAAAATGATTTACGCAACAACAATATAGGTTTTCGCGATAATGTCTTTGATTTTTCAACTTTTTCCTTCCAGCCCGATCAGTTTTCATTATGATGCATCGCCCTCCCCATATTGTGAAGCGGTGTTGAGCGGATAAATGGAGTGAAAAATGATTGTTTCGCTCATCTTGGTACCACATCAAAACTTTTAGGACGCAGCGAACATATACGTGTAATGAATAATCATCAATCATTCTTCAGCGTTAATGGGAGTTCGAGAGTCTCCGTATTCCACAACGAGCAAAAATGCGCAAAAAAAAGGGTGAGCGAAGGAAATGACGGTTTTTTCGCATTTACCTTTACTTCGCCGAACTGAAAACGTGCACTTTCCTCTTTTCTAAACCCCGCCAGCCCTAAGTGATTAATGCATGGGTCTGGGCATGTACGTGGCGAAGAGGACGAAGAGTGGGGGTTCTCGAGGGATTCCAGAGGGAAAAGGCTATGGCGCTCTATGGAAGACCCCGAGCCCGTTGTTTCCCATAATGCTTCCTTCGTCCTAGTGTTTCCCTTGGTACAAGTATTATATAGTTCACATGCACGAACACGATACGAAATCTTTCAGCGGGGGAGAGAGATTCAAGCTGACGGAAGAAGTACGAAATGTATTCATACTATATCCTTCTCAAAATAGCATGTTTTATTCGATAGAAAAACAGACGTATGCAAACTCTCGGTGAGACCGTTATTTAAAAGTGTGATTTTTAAAGTGAAACGGGTTTCGTTGCGGTTATGAAAATTCCCAAGCGCTTATAAAAATATGAAGGAGATAAAGGCCAAGCCTGAAATGTTATTCTTGTCGTGTGTGGCATGGTGAAACATCATGGAGAGCAGCTGGATACCTCCAAATCCCAGTAAATCACAAAATGAGAATTCATAAAATAATGCGTATAATCATTAACTATTTACAACAATCTGAATTTTAAAAGTTTTGGTGAAGGCTTCTAGACCATAAAATTGACTTGCAACTATTGGAAGTGGTTTGTCACGCATTCATTCAAGTGACCGGGAAGGTCTTTCGTCGCCAAATTGTACGATTGTATCATTACGAAATTTCTTTCGTCAAAATTTCATTTAGCCTAGCATTATTTTTATAATCTTCTAATTCGGTTGATGTCAAGCAAACATCCGACTCTTATGAGACCAGTACCTATGATTAGATTAGTTGCATCGGCAGGATGGTAAGGACAGTTTTAAGTCCTGGGAAGTCGATTGGGAAGATGTGAATTACATCAAAAGTTACCCGCGCCCTGAGTATTTGTCAGAAAGAGACTATTGATGCAGCTTGTGATCTCAACTGAGTGATTTGAAAACGCTGAGTGATCGAAATCGATTCTTTGCAGCTCAAACAATACCAAAAATGTCATAACTTATAAAGTTTCATTGGGAAACTAACGAATGAATTTCGCAACACGACCTTCCGCAGACGGGTCAAGGCATTTATGACAAGGATCAAAAACAGTAGAGATGGTTAGGGATGGAACAAACTTCAAAAATACCTTAGTGATAATAATAATCATCAGTAACTCATTTCAAACACCAGAATATTTACTCTTATATAACTACATAGATGATGGTCTAAATTGATTCAGAAACTCACAGTACTTAAGGCGTAAGAGTAATTGGTTCCTGAACATATTTTAATGCATGAAATCCCAGCCTTATTCATAATCATGCAAGTTTGCGATCAGGTTTCTTGAAAATTCTAGATTGATTGTTGAGTATTGATTTGATTTAATGTTTCCTCTGCTCCTGGTGGAGCTTATCCGTAAGGGAAGCTGAGGAGTAATTGCGATTGAGAGTTCGTTTTTGAATGCCGACGTGTTGGCAAATGTTTGTGAGGCAAACGTTTGCAGGCGTAACCAAACAGTACTCGTTTTGGGTGAACGGTGTTACGTACACAATGCATACCATACTGTAATCGTTTGAATCACATGAAAAACACCTCTTCAGTTCACGAGTCGTCTTCTTCTTGATCGTGGTAAGTTACTCTGAAGAAGAGTTTACTCACTTTGAAAAGTGAACGGTGCATGAAGAAATATTTATGGCTACGAGACTGATTCAATCACCCCTCCAATCCTGCTTCTCAAGCACCGTTTCTTTGGTATCACCTTTTCCAATAAAGTTATCAGGTCCTTTGAAGGAATTGAATACAACTTTGATTAGGTATAAAGAAGGAAAAGAAAAAAAACTCTGATGTAACTTGACTTGGGGTTTAAGCTCCTGAGAGTTCCCTATAGTCTAAAGCCAAGTGGAAAGATACCGACGTTACTCCCCCAATCCAAACCAAAACGTTCCGCAATGAGAAGAGACTAACGCTAACAGCAAAAACGTGACTGATGGATAAAATACTCACAAGAAGGATGAGAGACTCCAGGCAAGATAAATAAGGAACTAAAGCTAACAGGAAATGGGAAAATCATTCGCAAGATAGGAAAAACTTTTTCACTACCTACAGCTTTATGGCTCTCTCCAAGTTTTTTTTTTCTTTCCTAGGTGGAGTGTGTGAAGTTCACCCTTATTTTAGTAACTTCGGTGGGCTAGAGGGAACAATCTCTTCAGAACTGGTGAACCGCTGATGGGTATACCTATTGACTCACCCAGTCAGAAATAATGTTGTTGGTTAATAGGATGTGTTGGATTGTTAGACCAACTGAGCGAGTGCGAGTATTTGACATCCTCTTTGCTGTTGTTGTTACAGGCGATCGGTGTTGGACGCCTCGCGCTTGTTGGAGGCATTCTCGCTCTGATACTCCTCATCCTCGTGATAATTCTCAAAAGGAGGTCAAGAAATACCTCGGACTCGGTAAGTAAGTGATTATGGGGAAGGGAACTTCCCAATGCAGAAAAAAAAACTTAGTGATGAACTTGCTGTTAACTGATTTGTATTATTCATTAATTTTTTCAACATAATTTGGTAATTATTCTCTATATACGCAGAATTGATTCCTGCTTCCATGCCTTAACTTGGACACCTCCAGTCAAGTGTCAGAGCGTCTGGAAAGCATGATTTCCGTATGCTTGTTTGTGGGGGGCATTTTTTTGCATCATAATTGAATAATTGAATTCGCATCCTTTGTATCCGATGATACTCAATTTCGATAGGCACGGTAGATGAATAATCGTATCTACCATTCCCTGTCATAAAAAGCTTTTTTTTCGACAAGAAGTCGAAGGGGAATTCATATTTTCTTTCCAGAAAGGCAGAAGAAGGTTTTCTCACGTAAAGCTGCAAGCGCTCGATATTGCCTCTTCAGTTGCAAATGGTTTTTCCCTCCCTCTCTCCATCCACCCCTTTTTTTGGAAGTTGAATCACTTTGTGAAAAGAAGAGTGAAGGTATCTAGATACCGTTTTCCTCCTTTTCGTGGAGCAGTTTTGGAGGCGAGAATCGTGAATAATTCTGCGGCCGTTGGCACAAGGGAAGTGGCGACGAATCCCGCAATTTTTTATCGGCCTCGGTGAACCATTCGCCTTTGGCCAATCTCATTGGAGGTGGCGTTATTAACATCAATTTTGTCACAAATTTTGAGAGAATCATATAATTAAAAATACCGTAGCGTGTGGGTAATATACAATATGTTGGTACTCGCAATCATTTTTTCAGCAATAAAAGGGGATATGAATGCAGTCAATATTTGAATTTAAATAAATATTGCTTCATAAGCATCTTGGTCTACTGAAGTTTTCGCCTCATTTTAGAGGAAAGAAATCCTTGAAGTTGTTTTTGTGATTTCTGGGTAAAATATTGCACCTAAATTTGCACCACGTTCACTAAAATTATGCTGAATGATATTCCTTCAAATGAGAGGGTAGGTAACCCATACCGTCAAAACAATCCTTTGGCGAGCTTCTTTATTTAAAAAAACAACAAGAGCTGAAATTTAGCGTTTCTGAGTAGTAATTGTTGCTCCGGATGTTTTTAGGGTTGCTTATGTAGGTACATAATATCTAGGAGAACCATCTTATCAATAAATAGCAGAAACCTCAAAATTTAGAGCGATATTTGGATCTAATAATATGGCTGGCTAATAATCGTCAAATTGTGGATTGTTTAATCCCAAGGAATGAGACAGTACCTGCAACTACCTATGTATTTATTGTCTTGGTCCAATACCATTCGTGGGATAGGATTTTCCCTTATTTGTTCGACAGATTTAGGACAACATTTCTTTTCCATTAGCAGTGCGTGTTGGTTTGCTTCCTCGTCAATTCTCTCCAGGAAGGAACAAGGGAACGGCCACTGAGCCGATGGATAACCAGTTTAATGGGGCATTATTGATTGGATTATCGACGAACGTGCTATACGACTCTGCAGCAGGCTTCCTACACGGAGAGTAATATTTGCCGCTCCGACCATCGGGGTTGATTACGTAGCGGGGAGGTCTCCTAACAGACTCATTGATTGATGAGAGTCAGTGGGTAAACAAGGGTAGTCGAACCACACGTGGGTGGATGTTTTCTGAAAGTTAATAATCATTTTTTCACTGCAAAAAGGGGAACATTTTTTATGTGCTTTTGGTAGCGAATTTAGAGTTCTCCAAACGTTAGAGCTCCCCACAAAATCCATACAGGTGCCTACACGGGAGCGATCCAATTCTGCCAAAGTCGATGGAATTCGCTACGATTACTTACTCAACCCATTTCGTTGAGGATTCACATCACAAATATAAAGTAGGCAAAAATATCTTTGATCAGCTCCACGATGATGAAATAATGATTATCATCGTTATTCATCTACTTACCAACAAATCATTGGTTTCGTATCATCATTGAAGCTGAACAGGAGAATGTAGAAATTTCCAATCGTGCTTTCTTTCCATTTTATCATACGTACCTGTAACATAATGACACATAGCACGTCAGATTCTCAACAGAGACGTGATAATATTATTTTACTTCCGCAAGATAATGATAAACTGTTCACTGCTAGTTCTCGTTAATTTGGCTGAAAAAGGAGACAAGAGAAACACATTTAAAATTACGACGGGACGGAGTCTTCTCGTCGTCTCGCGGCCTTCTTTTAGTTTCACTGTCATAAATAAGTTTTATCTGAGGATGAAAAATGAATGTGCGTTTTAGGGAAAAATGACTTCATGAGTCCAGACAAACCAACGGTGATGCCCACAGGATGATAAAATATCAAGGTCATAATCAGTGCGCTTGTTGGCGAACCATCGAATGATAGATTAGGTAGATTTTTTCTAATCTGGTTTACAATTGTTCGTGGGATACCTGTAGGTGAATTTCTAGGGTGGGAGGAGCGCTTTTACAATACGGCTGCAGTGCTATTTCCCTTTATACGCTCATTCCGGTTTTTTGGGATTCTCGTCTATTGGGATTTAACAGGAGCGTGAAATTCACCCGCAACGGTTTTTGTTCTTCCTTGACAGTCACTGTGTCGTAGCGTGGAATTGTGTCTCGTTGGAAAGTGTATATAACGAGAATGAAATGCCTGAACTGTGTCGGTTGTTCCAAGTCCAGGCAAAGCCTGCGTTAGCTCGTTGAGCGGAGGACTTGAAAGGAAGCCGAATAGGGGGTGGGGATTAACGAAGAGAACAGTTGATACTCCCAAAGGGTTGAAGAAGACCTGGGTGGATTCACATCAGGGTTATAACTTCATCTGAGGCGTGACGAGCATTGCTTTGCGGAAGGATGCTTTAGAAAACCTCCGTCCAAAAGGTGTAAACTGTCCGTGGGATTGTCAGGGGAGCGCAAACACGTAGCCGCAATCGCTCCCTCGCAGCATCAATCACCTCAAGAAAAGGTTCGAATCCCTGTTCTCTTTACTCCGTGCAGGTTCTAACGAGAGCGCGAGGGGCTCTATGGCCTGGGAGCTCGCACGAGCTCGAATATATCACTCCACTCGCAGAGCAGAATATAAACCCTTTCTTATGAACCTCAATTGCCCTTTTCTGTAGGTTTCAGTGATCGATTCACCGTGCATACTCGCGTAAAGAGCCTGCTGCTTCTGGGACGTTCTCAATTTTTTAGAAAACGTAACCAACACGTTCCAAAGATAAACCGCACATCCACTCGTTTCATACATAGGAAGTACCCTTTTCTTGTGGCCTTTTGGGATGAGCAAGGCACTTCCGACCAGACACCTCATTTCAACTCGCACCCAACTAGAATGCGCCCAAAGTAGAATGACTTGACTTAATTGGATATTCATTATTGAGGATTTAACCTTCAACAGGCAATATGAAAGTGTGAGCCTATCAAGAACATGGCACCAAGAATATTTAAGTTTACATAGAATCTTGCTAAGGAGGGGGTTGGGGGGCACGTAGTCGTCTAGATTTCTCCCAATCAGTAAGTTTGAAACGGTACTTTTTTTTTAAATTCTGATTCTATTTAGGATGTTATACAGTAACAATTGTTAAAAATCTCTATAAAAGTAGCAATCATTTTGCTGTCATGTTATCCTAAGCACACTTTTGTTCCAAATCCATCGAGTCCATAGCTTCACTGATCCTTCTGGCTGATGCCAATCTGGTCTCTACCTTCCTTGAACGTTTCATCGTCTTGAAGTTTTATTACACAATTTCCCACATCTCCGGACGTGATCAAACAGAACCCACTGAACAGACTGACAGACCAACAAACCGTGGCCGTCCCCACTTCACGATCATAACTAGACGTGACTTCACTTGAAAATCAAACACCCGAGAGTGAGCGTTCGAGAATTTTCCCCAGGCTGTATGGATTCCATAATTATGGTCTGAAAGTTTCAAGGGCATTTTAATCACGGGTGATAATGACGAATCCTACTAAACCATTTGAGTAACGTCGTTGAAGTAATAACCTGATATGCATGGCTTGAAGTCAAGGTCGAGTTCCATGTCACCCATAGATGTCGGCTTTGAATCCCACTTTATTGGCGAAATTGACCAGCGTAAATTGTACCTGGATTGCTCGGTTCAACCGGCGTGAAATTGGGACCAATTCGAAAGCCAACCGACAACGGGGGATGACATCAAGCGATCGGGTCGATTAGGGATTCAAAGCAGGTGGCTGGCTGCTTCCTCCATTTGTAACGATCTCACGAAATCAACACGAACACATTTTTTTTCGCGTAGGTCACAGCGACTGGCTGTTAACACAAGGTCGGGGGGCTGTTTAGCAAGAGGGGGATGAATAGTTGTTCCAGGGCTACGTCGGACGTTTTCTGAAACCTGTCCATTTTTTCCAAAGCCAGAAAAGGCTAGAAAACATGACTTTTTTTCACCTGAACAGGTAATTGAAATGCTAGGTTGGTTAACCTTTATCCACTCTTTATTCATCTCTCTTCACCAGGGACAGGCTACAAAATTATTCATGCGTCTTAAACAGGCCGTACTTATTTGGATTTAACGTAACTATTTCACCCATTTCCATTCAAAAGGAAAAATAAGGAAGAATACATTTTCTAGTATGTGGTTCTCTCCGTATTTCTGAGGCCACGGATGAGTCAAATCCCGGTTGAGTATTGCGTTTTAAATCGTGGGGTTGGAATAGGTAAAAAGCCGTAGCCTAATACGACTTTATGAGAATTGAGGACCGCACAATTTTATAGCCCGCAGAGCTGAAAACAACGCGCTTCAGCTCTTTTTAAAATATTCATCTAACTGGGGTTCGTACCCGTCTAATAGGAAGAATGGGGGTCGGAAACATCGCCACTTCCAACGATGTCGTCGTAATTTTACTCTCAAGAGGTAATAAGAATTTAATACCCACTAACTGGCATGTCGTGGTTATAAGTCCGTCAGATATTTACGGGATTCCTTCCAATTTTTAATAGACTAATGCAGATTTGAGCGTTTTATAAGCAATGCCCGGTAGCATTGTATCAACTAATTCCGAAAATAAATAATGTTACGACAAGATCACATCTATTCTTTCTTGGACAAATTTTCCGAGCGGAAAAAACTACTTACTCAATGAATAATGCATTTTGGAGCAAAAGTTTGGTGCCATGGATGAGACAGTGGGAGACCTTTACTTCCTCACAAACTTTTAAGGGCGCCCTTTCGCCTAATACAGGGTTTAATTTTCAAAGGTGAATCGAGTTGGCAAGTCTGGGCGAAGACGTTATACACAATCTTGTTTCACAGCGGTCTTTTCTTTCTAGGAACAACGACAAAAAAGTTGCAGTTTTACTACATAGTTAGACTGGAGTTGCTTGTGGTGCGAACCCTTTGCAGACGAGACATGGGTTCATTCCGAGGAATCTTTTGAGACCGGAATAGAACGTTACTGGCATCTCTATAGCTGGCGTTCATCACTTGCGAGTCGTAACTAGTCTACGTGTGGCATGAGTTCACTGTAAGTAAAAACAATTGGCGGCAACAGATTATAAACGCTTCATGGAGTTCATCAGGGGTCGAAGTTTGGCCCCTCCATTTTGTGTCTACTTGTTTCGTTTCTGCGGAAGGGAGTTAAGAAGATCTATTACGCTGACGACATAATTTTTTGAACTAATCTGTTCGCTGTTGTGACGGTGGGTGTGAGACCCTGTGTCGCGCTGACAATCTTTCCATTTGCTTTACTTGAATGTATATCCACTGATGAGAGTTTTGTCCCAATCGCCCATGTCAATTTTGGGTATGATTGCGTCATCCAACTTTAAGTGAGACCTTTGCGTTGACTCAGAAGCGCTCATGTTAGCCGTCAGGATATTTTATAGTTTAGCCAATGTGCTACGCATGTGTCATCCACTAGAGGTGTTTGACATAAAAAGAAAAGCTGGACACCTTGGAAGAAACCCCAGATGCCAGCAGGTGATCAATCGTGGCCACCGTCTCATCGTGATGAGTGGTTAATACAAACCTACAATATTCGAGGTAAAACAGTAGTTTCAGATATCTTCTGGGTTGGCTGACCCGGTTGTTCGATAGATATTGTCCTCGTTTCTATTGTGTCGGTTGTTCTGTAAAAGATGGTAGTCAGGCTGCTTAACGGACAGCTGATCCTGGCGCTACAATAGTACTAATCATCCAGTTCTAATAGAACCTCCCTTTGGCGTGCACATAATGAGAACAACTCAGAATTTCTTTGCTGGCGATCTTACGGTTAGTTGACCGTCTATGGATGACATCAAGGTTCCAAACCCTGGAAAATCCTTCCAACAGAATAGAACATTAGGACTCTATCGTGTCCCCAAATGGGGGAAGAGTAGTAAATACTGGAAAGATAAGTAGATGTATGATAACTAACTAAGTTGGTTTGGTTAAAGCAAATCACTGGTCGTGTTTCAGGAATTGGGATGGGACCTTCAAGGAGCTGGACTTCTCTCGGAGGCCGAAGATGACTGAGTTGGCTCGATCGACGTTGGAACACCATCGTAGCTGCACACCATGGTTCCACCTTTTGACATTAATTTAACTTATACAAGCAAGCATCTTATTCTATGTGAAATAAAGTGGTTATTTTTACATTTATTTTGGGGGTTTTCAACACTGCGGCTTTGATTTAGTCTGATCTCCCTTACATACAAGTAATCAGATGTCAGTAAAAAAAAAAAAAAAAAATTAGCAAGACAAAGCTTGAAGACATTCAGTCATATTTCTTCGTATTTTCTGTCCAAAAGTTGTGAAAAATATTGGATAGACTGTTTTTCTTAGTCCAACGGCCTAATAGCATTCTCTTTTATAAAAAAATATTTGGAAAAAAAATTATATTTTTGAATGATGGCACTATCCCAAGATAAGATTTCATTCATCTTGATGATACTCTCAACTCTAGGCACCTACTCTATCCAAACGCTCTCTGTGACGATAAATTCGGCGCTGAAGGCTCCAACTTGGTGCAAACTTTCCTCGAATCACAAAAGCCGCTCCCTTCTTCATTCAACAACTGAGTCATCGCAGAGCTTTTCATACCGTTGATATGAAGGCTTTATAACTTGAGAAGCGGATTAATTCCCGGGGGTTGACAAATACGATTCATCGCGTGAGGCTTATAAATTGAGCATTCATCTTCACGAGGGAAATCATAACATTTCCAGCTCTGATGTTATACAGACACCTCGTTCAATTCTCTCAATATACTCGTACCATGGGTAATGTTGGAAACAGCAAATATTGGAAAATTGGCCTGTCACATTCATTTTATCAACATCACTCAAGTTATAACCACAGTCTCAATAAATCAGTAATTCGAGTTATGAGAACGATTCAACGTGTATGGGAAAAGCTAGAAATTTGTTCCGTAATGGTATAGTTTGCAGGTGGTCTTGTTTGTGTGTGAAACACGTATGGTCAAGATCTTTACATTCGGTAGCGCACTACAAACAGTAAACAAACATGGACAAAATTTCTGCAATAAGTATCCATTTGGAAAAATAACCCTTTTCACCCATACTTTGCCACTATTCGTGTCCATCGGTTCAAAATCCGTCTCAATCGATTACCCTAGGGCAAGAATAGTATCTTGAAAATGGGTACCTCATCTATTTTTGACATACAGTAAGTACGCTTTCTAACACGAATGATATGCACTTAGAATATGTGACTATTAATGAAATGTTTGCAGCCTACCCAATCAACTTATCTTAAAACAAGGTCCTAATGTTTGAACTAAAAAAATAGTTATTTTGCTTGGTGTGAAACTGCTGACCCAAATTTGATGATGGATAGTTTTTCCGATCCCTATGAATCTTGGATCTCAAGCGTAGTTCACTAGTAGGTATTCACTGATAGGGCTCTTGGTGAAACTTATCAAGCAACACTCTCCTGGCTAGTAGTCGACCGCAGCCCTAAACACGTTCCCGTCAAGCACAAGTCCTCTTATACAACATGTGCTCGACAACAAGAAAAGCCCATTCCATCCTTGTCAAGGAGTCGGGTCCCTTCCCGTTCAGAACATTCGATTTCCTCTACTTGACACCATCAACCTGCTGGAGACACTCAAGTTTGCTTAGTTCTCTAGAGGTTACAAACTTTGGAGTTCCACAAAATAATTTTCAATCAAATATCGATTGACACTCTCTACCAACACCGATTTGTACAAATTCAACACAATATAAATAGCAGGACTGAGGGTTTGAGAGTTTGAGCTCTTCGAACATTCCAAAAAATCTTTAAAAATACCTCCCCCCCCCCCCTCAAGTTCCTCTTTGGAAATTAGGGGACGTAATCAAGTTCCAAAAAGTCATTTCGAAGACTTGGGATGGATAGGATCATGAACAGGAAAAGATTATGACTCTCTACTCCTTTTACGCCTCACGACCGTCTGCTCATTCGAGTTATAATAAGTTCAAAACTTTTGGCACTTCTTCCCCTCCCACAGCTACTGTTGTAGAATTATCTCCTTTTTCTTATATAATCCAACTATGAGGCATCGTTTCCTTTCGTACCATAGTAGTTTTACATATAGATGAGGGCCCTCCATCTTATTTTCATTTGAAATTCACAGGCGACGTTGTTATTGCATTCGTTAGATTAGGTAGGGAATCAAGTTATACAACTTAGGATTTGGCTATTTTAGGTACATACAAATTAATTCAAAATGCTATGATCGAATGGAGTGGGGTTCACCAACACTGTAAATGGGGTTTTCCAGCCTGGAGCACATTGTTATGCGGGTTTGACTACCCTAGGGTTGCAATTGACTTTACCAACAGTTCAACGCCAGTATCGAGAGGTCATGTTGACTGCCTAACCTGCTTGTCTTTGAGACCTGTCATCTCCATAGCTCATCACTATCTCCATATCTGGCGCCTTCCTACAATATGTACTCCGGTATTGCATACAATCTCCAGACGCCCGACAGGCGACAGCCACACCAACTTACTCAGGGATTTCGGGAAGCTTGTATTTCAACTAAGAATTTCACTTTTTTGGCTGAAGTTCTTTTAAAATTAAATGGTATCGTGAACAGACAGCAACAGGTGAATTTCGCTCGAGTTGCAGAATGGAAATCTCCCTTCATCTCTCAATTGACTGCACGACGAGTGTATTTTCCTCCATTATTGTAACCTCACTTCAGTATAAGCGTCTTTTGCTCTCGATTGAGTTTCCCCATATATAACATGTGACGTATAACATTCTCAACACTGGAGTCTTCGTCACTTAAGACGTCAAACCCTGAGACTGTACTTTTGTGTATTATATTACGAAAAGAAAACGGTGATTAAAGGAAACAGGGATGTAAATAATTCGTAAAAAATCGCATAAAATATAAGGGTGAAATGAATTTCTCCGAGGTTGAACTTGAAGGTTGAGTAGTGTTGAGTCACCGTCCTGCTGGGAAACAGTGTGTTTCTGGCTCCCAGTGGCAGCCTAAAACTTAAGGTGACCGGATGATTGAAATTGCGGCCGAGAGAGAGAGAGAGAAAGGGCGTCGAAAGCCGAAAGAAAAGAAACAATTTCAAGGAGCCCGGATCCCAGGGAATGAAGTGGAGAGAGGAAGTAGGTACCTCCAGAGGGCGTCCAAGGTGATTGGCGTTCCTCAGATGCTCCACTCGCCCTCCCAAGACGACGGCCTCCTTCAAATGAAAGAAAAGCGGAATTTAATCGAGATAAGGTTCATACCAACAGCTCTGGGAATGGGCCGGTATTTTCATTAAGTCGGGCGTTTATAATTTATTCTCGCTCTTCGAAGACTGGGAGTTCGCCTTCGGATCAGTCTTCATTAGTGAGGAGCAATATGCCATAATACCCGGTAACGACCGGCTGAACCAATACCACAGTGGAAATATTCGCACCTTCTGAGAAGTGTGTAAGAGCAATGCGAGTTATAGGAAGAATAGGAAGATAATTTTGATTTGTCACAAATAGGAACAATATTGTTGACTCCTTTCCCTGCCTAATAAGAGTATTTACGTTTCAGTTATTAGGGAAAAGAAGATATATCTTCGATATGTATATCGATTGTTGCCTGCATGGAAAAATCGATCTATGAGGTATTAAAAAGAATAAAAAAATAAATAAGAAAATGAGTGAGGTAAAGAACAAAGCCATGTACACATTTTTTTTTGTTTTTGACGTATTTTCAAAGGCTTCTTTAGAGCATTTCGGAATTTTGAATCTACACACTTTGAACCTTGACAGTTTGAGACCATTTATTTTTTATACATATATAGGAAGGGTTCTAGTAACGGTAAAGCAAAGTAAAGAGAAAGTTTTTAATAATTAAGTGTTCAAAATATACGTCCACAAAATAAGAATGACAGAGGTGGAAACGCATTTTAACCCGTCTTCCTAGTTCACGCCTCATCGATCCTCCCCAGTGGCCATACGACTCTCATCGAGGTTCAGAGTCGCGAAGTTCAGAGGGCGAACATAGGGATTTTTTCATTCTCTTTTTTTTCACATCATAACAATTATAATGTTCAGGAAAACAAACTTCTTCGTCTCATTTTTACCTTTATTCACGTTTTTTCCTCTAACGAGTCTTGTCATATAGAACAGGAGTCCCCTTCTCATTAAAAAAAAAATGTATCCGCAAATTTAATCCGGGAAGACCTGAAAATTATATTTTGAGCTCGAAGAAGTAAGCGGATCATTTGGCTCCCTCGTAATTCTGACACCTTTTCACGCCTCAGGTGACTCAAACTTTTAACAGTACTCTTTCCGGGAATTTAAAAAAAAAAAAACATGCTTCTCACGTTGAAAGTTCATCCTAGAAGTTTTTTCTCCTACTTCATTTAAAACACTATGATTATTACATAGGGCCTTCAACGAGTGGGAGAGTTTGAGTCGACCAGAATTTGAATGGCCATTGAAATTAAATAAAAGGTGTTTTCTCATTAGGCGCCTCTTCATTCTGCAGTTGGCTGCACCATTTGTAGCACTCATTAGAAAATTATCTATTGACATAGTTGGTAAAAAGAACCATCCAAGTTGTAATTCATCAGGGGATTCAATAGAATGTAGCAAGTATACTAACGAAGTCTACAGTTTTACCGCTACAACTCTTCGTTACCACTCCAAATATGGTACCTCTAACAACACCCCTTACGGGATAAAAACCTTCTCTTTTATTTCTTATTCTTATTGTGTAAGTATAATAAGTGTTGTTATGTAGGTACCTATTCACCCGAAGCAATGTGCAAGTTGTTCTCATGTACTTGATTTAATAGCAACGTCCAGCGTTGATGTTGAGCACCAGTGTTACGGTCTAGAAGATAATCGATTCATTGATAAGTATTTGAACTCCTATAAGTAAGTTAGTACTTAGTATCCACCAACGCCCAGCTTCAGAACAGGTTTCAGGTAGGTATAAACACGGGGACTTGGAAATTCGCCAAGCAAGGAGCCCTCTTTAGCCTCTAAGCTCATCGATCAAGTTCATCGGCCTCAAATAATGGAGGCACTACTGAAGACGGCTCTGTTCACTATAATAAACTCACCGAAGGTATAAAAAGTCTCGCTTAAGAACCCACCCTAATATCCAAGATGCTTTGCCAAAGAAAAGGTAGAGTTTTATCCGAGGGGGGAAATCGGTAGAAAGCCCAAAAGCCCCGTCGGTTTGACGAGCCAATAAACTACCGTTCAAGCGACCTTTCCTGCTACTGTTTGCATTATGGATAGTGTGCTCTTGTTATAACAAGTGCCATTGCTCGTCTATATACTTCTCGGGGCAACGGCTCCCCCATTTTGACACAAAAAGCGGCCCAAGGCCCACAGTTATTTTCATCGTATCGATCCAATTACACGAGATGAAAAAATCTCTGTTCTGCAGGCGTTCTTGAACCTTTTTGTCAGAAAAATAGACGAAGATAATATCTACCAATACAATAAATCATATCTACCACGCTAATAGACGTTGTGAATTATCCTTCGTTGTTCTTAGTCTTGAGGTTCTTAGTCCCTAGAATCAAGACTTTCTGAGATGGTATTTGTATGAGGCATCTCATTCTCACTTACATCGTCACCATGTGAGACCCCCGGGTATGCGACGAGCTTTCAGATATAATTAAACCTGTCAGCTGGGAAGCGGTTGAACGTGCCCTAATACCACACCGGTCGATATATCATCAATCACCGCGAAGAGAATCGTGAGAACTGTTACCAACGTCTTACTTCCTCATCCCGTCTTGACAGCCTCCAAATGCAAAATAATTTATGTTCTTGACGAGTTCTGGATGAAGCTGCTTCGGTTTTGTGATAAGGTGTGGTGTGATATGGCATGGAAAATAAAATGTCATGGTGGAGCTCAAAAAAGGGTTTTGAAAATGAGACATGTTTTTCAGTTTTTTGTGTCGTGTGTCATCTTTTTTTTTTACTCAGCTGAATGATGACTTATCTCAAGCGCTGTAGCATTGTACATTGTGAGATGGGCATTGTAACCTCGCGAATAACGTGCCTCTATTGCCGCACGTACAGTGCACACATGTTTGAATGCAAACAATGGGAAATACGGAGAGAGCAAAAACAAGAAATTCAGGCCACCACCCCCTACATCTGAGGAGGTCATACAGAACATGCCTGATAATGTGAACAATGGAACATTAATGAAACAAGGAAGCGGGCGATATGTGGGAGGTCCTGTAAGGCATGATGGAGCGTAGAAGGTACATGTAGCTCGAGCTGAATTATATAGAGTGAGCGTGTAATTCCAATAAGAGGTTCATCGCATTAAGCACCATGAGCACATATCCGACAAACATGTGTGATAGGAGCGCTCATATACGTGAGCGAATGCGTAGCATCATGTAGTTCATTACCAATAAACTATCGACAACAAATGATAAATGTTCCGCCATTACCCGATATAAACCAACGTAGCATGTACACTTCTACTGTACTTGTAAGGAAAAATCATGTTAAGATTTAATACAAAACGGCAAGTATGCATTTCCTCTATCCTTTTATCCATTTTTTACGGTCCTCAGAATAGCCCTACAAGCGACTTTTTTTTACAAGGGTAGATTGAAACAGCGGGACTCGAGTATTGATCAGAATAAGATCGGTGGCAGATGGTAACTCATCCAAATAAGACAAACATGCCATTTCCTTTTTTTCCACGAAGCACCCTCGGGGGTTTTCCTAAATTCAATACCAGCCTTTTGCATTCAAGTCAACGGTTGAATTTAAAAGGATAATGAATCTAATTCATCCCGGCGGAAGGTTTCTGTCTTTGAATCCCTTTTTTCTTCCCTTCACTCCAACGCCTCAAATTCGTTTTCTTTTCCTTCCTTTATCCCACTCATTTCCTCGTCAGGCGGACCGATAATGGAAACCAAACACGTTTTAGCTTAACGGACTCTCCAAATAGTACTGTAACTACTGTATTTTCGGCGATATGAAAGAAAATACCGGCCTAACTCTTCAAATAAAGTAAGTTCAAATAATGTTCATATTCTTTCCCCCTCCCACCACCATGTTGATGCACATACTTCGTTGTAGCGAACGTTGCATAATAGAGTTTTATGTATCTCTAAAAATCAATTTCGTTTGTTTTTATCAAAATAATAGTTACACCCTCGTTGTTTAATTATAAAATAAATCCTCGTCGAGTTTTTATTTCTAAAAGTTTGTAGGCTTTGACATGGTGCAAAAAATGCAAAAATGTTACCCTTACAATCTTTTAGAGCACTATATGGCCTATCTCATTTTCAGCACGACACTAATGAGAGACAAGGCAAACTCACTGGATTCGAAGCTGACGAAACCCTAGTGAAAGAATTGGCTACGATTTAGTGGTATTTAAACGTCACTTCGATAGTAGAGGTACTTAGACAGCCAGGCCGGGGATGCACAGGGTTCCAAATTCACTAAACTCTAAACTGTTCATTTCTCATCTGTGTTATTTCGGTGGCTAAAGTGACGGCAAATACTGTCAAGTACAACTGAAGGGGGCAAATACGGATCTCAGTACCCCAATTATTCCCATTAATTATCTCCTTCCGGATTCTTTCATCAGCACTGTGATAGTAAACCATGTGAACGCTGAATTGCTCATTCTTATTTCATATCATCGAAACCTACTCGGTAGGTACTTTTTTCACAGAAAACGGCATTTCTGCTCATGTGCCTCACGTTGTTGAGCAAGTCTGTAAGAATTTTCTCGTTAGAAGCCGAAGATCCCTAATTTTTCTTACGATGACGCGATCCGAAGTCTTCAACCCCCAACCGCACGATACCAGTTGTAGCCATCGACTTGGAAAACCCAATATACGAAGTTAACCCCAATCTCCTCTCCTTCGTGCAATGCCCATCAACTGTGGTTGGCTTGAATATTAAAGTTTGTTAATATTGAAATTCAAATCAGCCTGGCCGACTCCGGGCGCATGTTTCCCTCACACCTCCTGATACAGCGAAGGACAACTCAATTACTGTAGGCAATATAACTTTTAACGGAGTCTACGGTAACGACGTTTAGCGTTGCTCGAGATAACTTCGTCTGCCAACTTGTTTGGTTATTGAAAGGGTCCCTTTGTCAATTGATGACACGAGTTTCTCCAATTCTGAATCCGTAACTTCAGGTTCAAATTGATGCCTGAAGGATTACAAATATTCAAGGTGTTTGATTTGATTATCCGATTAATATGAAATCTCAGATAAATTTATCCAGCTACTATCACAAGACTTGATCATTTAACCTAAATGCTGGAGCTGTCTTGCAACGTCAAGTATTTGCACAATTCAAGGAGTAAACTTCGCTTCTGCGAGAAAATTACTATTGTAATGTTAATGCTTGGACCCACTGTTATGCTAACGAAATGGAGGGTTCTCCGCACAATGGCTCGAAGGTAATGGGATAACCCTCATTAGCTGTTAAGGGATCAAACTCGTACAAACTCTAAGCTGTCTCAGCAGCTGAATAGACATATTCAATCGGGAAATAGAATATTTGACTTCATTTTACGGATACAGTTGTTCTATACAGATTATAAAATAACCAGTCGTGGTACATTTGAATCAATACTGAGTGAAACATTTTATAGAAACTGATGCGTCACATAAATCACACCTAATCCTCAAAGTCTATTACCGCTTTCAAACTGTAGGTATCCAATCCATTGAGCGGCTGTCTGTCCAGTGGAAAATGACACCTAACACGCCTAGGTCTTTAAGAACTTCGGAAGCCCATTTTCTAAATACCCGTAATCATTTAAAAAAATAATTAAAACAAAGGTGGCTTTTTTAAATTGGTTTTTAAATTACTTTTTTTAAATCTGAAAGTGGAAGTTTGTAATCCGATCAAGGTAAATAAAATAAAATGAACAGCTCATTTGGATGAGGCTAAATCTTGTTGTTGGTTTAAAGTGCATTTTCATCCTTCTCGATCCCACACCCTCCGAGCTTCAAAGGGGAATTTGGGCGGTGGAATTTCGGCGTATACATCAAATTGAAAGAGGGGCCGAGGGTTTTGCACAGAATCATTGTAAATTAGGTGGGTTATGCGAGTCAATTCACCAACCTCAAATACCAACTGGAAAAGGGGCGTTTTAATGAGTCGCGGAAAATAATTGCCAACTCAACTTCACGCCAGTTTCGTTGTCCGCAATTAAATCAAAAAATGCTCATTAGTTCGACAAAGTTAATGAAGGGGAGTAGCTCTGAAAGTAGATCAATACTGTTCGTTCCATTATTCAGAATCGAGGTCACTCACGAAAAGCAAATTGTTTGCCGCCAGCAATTATTCTTATTGATCGCGATTGAATGAGTGATTAATGAATAATATGAACAAACACCGGTTTAGATTACTCGCGAATGAGTTTTAATAACCGACAAAGTTAGGTAAGGTGAAATAGATTATTGAACAGGGAACAGGCTAGAAATATGGGGTGTTCGGGTTATGAGATAAGATGATTCAGTGACTCGTATTTTGAGAAAGTGAAACGTAACGGAAGGAATTTCATTTCGCGCTTGATATTCCTAGCCCAGACTCCGTCACTCGCATTTCGAGGCGTTAACAAAGTTGATTGCTTTGCTAAAGAACGCTGAATGCATACTTGACATATTTATCTGCGTAATATTCACTGAACTATTATACGTCAAGTTCAATTCGTTGAATGTGACACGAGATGGAATTAACATGACGCGTAGCTTATTCTACGACCAAGTTAAATCCCCCCTCCCTCTCTCAAATTTGGGGGCTTGATACTATGGGCAAAGTCCAAAATAATTTGCTAATGTAGTCCTATTTTCTCACAACAATTCTGACACGAGTGAGTGGATGACACCTTAATTTATGATGAAAGATGTCTTCCTACATTTTCCCAGATATTCATGATAGAGATTCAGAAATCAATTGACAGAAGTATGCTGAACACAGAACGTCAGGGTCGCATGTGCAACTTTTGAAAGAAGTTGGCAGGGATTGCGATGACGTAAAATATAAGAATCGAATACGGTACACATTTATATACTTATTTATTTTGATTGCCGAAATCGTTTAACAAAGATAAAATACTATTATAAGGAAAAACAGAAAATGCCAATCCAAGGCATGAGGAGCATGGAAAATCACTACCACACATTTTCGTTGGTCATTCCTTGAATATTTAACCTACGTTTTCATGCAGAAAGTCAACCTCTCCGACTCTCCCCGAAAATTGTTTCTGGGCGTTTCAAGGTGTCATGAGGAAAATTAAAAATGAACATCCGTCGTCCGCCGTCCACACCATTTTTGATAGAAAACCCTGAAATATTGGTCACGGACCCGTTTTCAGCTCCATGTCCAGCACGACACTTTTCAGTCCGATCGGACCAGATTTGGAGGAGTAGGGGTCATGTGTATTTTTAAAAACGGATTTTTGATATTTTCGGCGATCTAGGCGTGAGGGGTATTATTATCGACTAGATTTCGGACCCTGAATCCAATGAGACGGGTCCGGGAGCGATTGGTGCCTACCGGAAGAGTTTATAGGTCAAAATGGGTACCTACTCACCTATTTCGAAACTGGGTTTCCGAGATTTCTGGTACCTAGGCAAAAAAATCATTTTCCACTAAATTTTGGGCGCTGAATGGAATGAGTCCCCATGAGCCTGGTCCGAGGAATAAACAATCCCTATGATCTACTCATACCTTTCATTCACACTCCTAGGTCTCAAAAAACTCGAAACCTTATTTATTTCACAAATTATTCATGTTCACCTGTAGAAGGCCTACATCCGGGTGATTTGGCTGTTTTGTTCTGTGTACTCGTTATTCCCGATAATTCGCGGGAAGGCGTTCGAATATTTGGCCTCCATGTAGTAGCTATAGCTAAAACATTTTTCAACGAGACGGAGGCCAGTGCCTTGCTTAGCAGCGGGCGATCTTGTTTCTTGGAAAGGCTTTATTTTCCTCTTTCGTGGGTTGTCCCTTCGAAGTGCTGGCAAGCATTATCAACCCAAGGAAGCGGGACACAATTCCACGAAATCTCAATCTTAGGATGCGAACAAATCTCGAATGATTTCAGTTATCACGCCATCCTCCGTATACCAACAGGGAAGTGGGAGACGGGTAAAATTTGCTCAGCCCCCTAGAGTCTCTCATCATCAAGTTTGCTGTTTGTAAAGGAGGATGCGCTTCAATCAATCTGCGTACAACTGAGCACAGTGCATACAAGGGGGGGATCAAATTAATGAACTCAGCCTTGGAATATTGATTGCGAACCCTATCGCTGCGTACTTCATTAGGAAAACATGAAAAGGCAAATTTCGTCTCGACCTTTTGCCACCAGCAACGGACCAAGCCCGGAAAATTCCAGATTGTTGGCTATATTAAGCTGGAAATTCTTTCAAAGGTTTATTGTTTTTATTTATTGATCGATCATGGAGGGAATGATTTCCTCATTCAGTGTGCAACCCGAGGCCGGTGTGAGCCACAGGGAGGACGGAAACTCGTGGCGGCACGAGCTTGTGCGTCAGTAGTGCATGTTATTGGAGAATAGATGTTATTGCACACCAAAACCGATTCATACTTGGTGCTTTGTTGGGTTCCAGTACAATGCCCTGTCGATCAACATTAATTGGTCCTCATAACTTTTCAAACCGACCGGGCCGAATGGTGGAGGGAGGTTATGGGTCAAACCGGGTATCTAGATTTTCGGGTACCTAGAGGTGGCGGGTATCATATCCCACTACATGATTGGGCACTAAATCGATTGGAATTAGTCGGGGACAATCTGTTTTCACTGTTTTCCCTATTTCCCCCATGCTCCTGGTACAAGGAATAGCCAACCTCTCTGAAAGAATTTGCAACGTTATGCTTGGTTATTCCTTGAATAATCAACCTATGTTTTTAATGGAACTTTCATTGCTTTCCCCGAGGAAGAATATATTCGAAGTAACAGGCAATGAATCTTAGAGGACTCAAACTACGTAATAACTTGCCGAGTTGATGGTTCGCAGGTGGCTCGGCAGTGATCCATTGTTTCCTCAAGCAAACTTCAGCCACCGTATTTAGCTTGAGGTAAACTTTCTAGAATTCTGGAGCGTCTGGGTTTCCTATCAAGTGAAGCGAAAATAGGAGGGGAAATGTAATCGTGAAACGTGAAATCTGATAAGGTTCCATTGTTTCTGATTAGAGATTTGACACGGAAGCCTTTCTGGGACTTGATGAAATAGTGAGCTATTTTTGTGTGTGGACCTCTTCACTGGTTCTCTTCAAACAAATGATGGTCTGGACAACTACAGAAATAGGATGACACTGCGAATGTCTCTTGATATTACTTTATCGAACATTGATTCAACATGATTCAATTGAAAGTAGGTACGATTTGCGTATATGGAAGAGAACGCTTAAAAAAACCGACCCTCTCAATGGGGAGGGTGGTGATCATAAAATAAATACAGTAAGTTAATTAATAACCGATATCTAAAAACCTTTCGCGATACTGACGAACAAGTAGGCACGGAGGCACATCGATTTTCGAAATAGCTATTTTTACCCATACCTTACCACCATTCGTTGCAATTGAGTTGAAAATTAGGCACCACTAGAACTCACACGAGGTCTTTGTGCAAATTTTAGGGTTTTCCAGTCCAGGATTTTTCGGATTTCCCATGTTCAACATCCTAGATAACGTGGTAACTATAACCGACCAATAATTTGTATTATTGGTATTTACTACCATAATATGGTATCATCATATTCACCTTTTCATTTATTATTATTTACTACTTAGAATATTTATCTTTTCCTTCCTCGGTGTACGGCAACGGTAAGTGAATACCATTAATTATAAAATTACCAGAGCCCCAAGTTTTTGAACCACCAAGGGAACTCGAAGGGATGGGTTCTACATTTGCGAGGGTGTAATGTCAAAATATGAATGTTATTCATAACAGCCATCGAATTCGTGTTCAGGTAAGAAATCATCTGCAGGTTTATGTAACATAATTCCGTCCGCTTATCTTGAATATTGCGGTTAGTCAACTGTCTTGATGTCAAATGAAATCCTCGTTAACACTATTCCCGTTAGATTTGCGTGAAGAAAGATAGCCAAACTATTGTTTGATAGACATTCGGTCATTTAAAGTGAGCACATCGAACTTGCTGCACGGAGTGCAGCGCGCGCCCAGTCACGTAACTTCAACTACCGCGCATAGTACGCGCTTCCGCTTTCGTAACACATTGGACCCTCAGCACATTAAGGTAAGGACAGTTGTGGAGGTCATAAATAGAATACCACTTCTCTCCACTGCAAGGAATGTAACAAATATGTATGCGAAAACCATTCAGTTGGTAAGTTTTCTGCCAAATCTGCGATTACGCACCTACTGAAGACACTGAAATGATTACGGATGAACATTGATCCTTTTTGGTTGGTTATTCCATGAATAATTAACTTTATAGTACTTTGTTTTATAGTCAGTCCCAGACTAGGAACCCAGTCAGTATCATCAGCAAAACCACAAAAGGAAAAATTTATTTTCTACAGCTGTCAGTGTAGGCAAAAGGATCTGCGACGACTCGATCGGGAACTAGTTGGCGGTACAGCGAGGAAACACTACGGCTAATCACGAACGGAAAATACCGAATACCGAGTTTTAGCAATGAACGGAACATTCGATAACTAGCGATATCTGACTACGCATTAACCGATACGTGCCGGAGAAGCGAAGACGACGTGAGATAACTTGGCCGAGAATGGAGCACAGAGAATGACGGTGCTCACTGGAGGTGGATACGGGTCAAAATGGGTAGGCTAACTACATATATTATCTATCTGAAATAGGGTTTTCGCCACTAAATAATTTATCACTAAATGTTGGACAGTGATTTGACTAGAATGAATCTGGGACACTCTCACTGTTTCCCGTACACTCCAAGGAGTAACCAACCCTTCTGAAAAAATTTGCAGCATTTCTTCCTTCCAATCAAGTGCTATTCTAATTTCTTTTTTTTCAATATTCTTGAAGTCGATTCAAGAATACCTATGCCTATACCTGCTCCTATGTTGTTTAGGAATCCCTATTTCAAATGTAACTATTTACTTCAAGATACATTATCATAATCCAAATATTTTACGACTACAATTATTCATAAATAAAACATCAGCAGCCAAACGTTACGAAAATAAATTGTGGATAGGTACCTACTGTAATTGGGTTTACATTCGATATAATCATTTCACCCATGTCAAAACTCGCCTTTTGTCTTCAAAAATCATATTAATTGGATCAGCCGCACGGAGTGTGGGGCGCGCCCGCTCATACGATCCCTCCTACCCGATGAAATGTTAATCGCGTCCTATCTAATATGCTCTCTGGAAAATAAATTATTCAGTCGTAAATCGGCCGTTAGGCAAAAACGAGAATTGACTGTAAGCTGGCTCGATAAGGCTGCGCCGTATAATATTACTGGTTCTGGCTAAATTAACCGATGAATTAAGTTTAATGAAGCGTTTGATGAGGGTTTCGTTCGGGTATACTTCCAGAATTTGAGCACAATCTCAGTGTATTCTATTCTCCCCCTTCCCTCAGCCCCATTACTAACTAAAGCCATTTCTCAGTTGAACCTCCTGTTCATGAGGGCCGAGCCCTAAGAAGACTACGTTACAACCAGCCTGCGTTGTGTGTGTATCTAACCCAGATAAGAGAAGGACAAGCGTGCTTTGCATTAATACAGCCCTTCAAATGTACGCTAATCCCGTGGAAAAGCCTCCAAGCCCCATCCCATCTTATCAGAATTACGGCGTAGAGAGGTCCAGCTAACGGATAATTCACGGGTACACACTGCGTTGTATAATATTATGATTGTAGTCAAATTCTGGAACAACAGATATGGTAACAATGACGAAATGGTAAACCAGACGTGAAAGCGTTCAACCGCCCGTGATTCGACCGAATTTCCCGCATGAACCAATATAGTTACGCGGTGATGTGAACAAAAATTACATTAATTTACGGGCTCACATTAATCAACTCTCTCAACCATGTCATTAACTAACACAAGTGAGAACACATCATTTGAGCGAAGGAAATCAGACATCCTTCTAGCCGCAGGTAGATGTACGTTAAAAGCCATTCGTTCACGAATCAACCTCTCAGTCTTCTCGCTGTTTCTTTGTGTGTTGGACGTGTATTTACAATATTATTTTGTACTCACACGTATCTAGAGTTTAGACCAATAATTCTCATGTGGGGTAAATATAGTGAATTAGATCAAATAATGGGGTTTTAATTAATCTGACGATTTGCTGTTGAAAAGGGATCGTGACTTAAGTTGGTCATGAATAATTATTATGAAACTCAACGGTTGCTGTGGGTTATTCTGCTCACTTTTTCGGCGGCGGCAATCACTACTGATATCACCAAATATCCTGGATCGAGTGAGTAAAATAATAATCATGTACTACTATTGCAGTTTTGGTTAGAAGCGATATGAGGGGTACTATGATATATTCACGCGCTGATCCCTCCCATACTAAATAGGACGTCTTCCATGCTCTTTTGGTTATTCATGAATAATCAACCTGTTTCATTGAAGAAAGTCAACCTCCCCAATTACCAGAAAACGTAGACAATTTTATGAAAATCTGACATTTTAGTAAGATACCCAAGTCAGGTTTCCAGCTCCGGTTGGTTCTCGAAACCTCAGACCAGTCAAAATGTGTTTTTTGAAAAATGGATGTTCGAGATTTTTTGCTATCTAGGCGTGTGAGGTGCCATTTTCCAATAAAGTTTGGACGCCGAATCCATTCGTTATTGGAGCACATACGTTCACATAACGTTGAATCAAATATATTCCTTTGGAGGATATTTTTCGATACCTGACATAAAATACATTCCATATTTAAGGGTGTGCTAGTAGGTACGAGCCTACAAAATTGGGTCGAGATTACGCAAACAATATTAGTCAAATTTCTATGCCGAGCTTTCAATTTACATAAAATCTTCCTCAAAGCGAACGTTGGAGCGTGGCACTCAGCACGATGAGTGAGGAAATTCGACTATTTTCAGCTCTTATTTTCGATTAATATTCTATAACTTTGGTTATTTCTGAAGAATTATTATTGATTTCCACAGCCAACCTTCATTCTCAGAAGGACACTGAAAAAATTATGAGGTGGTTCAGGAGTCGTCAAGTCAATGAAAGCAATCCCTCGACGAAACGTCACATTGGTCACCGAACTGCGATAATCGACGTCTTGATTGTCCCTCTAGACGCACCTGGACTTCATAGAGAAACGATTGGACCAGAAAAACTAATCGAGTTGAGATCAACAGAAGATTCTCACGGTGAGTTGAATTTGAATTGTCCCGAAGACTTCCGATTTTGTTTATTAGGTTGCAGAGCGAAAGTATTGTTCCATTTTTTCGAATAAAAATCTCGTGGAGTGTAGTCATCTGTCAAAAATGTCCTCACAATAGGTCCCAATGTGAAACCTACGGCAGGAAAACATGGTTCGTGAGCGCAATTGTGCGACTGTTTCTTCACGCTTACATTAGCGATGTTTATGTCAGAAGTCACTTTTTGTCTACATGGTAGTCTAACACACTTCTTATTTTGAATAAATCTTATGAAGTTCTAAAATGTCACTTGGAAATTGCACATTTCACTTGAAAACTAAGAGGAATGTGTGGAAAAGTGCTTACTTCATTTAACCTAACTTTATAGAGCAATATTTAATTTCATCTAGTATTTATAAATTTCATATATAAATAAAAATAATAAGTCTTCTGTCACCTCCGCTGTAATAATATAAGTTAATGTAATCGAAATTGAATAAGCATGTGGGGTAAAGGGAATTGAATCTTACCGAACACCACTGGC
>CM033999.1:31710645-31737608 GCA_019603395.1 Cyrtorhinus lividipennis
AACTTATCTTAAGACAAGGTCCTATGTTTGACCTAAAAAAAAAAAATAGTTATTTTGCTTGGTGTGAAACTGCTGACCCCAAATTTGATGATGGATAGTTTTTCCGATCTCTATGAATCTTGGATCTCAAGCGTAGTTCACTAGTAGGTATTCACTGATAGGGCTCTTGGTGAAACTTATCAAGCAACACTCTCCTGGCTAGTAGTCGACCGCAGCCCTAAACACGTTCCCGTCAAGCACAAGTCCTCTTATACAACATGTGCTCGACAACAAGAAAAGCCCATTCCATCCTTGTCAAGGAGTCGGGTCCCTTCCCGTTCAGAACATTCGATTTCCTCTACTTGACACCATCAACCTGCTGGAGACACTCAAGTTAGCTTAGTTCTCTAGAGGTTACAAACTTTGGAGTTCCACAAAATAATTTTCAATCAAATATCGATTGACACTCTCTACCAACACCGATTTGTACAAATTCAACACAATATAAATAGCAGGACTGAGGGTTTGAGAGTTTGAGCTCTTCGAACATTCCAAAAAATCTTTAAAAATACCTCCCCCCCCCCTCAAGTTCCTCTTTGGAAATTAGGGGACGTAATCAAGTTCCAAAAAGTCATTTCGAAGACTTGGGATGGATAGGATCATGAACAGGAAAAGATTATGACTCTCTACTCCTTTACGGCCTCACGACCGTCTGCTCATTCGAGTTATAATAAGTTCAAAACTTTTGGCACTTCTTCCCCTCCCACAGCTACTGTTGTAGAATTATCATCCTTTTTCTTATATAATCCAACTATGAGGCATCGTTTCCTTTCGTACCATAGTAGTTTTTACATATAGATGAGGGCCCTCCATCTTATTTTCATTTGAAATTCACAGGCGACGTTGTTATTGCATTCGTTAGATTAGGTAGGGAATCAAGTTATACAACTTAGGATTTGGCTATTTAGGTACATACAAATTAATTCAAAATGCTATGATCGGAATGGAGTGGGGTTCACCAACACTGTAAATGGGGTTTTCCAGCCTGGAGCACTTGTTATGCGGGTTTGACTACCCTAGGGTTGCAATTGACTTTACCAACAGTTCAACGCCAGTATCGAGAGGTCATGTTTACTGCCTAACCTGCTTGTCTTTGAGACCTGTCATCTCCATAGCTCATCACTATCTCCATATCTGGCGCCTTCCTACAATATGTACTCCGGGTAGTGCATACAATCTCCAGACGCCCGACAGGCGACAGCCACACCCACTTACTCAGGGATTTCGGGGAAGCTTGTATTTCAACTAAGAATTTCACTTTTTTGGCTGAAGTTCTTTTAAAATTAAATGGTATCGTGAACAGACAGCAACAGGTGAATTTCGCTCGAGTTGCAGAATGGAAATCTCCCTTCATCTCTCAATTGACTGCACGACGAGTGTATTTCCCTCCATTATTGTAACCTCACTTCAGAATAAGCGTCTTTTGGCTCTCGATTGAGTTTCCCCATATATAACATGTGACGTATAACATTCTCAACACTGGAGTCTTCGTCACTTAAGACGGTCAAACCCTGAGACTGTACTTTTGTGTATTATATTACGAAAAAGAAAACGGTGATTAAAGGAAACAGGGATGTAAATAATTCGTAAAAAAATCGCTTAAAATATAAGGGGTGAAATGAATTTCTCCGAGGTTGAACATGAAGGTTGAGTAGTGTTGAGTCACCGTCCTGCTGGGGAACAGTGTGTTTCTGGCTCCCAGTGGCAGCCTAAAACTTAAGGTGACCGGATGATTGAAATTGCGGCCGAGAGAGAGAGAGAAAGGGCGTCGAAAGCCGAAAGAAAAGAAACAATTTCAAGGAGCCCGGATCCCAGGGAATGAAGTGGAGAGAGGAAGTAGGTACCTCCAGAGGGCGTCCAAGGTGATTGGCGTTCCTCAGATGCTCCACTCGCCCTCCCAAGACGACGGCCTCCTTCAAATGAAAGAAAAGCGGAATTTAATCGAGATAAGGTTCATACCAACAGCTCTGGGAATGGGCCGGTATTTTCATTAAGTCGGGCGTTTATAATTTATTCTCGCTCTTCGAAGACTGGGAGTTCGCCTTCGGATCAGTCTTCATTAGTGAGGAGCAATATGCCATAATACCCGGTAACGACCGGCTGAACCAATACCACAGTGGAAATATTCGCACCTTCTGAGAAGTGTGTAAGAGCAATGCGAGTTATAGGAAGAATAGGAAGATAATTTTGATTTGTCACAAATAGGAACAATATTGTTGACTCCTTTCCCTGCATAATAAGAGTATTTACGTTTCAGTTATTAGGGAAAAGAAGATATATCTTCGATATGGTTATGGATTGTTGCCTGCATGGAAAAATCGATCTATGAGGTATTTGAAAAAAATAAATAAATAAGAAAATGAGTGAGGTAAAGAACAAAGCCATGTACACATTTTTTTTTTTTTTTGTTTTTGACGTATTTTCAAAGGCTTCTTTAGAGCATTTCGGAATTTTGAATCTACCCACTTTGAATCTTGACAGTTTGAGACCATTTATTTTTTATACATATAGGAAGGGTTCTAGTAACGGAAAGCAAAGTAAAGAGAAAGTTTTTAATAATTAAGTGTTCAAAATATACGTCCACAAAATAAGAATGACAGAGGTGGAAACGCATTTTAACCCGTCTTCCTAGTTCACGCCTCATCGATCCTCCCCAGTGGCCATACGACTCTCATCGAGGTTCAGAGTCGCGAAGTTCAGAGGGCGAACATAGGGATTTTTTCATTCTCTTTTTTTTTCACATCACAACAATTATAATGTTCAGGAAAACAAACTTCTTCGTCTCATTTTTACCTTTATTCACGTTTTTTCCTCTAACGAGTCTTGTCATATAGAACAGGAGTCCCCTTCTCATTAAAAAAAAAAAATGTATCCGCAAATTTAATCCGGGAAGACCTGAAAATTATATTTTGAGCTCGAAGAAGTAAGCGGATCATTTGGCTCCCTCGTAATTCTGACACCTTTTCACGCCTCAGGTGACTCAAACTTTTAACAGTACTCTTTCCGGGAATTAAAAAAACAAAACACATGCTTCTCACGTTGAAAGTTCATCCTAGAAGTTTTTTCTCCTACTTCATTTAAAACACTGATGATTATTACACGGGGCCTTCAACGAGTGGGAGAGTTTGAGTCGACCAGAATGTGAATGGCCATTGAAATTAAATAAAAGGTGTTTTCTCATTAGGCGCCTCTTCATTCTGCAGTTGGCTGCACCATTTGTAGCACTCATTAGAAAATTATCTATTGACATAGTTGGTAAAAAGAACCATCCAAGTTGTAATTCATCAGGGGATTCAATAGAATGTAGCAAGTATACTAACGAAGTCTACAGTTTTACCGCTACAACTCTTCGTTACCACTCCAAATATGGTACCTCTAACAATACCCCTTACGGAATAAAAACCTTCTCTTTTAGTTCTTATTATTATTGTGTAAGTATAATAAGTGTTGTTATGTAGGTACCCATTCACCCGAAGCAATGAGTAAGTTGTTCTCATGTACTTGATTTAATAGCAACGTCCAGCGTTGATGTTGAGCACCAGTGTTACGGTCTAGAAGATAATCGATTCATTGATAAGTATTTGAACTCCTATAAGTAAGTTAGTACTTAGTATCCACCAACGCCCAGCTTCAGAACAGGTTTCAGGTAGGTATAAACACGGGGACTTGGAAATTCGCCAAGCAAGGAGCCCTCTTTAGCCTCTAAGCTCATCGATCAAGTTCATCGGCCTCAAATAATGGAGGCACTACTGAAGACGGCTCTGTTCACTATAATAAACTCACCGAAGGTATAAAAAGTCTCGCTTAAGAACCCACCCTAATATCCAAGATGCTTTGCCAAAGAAAAGGTAGAGTTTTATCTGAGGGGGGAAATCGGTAGAAAGCCCAAAAGCCCCGTCGGTTTGACGAGCCAATAAACTACCGTTCAAGCGACCTTTCCCGCTACTGTTTGCATTATGGATAGTGTGCTCTTGTTATAACAAGTGCCATTGCTCGTCTATATACTTCTCGGGGCAACGGCTCCCCCATTTTGACACAAAAAGCGGCCCAAGGCCCACAGTTATTTTCATCGTATCGATCCAATTACACGAGATGAAAAAATCTCTGTTCTGCAGGCGTTCTTGAACCTTTTTGTCAGAAAAATAGATGAAGATAATATCTACCAATACAATAAATTATATCTACCACACTAATAGACGTTGTGAATTATTCTTCGTTGTTCTTAGTCTTGAGTTTCTTAGTCCCTAGAATCAAGACTTTCTGAGATGGTATTTGTATGAGGCATCTCATTCTCACTTACATCGTCACAATGTGAGACCCCCGGGTATGCGACGAGCTTTCAGATATAATTAAACCTGTCAGCTGGGAAGCGGTTGAATCGTGCCCTAATACCACACCGGTCGATATATCATCAATCACCGCGAAGAGAATCGTGAGAACTGTTACCAACGTCTTACTTCCTCATCCCGTCTTGACAGCCTCCAAATGCAAAATAATTTATGTTCTTGACGAGTTCTGGATGAAGCTGCTTCGGTTTTGTGATAAGGTGTGGTGTGATATGGCATGGAAGATAAAATGTCATGGTGGAGCTCAAAAAAGGGTTTTGAAAAAGAGACATGTTTTTCAGTTTTTTGGGTCGGGTGTCATCTTTTTTTACTCTGCTGAATGATGACTTATCTCAAGCGCTGTAGCATTGTACATTGTGAGATGGGCATTGTAACCTCGCGAATAACGTGCCTCTATTGCCGCACGTACAGGGCACACATGTTTGAATGCAAACAATGGGAAATACGGAGAGAGCAAAAACAAAAAATTCACGCCACCACCCCCTACATCTGAGGAGGCCATACAGAACATGCCTGATAATGTGAACAATGGAACATTAATGAAACAAGGAAGCGGGCGATATGTAGGAGGTCCTGTATGGCATGATGGAGCGTAGAAGGTACATGTAGCTCGAGCTGAATTATATAGAGTGAGCGTGTAATTCCAATAAGAGGTTCATCGAAACGCATTAAGCACCATGAGCACATATCCGACAAACATGTGTGATAGGAGCGCTCATATACGTGAGCGAATGCGTAGCATCATGTAGTTCATTACCTATAAACTATCGACAACAAATGATAAATGTTCCGCCATTACCCGATATAAACCAACGTAGCATGTACACTTCTACTGTACTTGTAAGGAAAAATCATGTTAGATTTAATACAAAACGGCAAGTATGCGATTTCCTCTATCCTTTTATCCACTTTTTACGGTCCTCGGAATAGCCCTACAAGCGACTTTTTTTTACAAGGGTAGATTGAAACAGCGGGACTCGAGTATTGATCAGAATAAGATCGGTGGCAGATGGTAACTCATCCAAATAAGACAAACATGCCATTTCCTTTTTTTCCACGAAGCACCCTCGGGGGTTTTCCTAAATTCAATACCAGCCTTTTGCATTCAAGTCAACGGTTGAATTTAAAAGGATAATGAATCTAATTCATCCCGGCGGAAGGTTTCTGTCTTTGAATCCCTTTTTTCTTCCCTTCACTCCAACGCCTCAAATTCGTTTTCTTTTCCTTCCTTTATCCCACTCATTTCCTCGTCAGGCGGACCGATAATGGAAACCAAACACGTTTTAGCTTAACGGACTCTCCAAATAGTACTGTAACTACTGTATTTTCGGCGATATGAAAGAAAATACCGGCCTAACTCTTCAAATAAAGTAAGTTCAAATAATGTTCATATTCTTTCCCCCTCCCACCACCATGTTGATGCACATACTTCGTTGTACCGAACGTTGCATAATAGAGTTTTATGTATCTCTAAAATCAATTTCGTTTGTTTTTATCAAAATAATAGTTACACCCTCATTGTTTAATTATAAAATAAATCCTCGTCGAGTTTTTATTTCTAAAAGTTTGTAGGCTTTGACATGGTGCAAAAAATGCAAAAATGTTACCCTTACAATCTTTTAGAGCACTATATGGCCTATCTCATTTTCAGCACGACACTAATGAGAGACAAGGCAAACTCACTGGATTCGAAGCTGACGAAACCCTAGTGAAAGAATTGGCTACGATTTAGTGGTATTTAAACGTCACTTAAACTTCGATAGTAGAGGTACTTAGACAGCCAGGCCGGGGATGCACAGGGTTCCAAATTCACTAAACTCTAAACTGTTCATTTCTCATCTGTGTTATTTCGGTGGCTAAAGTGACGGCAAATACTGTCAAGTACAACTGAAGGGGGCAAATACGGATCTCAGTAACCCCAATTATTCCCATTGATTATCTCCTTCCGGATTCTTTCATCAGCAATGTGATAGTAAACCATGTGAACGCTGAATTGCTCATTCTTATTTCATATCATCGAAACCTACTCGGTACTTTTTTCTACAGAAAACGGCATTTCTGCTCATGTGCCTCACGTTGTTGAGCAAGTCTGTAAGAATTTTCTCGTTAGAAGCCGAAGATCCCTAATTTTTCTTACGATGACGCGATCCGAAGTCTTCAACCCCCAACCGCACGATACCAGTTGTAGCCATCGACTTGGAAAACCCAATATACGAAGTTAACCCCAATCTCCTCTCCTTCGTGCAATGCCCATCAACTGTGGTTGGCTTGAATATTAAAGTTTGTTAATATTGAAATTCAAATCAGCCTGGCCGACTCCGGGCGCATGTTTCCCTCACACCTCCTGATACAGCGAAGGACAACTCAATTACTGTAGGCAATATAACTTTTAACGGAGTCTACGGTAACGACGTTTAGCGTTGCTCGAGATAACTTCGTCTGCCAACTTGTTTGGTTATTGAAAGGGTCCCTTTGTCAATTGATGACACGAGTTTCTCCAATTCTGAATCCGTAACTTCAAGGTTCAAATTGATGCCTGAAGGATTACAAATATTCAAGGTGTTTGATTTGATTATCCGATTAATATGAAATCTCAGATAAATTTAGCCAGCTACTATCACAAGACTTGATCATTTAACCTAAATGCTGGAGCTGTCTTGCAACGTCAAGTATTTGCACAATTCAAGGAGTAAACTTCGCTTCTGCGAGAAAATTACTATTGTAATGTTAATGCTTGGACCCACTGTTATGCTAACGAAATGGAGGGTTCTCCGCACAATGGCTCGAAGGTAATGCGATAACCCTCATTAGCTGTTAAGGGATCAAACTCGTACAAACTCTAAGCTGTCTCAGCAGCTGAATAGACATATTCAATCGGGAAATAGAATATTTGACTTCATTTTACGGATACAGTTGTTCTATACAGATTATAAAATAACCAGTCGTGGTACATTTGAATCAATACTGAGTGAAACATTTTATAGAAACTGATGCGTCACATAAATCACACCTAATCCTCAAAGTCTATTACCGCTTTCAAACTGTAAGTATCCAATCCATTGAGCGGCTGTCTGTCCAGTGGAAAATGACACCTAACACGCCCTTCGGAAGCCCATTTTCTAAATACCCGTAATCATTCAAAATAAATAATTAAAACAAAAGCGACTTTTTTAAATTGGTTTTTAAATGACTTTTTTAAATCTGAAAGTGGAAGTTTGTAATCCGATCAAGGTAAATAAAATAAAATGAACAGCTCATTTGGATGAGGCTAAATCTTGTTGTTGGTTTAAAGTGCATTTTCATCCTTCTCGATCCCACACCCTCCGAGCATCAAAGGGGAATTTGGGCGGTGGAATTTCGGCGTATACATCAAATTGAAAGAGCCCCGCGAGGGTTTTGCACAGAATCATTGTAAATTAGGTGGGTTATGCGAGTCAATTCACCAACCTCAAATACCAACTGGAAAAGGGGCGTTTTAATGAGTCGCGGAAAATAATTGCCAACTCAACTTCACGCCAGTTTCGTTGTCCGCAATTAAATCAAAAAATGCTCATTAGTTCGACAAAGTTAATGAAGGGGAGTAGCTCTGAAAGTAGATCAATACTGTTCGTTCCATTATTCAGAATCGAGGTCACTCACGAAAAGCAAATTGTTTGCCGCCAGCAATTATTCTTATTGATCGCGATTGAATGAGTGATTAATGAATAATATGAACAAACACCGGTTTAGATTACTCGCGAATGAGTTTTAATAACCGACAAAGTTAGGTAAGGTGAAATAGATTATTGAACAGGGAACAGGCTAGAAATATGGGGTGTTCGGGTTATGAGATAAGATGATTCAGTGACTCGTATTTTGAGAAAGTGAAACGTAACGGAAGGAATTTCATTTCGCGCTTGATATTCCTAGCCCAGACTCCGTCACTCGCATTTCGAGGCGTTAACAAAGTTGATTGCTTTGCTAAAGAACGCTGAATGCATACTTGACATATTTATCTGCGTAATATTCACTGAATTATTATACGTCAAGTTCAATTCGTTGAATGTGACACGAGATGGAATTAACATGACGCGTAGCTTATTCTACGACCAAGTTAAATCCCCCCTCCCTCTCTCAAATTTGGGGGCTTGATACTATGGGCAAAGTCCAAAATAATTTGCTAATGTAGTCCTATTTTCTCACAACAATTCTGACACGAGTGAGTGGATGACTTTTATTAAAATTATAAATTATTTATGATGGAAGATGTCTTCCTACATTTTCCCAGATATTCATGATAGAGATTCAGAAATCAATTAATTGACAGAAGTATGTTGAGCAACGTCAGGGTCGCATGTGCAACATTTGAAAGAAGTTGGCAGGGATTGCGATGACGTAAAATATAAGAATCGAATACGGTACACATTTATATACTTATTTATTTTGATTGCCGAAATCGTTTAACAAAGATAAAATACTATTATAAGGAAAAAAACAGAAAATGCCAATCCAAGGCATGAGGAGCATGGAAAATCACTACCACACATTTTCGTTGGTCATTCCTTGAATATTTAACCTACGTTTTCATGCAGAAAGTCAACCTCTCCGACTCGCCCCGAAAATTGTTTCTGGGCGTTTCAAGGTGTCATGAGGAAAATTAAAAATGAACATCCGTCGTCCGCCGTCCACACCATTTTTGATAGAAAACCCTGAAATATTGGTCAGGGACCCGTTTTCAGCTCCATGTCCAGCACGACACTTTTCAGTCCGATCGGACCAGATTTGGAGGAGTAGGGGTCATGTGTATTTTTAAAAACGGATTTTTGATATTTTCGGCGATCTAGGCGTGAGGGGTATTATTATCGACTAGATTTCGGACCCTGAATCCAATGAGACGGGTCCGGGAGCGATTGGCGCCTACCGGAAGAGGTTATAGGTCAAAATGGGTACCTACTCACCTATTTCGAAACTGGGTTTCCGAGATTTCTGGTACCTAGGCAAAAAAATCATTTTCCACTAAATTTTGGGCGCTGAATGGAATGAGTCCCCATGAGCCTGGTCCGAGGAATAAACAATCCCTATGATTTACTCATACCTTTCATTCACACTCCTAGGTCTCAAAAAACTCGAAACCTTATTTATTTCACAAATTATTCATGTTCACCTGTAGAAGGCCTACATTCGGGTGATTTGGCTGTTTTGTTCTGTGTACTCGTTATTCCCGATAATTCGCGGGAAGGCGTTCGAATATTTGGCCTCCATGTAGTAGCTATAGCTAAAACATTTTTCAACGAGACGGAGGCCAGTGCCCTGCTTAGCAGCGGGCGATCTTGTTTCTTGGAAAGGCTTTATTTTCCTCTTTCGTGGGTTGTCCCTTCGAAGTGCTGACAAGCATTATCAACCCAAGGAAGCGGGACACAATTCCACGAAATCTCAATCTTAGGATGCGAACAAATCTCGAATGATTTCAGTTATCACGCCATCCTCCGTATACCAACAGGGAAGTGGGAGACGGGTAAAATTTGCTCAGCCCCCTAGAGTCTCTCATCATCAAGTTTGCTGTTTGTAAAGGAGGATGCGCTTCAATCAATCTGCGTACAACTGAGCACAGTGCATACAAGGGGGGATCAAATTAATGAACTCAGCCTTGGAATATTGATTGCGAACCCTATCGCTGCGTAATTCATTAGGAAAACATGAAAAGGCAAATTTCGTCTCGACCTTTTGCCACCAGCAACGGACCAAGCCCGGAAAATTCCAGATTCTTGGCTATATTAAGCTGAAAATTCTTTCAAAGGTTTATCGTTTTTATTTATTGATCGATCATGATGAATGATTTCCTCATTCAGTGGTGTGAGCCACCGGTAGGACAAAAACTCGTGGCGGCAGTAACACATGTTATTGGAGAATAGATGTTATTGCACACCAAACCTGATTCATACATAGTGCTTTGTAGGGTTCCAGTACAATGCCCTGTCGATCAACATTAATTGGTCCTCATAACTTTTCAAACCGACCGGGCCGAATGCTGGAGGGAGGTTATGGGTCAAACCGGGTATCTAGATTTTCGGGTACCTAGAGGTGGCGGGTATCATATCCCACTATATGATTGGGCACTAAATGGATTGGAATTAGTCGGGGACACTCTATTTTCACCGTTTTCCCTATTTCCCCCATGCTCCTGGTACAAGGAATAGCCAACCTCTCTGAAAGAATTTGCAACGTCATGCTTGGTTATTCATTGAATAATCAACCTATGTTTTTAATGGAAGTTTCATTGCTTTCCCCGAGGAAGAATATATTCGAAGTAACAGGCAATGAATCTTAGAGGACTCAAACTACGTAATAACTTGCCGAGTTGATGGTTCGCAGGTGGCTCGGCAGTGATCCATTGTTTCCTCAAGCAAACTTCAGCCACCGTATTTAGCTTGAGGTAAACTTTCTAGAATTCTGGAGCGTCTGGGTTTCCTATCAAGTGAAGCGAAAATAGGAGGGGAAATGTAATCGTGAAACGTGAAATCTGATAAGGTTCCATTGTTTCTGATTAGAGATTTGACACGGAAGCCTTTCTGGGACTTGATGAAATAGTGAGCTATTTTTGTGTGTGGACCTCTTCACTGGCTCTCTTCAAACAAATGATGGTCTGGACAACTACAGAAATAGGATGACACTGCGAATGTCTCTTGATATTACTTTATAGAACATTCATTCAACATGATTCAATCGAAAGTAGGTACGATTTGCGTATATGGAAGAGAACGCTTAAAAAAAAACCGACCCTCTCAATGGGGAGGGTGGTGATCATAAAATAAATACAGTAAGTTAATTAATAACCGACATCTAAAAACCTTTCGCGATACTGACGAACAAGTAGGCACGGAGGCACATCGATTTTCGAAATAGCTATTTTTACCCATACCCTTACCACCATTCGTTGCAATTGGGTTGAAAATTAGGCACCACTAGAACTCACACGAAGTCTTTGTGCAAATTTTAGGGTTTTTCCAGTCCAAAGGGATTTTTCGGTTTTCCCATGTTCAACATCCTAGATAACGTGGTAACTATAACCGACCAATAATTTGTATTATTGGTATTCACTACCATAATATGATATTATCATATTCACCTTTTCATTTATTATTATTTACTACTTAGAATATTTATCTTTTCCTTCCTCGGTGTACGGCAACGGTAAGTGAATACCATTAATTATAAAATTACCAGAGCCCCAAGTTTTTGAACCACCAAGGGAACTCGAAGGGATGGGTTCTACATTTGCGAGGGTGTAATGTCAAAATATGAATGTTATTCATAACAGCCATCGAATTCGTGTTCAGGTAAGAAATCATCTGCAGGTTTATGTAACACAATTCCGTCCGCTTATCTTGAGTATTGCGGTTAGTCAACTAGACTATCTCTGGAATAACTCAATCTCGGTTAACCTTTCAGCGGCCGTGCGGGCGCACTGCGTGCAGCACTTTCAGTAAAGCTTGAATTTAGAAGGGAGAAGATGAAGAACTGTCTTGATGTCAAATGAAATCCTCGTTCACACTATTCCCGTTAGATTTGCGTGAAGAAAGATAGCCAAACTATTGTTTGACAGACAATCGGTCATTTAAAGTGAGCACATCTTGCAGCACGGAGTGCAGCGCGCGCTCAGTCACGTAACTTCAACTACCGCGCATTGTACGCGCTTCCGCTTTCGTAACACATTGGACCCTCAGCACACTAGTGTAAGGACAGTTGTGGAGGTCATAAATAGAATACCACTTCTCTCCACTGCAAGGAATGTAACAAACATGTATGCAAAAACCATTCAGTTGGTAAGTTTTCTGCCAAATCTGCGATTACGCACCTACTGAAGACACTGAAATGATTACGGATGAACATTGATCCTTTTTGGTTGGTTATTCCATGAATAATTAACTTTATAGTACTTTGTTTTATAGTCAGTCCCAGACTAGGAACCCAGTCAGTATCATCACAAAACCACAAAAGGAAAAATTATTATTTTCTACAGCTGTCAGTGTAGGCAAAAGGATCTGCGACGACTCGATCGGGAACTAGTTGGCGGTACAGCGAGGAAACACTACGGCTAATCACGAACGGAAAATACCGAATACCGAGTTTTAGCAATGAACGGAACATTCGATAACTAGCGATATCTGACTACGCATTAACCGATACGTGCCGGAGAAGCGAAGACGACGTGAGATAACTTGGCCGAGAATGGAGCACAGAGAATGACGGTGCTCACTGGAGGTGGATACGGGTCAAAATGGGTAGGCTAACTACATATATTATCTATCTGAAATAGGGTTTTCGCCACTAAATAATTTATCACTAAATGTTGGACAGTGATTTGACTAGAATGAATCTGGGACACTCTCACTGTTTCCCGTACACTCCAAGGAGTAACCAACCCTTCTGAAAAAATTTGCAGCATTTCTTCCTTCCAATCAAGTGCTATTCTAATTTCTTTTTTTCAATATTCTTGAAGTCGATTCAAGAATACCTATGCCTATACCTGCTCCTATGTTGTTTAGGAATCCCTATTTCAAATGTAACTATTTACTTCAAGATACATTATCATAATCCAAATATTTTACGACTACAATTATTCATAAATAAAACATCAGCAGCCAAACGTTACGAAAATAAATTGTGGATAGGTACCTACTGTAATTGGGTTTACATTCGATATAATCATTTCACCCATGTCAAAACTCGCCTTTTGTCTTCAAAAATCATATTAATTTGGATCAGCCGCACGGAGTGTGGGGCGCGCCCGCTCATACGATCCCTCCTACCCGATGAAATGTTAATCGCGTCCTATCTAATATGCTCTCTGGAAAATAAATTATTCAGTCGTAAATCGGCGTTAGGCAAAAACGAGAATTGACTGTAAGCTGGCTCGATAAGGCTGCGCCGTATAATATTACTGGTTCTGGCTAAATTAACCGATGAATTAAGTTTAATGAAGCGTTTGATGAGGGTTTCGTTCGGGTATACTTCCAGAATTTGAGCACAATCTCAGTGTATTCTATTCTCCCCCTTCCCTCAGCCCCATTACTAACTAAAGCCATTTCTCAGTTGAACCTCCTGTTCATGAGGGCCGAGCCCTAAGAAGACTACGTTACAACCAGCCTGCGTTGTGTGTGTATCTAACCCAGATAAGAGAAGGACAAGCGTGCTTTGCATTAATACAGCCCTTCAAATGTACGCTAATCCCGTGGAAAAGCCTCCAAGCCCCATCCCATCTTATCAGAATTACGGCGTAGAGAGGTCCAGCTAACGGATAATTCACGGGTACACACTGCGTTGTATAATATTATGATTGTAGTCAAATTCTGGAACAACAGATATGGTAACAATGACGAAATGGTAAACCAGACGTGAAAGCGTTCAACCGCCCGTGATTCGACCGAATTTCCCGCATGAACCAATATAGTTACGCGGTGATGTGAACAAAAATTACATTAATTTACGGGCTCACATTAATCAACTCTCTCAACCATGTCATTTAACTAACACAAGTGAGAACACATCATTTGAGCGAAGGAAATCAGACATCCTTCTAGCCGCAGGTAGATGTACGTTAAAAGCCATTCGTTCACGAATCAACCTCTCAGTCTTCTCGCTGTTTCTTTGTGTGTTGGACGTGTATTTACAATATTATTTTGTACTCACACGTATCTAGAGTTTAGGCCAATAATTCTCATGTGGGGTAAATATAGTGAATTAGATCAAATAATGGGGTTTTAATTAATCTGACGACTTGCTGTTGAAAAGGGATCGTGACTTAAGTTGGTCATGAATAATTATTATGAAACTCAACGGTTGCTGTGGGTTATTCTGCTCACTTTTTCGGCGGCGGCAATCACTACTGATATCACCAAATATCCTGGATCGAGTGAGTAAATAATAATCATGTACTACTAGCAGTTTTGGTTAGAAGCGATATGAGGGTACTATGATATATTCACGCGCTGATCCCTCCCATACTAAATAGGACGTCTTCCATGCTCTTTTGGTTATTCATGAATAATCAACCTGTTTTCATGAAGAAAGTCAACCTCCCCAATTTACCAGAAAACGTAGACAATTTTATGAAAATCTGACATTTTAGTAAGATACCCAAGTCAGGTTTCCAGCTCCGGTTGGTTCTCGAAACCTCAGACCAGTCAAAATGTGTTTTTTGAAAAATGGATGTTCGAGATTTTTTGCTATCTAGGCGTGTGAGGTGCCATTTTCCAATAAAGTTTGGACGCCGAATCCATTCGTTATTGGAGCACATACGTTCACATAACGTTGAATCAAATATATTCCTTTGGAGGATATTTTTCGATACCTGACATAAAATACATTCCATATTTAAGGGTGTGCTAGTAGGTACGAGCCTACAAAATTGGGTCGAGATTACGCAAACAATATTAGTCAAATTTCTATGCCGAGCTTTCAATTTACATAAAATCTTCCTCAAAGCGAACGTTGGAGCGTGGCACTCAGCACGATGAGTGAGGAAATTCGACTATTTTCAGCTCTTATTTTCGATTAATATTCTATAACTTTGGTTATTTCTGAAGAATTATTATTGATTTACACAGCCAACCTTCATTCTCAGAAGGACACTGAAAAAATTATGAGGTGGTTCAGGAGTCGTCAAGTCAATGAAAGCAATCCCTCGACGAAACGTCACATTGGTCACCGAACTGCGATAATCGACGTCTTGATTGTCCCTCTAGACGCACCTGGACTTCATAGAGAAACGATTGGACCAGAAAAACTAATCGAGTTGAGATCAACAGAAGATTCTCACGGTGAGTTGAATTTGAATTGTCCCGAAGACTTCCGATTTTGTTTATTAGGTTGCAGAGCGAAAGTATTGTTCCATTTTTTCGAATAAAAATCTCGTGGAGTGTAGTCATCTGTCAAAAATGTCCTCACAATAGGTCCCAATGTGAAACCTACGGCAGGAAAACATGGTTCGTGAGCGCAATTGTGCGACTGTTTCTTCACGCTTACATTAGCGATGTTTATGTCAGAAGTCACTTTTTGTCTACATGGTAGTCTAACACACTTCTTATTTTGAATAAATCTTATGAAGTTCTAAAATGTCACTTGGAAATTGCACATTTCACTTGAAAACTAAGAGGAATGTGTGGAAAAGTGCTTACTTCATTTAACCTAACTTTATAGAGCAATATTTAATTTCATCTAGTATTCATTAATTTCATATATAAATAAAAATAAAACGTCTTCTGTCACCTCCGCTATAATAATATAAGTTAATGTAATCGAAATTGAATAAGCATGCGGGGTAAAGGGAATTGAATCTTACCGAACACCACTGGCAAGATAGAAGGGTTGCCGTGGAAGTGTTGACCTTCCATCATATCCCAGGGAACGAGGGATGACGTTTTCATCAATATCACCATACTGTACGTGATATGAGTGGTTGAGTTTGCAATGAATACGTTTTCCTCCTTCTTTTCGATATCTCAGTTTTTTGTTGCTGAATCACACCCCTTTCATTATTCAACAGGTGGTGTACTTCAGAGATCCACTCGCGTGAGGCGCCAAGCGCTTGTGCCTCGAATTTTACTGTTTCGACAATTTCGAATTTTGAGAGGACCGCCCAGTCGGTTAAGGTGGCTAGCCTTATTCAGACGGTAATGAGTGAGTATTACGGCACTTGAATGAGACTTTTCTATTCAAAAAATGAATGATTTCATTATCATTTTTTAATGAAATATTTCTTTCTCAAATGAGTCCACATTAGGACGAATTCAGCTCCAATCTCTTCCTGGACAGCTGCCACGATGTCTGTGTAGGCCATACTTCATCAGTAACATCATTTCATCCGGACACGATTCGGCGGCAACGTTGTCCAGCAAACGCGCGTTTTTCTCGTCGATCTCGAACAACTCTGTGTACGCTCGCAGATAAGGGATCGTAATCGACAGGATCTCCTCATAAGACTCAACAAAAGCGGACTCGTTTCGCCTTTCCAGTGAACGGATCACATTATTCAAAATCTTGGAGATGTTTGAAGTCATAAGTAGTCGAACGAAACCATTTTCCAACAGTCGTTTCACCGTAACCCTAACGAAATTGATCCGTATCATAGTCTCACGGTCGTTGACTTTACTCAAAAAGGATTGAATTGTACATATTTGCTCGCTGATGGCCGACCCGAACTCAAAAATGTTGGGTATATCCAATTCTTCGTGTATATTCCCACATATATTAACACCCGTAGATATATAACATTGCACAGGACCCATATGCAGTGGAGATGATGTGGAGTATTCCTTAACCAGTGAAGTAAGATCGATACTCTCGGAATCATTTCGACAGCTGCAAGGGTGTTTGCGTCTAAATTTCTCCAATTTAACGCTGAACTCAGGAAGTATTTCTATTTTTTCACGGTCCAAAAGTGCACGCTCTTCTTCATAATGTTTCCTCAATTTTGAAAACTCAGCTCTAATCATTCCTGTGGATCATTGGTAATTTACCGTTGTGCTTGAAGAGTCTGTCATAAAAATGATGAAAAATATAACATATCACTAATAGCAGAAGCTCAGAGAAGGGTACTTGTCAATTAGACCCCCTCCCGAGGGTAACCAACTATCCCAAACATGGCGTGATGAATCGATTTTCTATATATCGATCTATATATAACCTCCATGTTAGCGGTTAATTTTAGTTTATGCTGCCACGCTGATGTGTGTTTATAGGGTATAAAAATTGGTAACCTCTTTCGGGTTCTGAACTGAAAATTTTTATATCCTCTTCATAAATGGTTATTACCGTTGAAATAAATAAATAATTCTGAAATATGTTAAAGTCGGTGCAGGCTACGTTGCGATATATCGTATATATCGCTGTGCGATATATCGCTGTCCAACGGGAAGGTTACGGTGCTAGTAAACAGGTCACCCTCGGGAGGGGTTCTAATTGACAAGTACCCAGAGAAGAATATGCTGTTATTATCAAGATTCATTTAATGGCAGCAAAATGAATTTTACCTTCGTGATTTGGTCTGTGATCCCTGACGATCTCAAAAAACGACATCATATCGCTTCTGAGTGTTTTCAGCGCCTTAGGATGCATTTTTATGAAGGCCTCCAACTCATCCATACTTCTCTGAATTTCATTTTTGACAAATCTGGGAACGCGTTTATCTTCAATTTCCGCTTTGATAGCTTTGATTATTGTGCAACAGCTCACTGTGCCAGGTTGTTCTACGAGCCTAATTTTCAAGTCCTCCAGGAATTTCTTATGAGGGGACATTGTGAGTAATTGAGATAGTAGAGTACCTAAAATCTGAAATACATTTTTTTTAATATAAAGGAATTTATCTTATGATTTTCTTCAACCTTCTAACAAGCTTGGTGCGAATACATTGAAAATGTGGGTTGCCATGTCACATAAAGGGGTAAAAACTAACTAGCATGACTGTTAGCTTCGCTTGCTTTCGAAGGGCTGAAGTAGGCTACATCCCCACAAACCCACACAACCCATAATAAGGGATTGCTGCATTGATCGCAGGACCCTGAGCCGTCATGTGCACTTGGATCTATTTCATCGGTTGTTCAATAAGATATTTTCAAACATTATTATTAACCTTTTTAAAGATTTTTTAATGAATACACAAAACTACGTAATTTATGAGCGTGTAATTGAGAAATTATGTGTCATTGATACCAACTTTGTTATATCCATTTTTCATCGCAAATTTTGAATAAAAAAAAAATAACAGAAATACAGAATCCGCATCAGCGATAAGAGAAAAAAATGGATTGATACTGATCGATAAAAGTAGGAGTTTAAGCACTGTACGTACATACCAACCTTTTAAAAGCACCATTCAAACCACCGGGAAATGCTTCTAACTGCGATCGAATTTCATGAATGGGTACAATGGCCAAAGGGGTGCAAAAACTGAACTCCTACTTTATAAGGCAAATTCATTGTGTACTTTTTTTCCATTAACCATGAAATATTGTTGCTGTATATATTTTCCGACTCTAAAAAATAGTTTGAAAATGAGCTTTACTTTAGTGATCTTGTCAAGTATGTTTTTTATTATTGTTTCTAATGAAAATAAAGTCTTCTTCATGTATCTAATTATCAATTAAAAGTTTATTTTTTCCCCGCAGATTTCGACTTCCTGAATACCGTTCCAATCTAAAGTATGGTTTCATGGTTTCCTTAAGCCTTTTCATGAACGCTGAATACGCGTCGTCGTGACAACCAGCGTCTGAAAAACGCCGATTTTTCAATGTTTTGTGTTCAAGTGAGCTTCAATATTTTCCTTTCAGTGAATGTGGTCAGCAAATGAATTTCTTGGAACACCCGACCTGCCAGTGGATTTGGAGCAGGTTTAGGCAACATGAGAGTACTAAGATTATTTTCTCCTTGTAAAAAACTCATTATTCGATCAGTATGTATAATTTTAGCGGTAGCGTTTCTTTACGTAGTTACTTATGAGGTTGTATTGCCACCGATCCCGAGAACGACTACACCGATGCCGCCGCTCGCTCATGTGATGGCACCTCGTGAATGGTACGTTGTCCCCAACATTGTGCATTTTTTGCGTCTTGGCGACGCCCCTTTGACGTTTCTTAATGCTGTCTGCATATTGGCTGTCCTAAAACATCAACGTCCAGAAAAGCTATACGTTCACACAGATCAGTTCAAGTTCGAAGGTGGTAAATACTGGGACGTCGTGAAGGAAAATCCTTTCGCGAGCGTAGTTCAAGTGAAGTACTTTGCCAGACCCTACTTCGTGTTCGGGCAAAAACTAGCCAACAAGCGTCATTCGGGGAACGTAGCAAGGCTTCGTATTCTTATGGAACATGGTGGAATCTATCTTGATAACGATTGCTACCTAGTTAAGAATCTGAACGAACTCCGCCGGTTCGATATGACTCTTAGCTGGCAGAATGACCATCGATGGCTCAGTGATCGAATCATTATTGCAAGTAAATCAGCACGATTACTACAAAAATGGTTTGACGGCTACAGATACTACAATTCTGACAGCCAATTCAACGCCGTTATATTTCCAACGAACATATTAATCACAAGCCCCGATTTGGCTCACGTGGTCACCAGAGGGCTCGGTGACTACAAGTATGACCTTCTTACGTCTACTCGCCCGAATTGGAAGGACCAGTACGCCGTGTATCTTACTGATGATCACCTTAGCGGGAAATTCATGACGTCTGACCGTAGACGAAGAAGCCCCCTTGATATCAATGAGACTAACATCGTGTTGTTGAAAGCTGCGATCCGTGATATGGTGTCTCTTGTGTATCCCATCCAGTTTCCTTCAACAAATTCTGGGGCTATGACTCGTAGCAAGATAAATTCGATCGAGGGCAAAGTTGAAACTATTTTCGCATGACTGGACTCATTTTATAATAAATCGATTTTCCTGTATCTTCATTTCCCAACCGTCATCCAAACGTCGAAATAATCATCAATTCGCCAAAAAATGTTTCTGTACAATAATTTTTTTCCACTCAAGCTCGATTTTGCTCTTCTTTCCACTTTTAGTTCATAGAAGAGAAAACCCTCTCGGGGAAAGGCAGATGCGCCGGGAATCGCCAGAAGAATGAGATTACGTTTTTCATGTTGAAAATTGCGTTCCAAATAGTTTTATCATACAATAACAAGTTCATATGACTTCTCACAGTGAAAGCTACAATATTATAGACGGCCTTCAAATGGTGGCAGAGAAGTTCAGTTGAAGATGCCGGGCATATGGAGCTGAATCTGTAATCCTCGATCCATTGGATACGACGAACAAAATTGATGCCGTGTTTGCAATCCAAGTAACGGAAGGGAAACGTTCCTCAAAGCTGGAGTTATTTGGTTACTTGAGTAAATACAATTCTCTCAGTTTGCTCTGAAGAACCTAGGGGTATCTCTCTAATAAAAGGAGAACGGGTGGCCGTCGAATATTTACTCCTTTTTTTTATCTTTGAGTCTCTTTGCTCTCTGTATATTCTGTTATGAAGATGGAATCGAATGGCTTGAATCAATTTGAAGCCCGGACATACTACCTAAATGACATTTCTGACTGCTCGTGGGACGCCTTCTTTACCAAACTACGCCCACTGCTTTGCACCAACGCATGTATTTACTAGGGCGGACACCTGAACTGTTGAAAATGGAGAGATCGCTGTAGTGGAACAAGTCGTGAAACAAGAGACAACAATCTGGTCGGTAATGGAGACCAGCGCGTGACGTGTTCATCCATCAAGGAGCTTCATGTCGCGCAGGGATCCTTTTAGCTGTCTTCGGCCCGTCTGCCCTCTGAGCTATGGTCCTTTTTCCTACGTTCAACCAGTGGAGAGTTGCAAATTCATCAAATTCTCTCTGCAGGGACATTTTGCACCCACTGCCTTCACTGTAAAAGCTGTCGGAAGAAAACATCGGTAGTTTAATGCTTTCAAATTATCCAACGGTAACCTAAAGTTTTATTTTACAGTGAATATTAAGGGAGTTACGGTCTTTTCTGTAAGATAAGGAGTAACATGAGAAAATCTTATAACTAGAGGAAGAAGGTTTTTTGAAGAGTACAAAATCGTTTGTGTTGAATTAGTTGAAAAACCCCTGATGAAGTTTCGCAGTTCCTAGAGAGGGACACTTTAAATAGAACGCCCCTGGCTTCCGAAAACGTAACTATTGACGACCACAGTGGGTGCACAAAGGCCGCAAAGTTGGTAGGTAATTGACCAAAATTAAGTTTGGTAAATGAAATAAGGCTTTTAACGTCGTTAGCGCTATTATCCCCGACGTTAATGGACTGCCAGTACAAGAGAAGCCCGAGGGAAGAGGAAGAGGCAGTCGCAATCGTGGGGTGGTTCATTCCATCCGAAGAATCCATTCGTCGGGAAAATGAATTCCTAAATTCATTCCATCCCTGTAGAGCCGGGAGGAAACGAGAATCGGAGGTCCGCTCCTGGGGACGAACGTAGTTGTCTGGCAGGTCGACGGAACGACAACGAGGGGAGGGGTGTTAAATTGAAAGAGCAGGAAACGTAACAGGGCGCAGTTTGTTGCTTTTCTCTCGGACACCCAAAAACCGCCGTAACAATGGCGATACCCCAACGGCCGTGGTTCCCCTCGACCATCCTCCTGATTTCCAATTTAACGCTCTCCCAGCAGTTAAGGCCAGAAGGAGGGGGGAGGCAAATCAGCTTACAGCGGGCTTCTCACCGCAGGCTGGACAACGGCACTGTGGTGTACCGCGAATGTGAATCGTTAATGTTGTCATTTACGAAGGTTCACAGGATTCCCCGCTGAATAGCTAAGTACTCAGATCGTTCAATCTGACACAACTGAGACATGGCTTTACTGCTCAATAGAATCAAATTCCACGAAGTTGATAATAACACGTTCTCTTCTGAATTCGAGCAGAGAAAACTGCCATCCCAATCATTCTGATTCATATTATATTGGCCCTTGCCTAACCAAAAATATTCGGTAAACATACACTGAAAATGTTCTGCAATTTTTGTGCATCACATTCATGATTCTACTCGACTAGTTCAATTCAATGTTTCATCTGAACAAATTCGGCTCCGTCTATATCTGTTCGTCTGCCCGTTCGGATTTTCAGCGGTCTGCGATGTTACATCGATAATTTTGGTATACACTATTCCAATCCAATTCAACTCCTATTTTCAGTGTAGCTCCACTATCAAGAGACCTCTCAGGGGTTTTCACGCTTTCTCACAAATGGTTGATGGTCAACTCTGAAAAGATGGAAATCAGGATCTGTCTCTCCGTTCAATGTAGAGAGACATTTTTAGAATGTTCTGAAATACTCGTAGTAGACATGCACTGGTTCGTTCACGAGTTAAACTCACAGAACAAACCTTCACACACACAGATTTAGTGTAGACCTCCAAAAGATTCAGTAAAGCTTCATCATGACAAGTCACTAAAACCCGAAGATGTGCTTCTATGCTAATTCACACGGGCCAACAAGCGAGAATAGCCTGAAAGTAAAAAAGTCCTCTCGGAGTTAATCTCCGTATTTTTCCTTCTTCCATTTCTAATTCCTCGATTTAAGGGGTCAAAAGGAAAAAAAACGCAGATAAAAACTTCCTAAAAGCGTCTTGAGTGAGAAAAACCCTGAAAATAAATTGTTTTCCACGAAATGGTGCAAGGGTTTTTAAGAAGACAAAAGAAAAGATTCATTTCCCCGAGACTTAGGACGAACTCGGGAAATGAACTAGCTCACTCAACAGAGGAGGAAACATTTCGCTAAATTATCTGTCGTGTCGCGAGATATTAAAAGTCTCGTGACTACTTGAAATGACATTTCATCAAAAAGGTTATTGTATTGTGTTGTCCTGTGATGGATTGCTGTCGCAGGTCACACGTTCGAGGGGATTTCCACGGTCTTTTCTTACCGTGACTATATTTTGGTTGGTTATTCCTTGTATAATCAACCTACGTTTATATGCAGAGAACTCTCCGACTAGGCCCAAATTTTTTTTCGGGCGTTTCAAGGTATCTGGATCAAAATAAGCAAATGTCCGTCCGCTGTCGACGCCAACTTTGATAATAGAACATTTTCTAAAAATCTGAAATTTGGGTCAGAAGTCCGTTCCCAGCTTTAGTTGGTCTTCGAAACTTTTCAGCCCGATTGGACCAAATGTAGGGGGGGGGGGGGCAAATGTATATATATATAATATATATTTGTTATTCTCGACTAATTAGGCGTGTAGAAAATTGTTTGCAACTAATTATTGGACGCTGAATCGATTGGAATGAGTCTCCACCCGCTTAGTCCGAGAAATAACCAACCCCCGTGAAGGAATTCGCAGCGTTTTTGTGTTTATTCGTCCTGCATTACGCACGCAACCTACGGCGACATTTTTGGGTATCATTTATTCACAAAATTGTATATTTACAACAAAGAGGATTTGTTTCCTATCAAATATTGTTTCCTTGTTTCTCAAACTGAGAAAATTATAAATTTATTACGTCCGCCCGTTTGGGCCATGAAGTGCCTTAAGAATGATTCAAAAATCTCTTCACCCGTAGGCTACGTCGAGGCCACAGGATTGTGCCAAATTAATTTCGATCCCAAACCTATATTGCTCTTCACGACAAAATCAGTTATTTCCCTTATTAATGAGCAGCTGTTAGTACTTCTAGTTGGGGTACACGTTCCCTCATCAGTCAAAATGCCAAAAGCTTGGTGATGAAGGTTTCTGGATTTTAGGCGACTCAGGCGTGCTGGGTATCCTCTTTTATAAAATGTCTAAGGTTGAAATAATTAAGATGACATTCGGACCGATTACCGCAAGCTGGAAGTGGTCACCGATGTTTTCAAATGGAATTCAGAGAATGGATACATTCTGAGAAAAAACAGTATACTAACCAGAACTCATTTATTTGGGATTGTTTCTGTTCAATTAAATGTTTTCTTATCACGTTGAAGTGGTATTTCTGTTGTGGTCTTCAACTCCAAAAAGCGGATATTATGAGGCTCATCTGCTACAGTCGGTATTGCTCCGTGTTTATTGATGTTTCACGGGGACTAGAACACACGCCGTTGCTCAAGACTCGCTCCCATGCACTGTATAACTACTCGGTCCCGGACTGATCGTCACATGAAGACATGTTGATTATAATCCATGCCCTTGAATCCAAAAGACACATCAAGAAAATGTTATCCTCAGAATGTTAACTCTACAGTTTACATTGAGGCATTTAATACCTGTCATCGAAGAACGTGCCGTAGAAAAGGAGTATCAGTTTGTTATCGTCAGGTATCTACTCGTATAGATACATCATACTTTCAACAATTAACCAATTCCGATTATCCTGGGACAAATCTGAACCTGCTGTTTGTTAGAAAAAGGTGAGTATGGTGATCAACAAGGAAGCTGTTCGAATATTCTGAACATAACTGTCTAATGCCTCATGGTTTTGAGAACTTCGGGGATGTTAAGCACTACCGGTTTCCGCACAGGTACAAAATCAGTACATACACGACTTGTTGAAAGATGTATCCTTCGAAAATGAGCGGGTCTAGAAATCTATTACTTCACATCATGTTTGTTGGAAGGAGGCGGGAATTCTCCAACCTGACAAATATCGAGCGAGTCTCCCAGCCAAGTGGACCCAGTAACCCACATTATCCCGATGAAACCTCCCTTGACTGTTTCTAACGTCTCAGTTGTCAACGCATTCCTCCTTGACTGTTTATATTTATCGGCGATATTCCAGTGTCTCACGTGTTTCGAAACAGTCCTGCGCTCCTGTGAGGCCGCTAAATCGACCAAGGGTATGTGTTAGTGACCTGATATAATTTTCTTAAGGCGTACTCCACACACTATGTTCTCCTTCCGCAACAAACCATGAAAATATGTGACATTGGATTGCTTATTGACAAGTTTGTGCAACTGGGAATTTCCTTTCTTCAGATGTAATCTTGTGCCCACTCAGGATCAAACGTCAATGGCTGAAATGGTGAGAAAGGCTTTAAAAACGAGTAATAATATAACCTCGTATTTCCAATTATCACCTTATTTGTGTAATACAATGACACTCACACCAGTCATTAACGCAATATTGTTCGTATGCGCCCTTATACACATTTACATTCAAAGTAATATCCTCGAATCATCATTATGGCATAAACACAATGCAGAAGAGCAATAACAATAATACCGCCAAGCCCTCTGTTAACCCGCTGCCTAATGCATTATGGATAAACGCATTCACATTCGTAAATATGAATATGAAAACGAATAAATTCAAGAGTTACATTTAATACAATTTTTGCTGTAATTTATGGTTTATTGGAGAATTAATGGAAAAAATCGTATACTCCCTACTAATTTTGTGGTTATTAAAAAAAATTCCACGAATTTATTCATTATTTATTTTTTAACCACGATTCAATTTGAACTAAACTGAAGCCGGTCGGGCATTTTGAGGTTTTTTTGGTAAGTTTTAAAAACATTTATTTTATTTGTAAATTCATCTGAAAATGGATATAAGTTGGTGAAAACTTGAATCTTGAAGGTCACACATTTCTCCCTGAAACACATTTGAGTACATCGAAGCTTTCAGCTGAATCCTACTGTACCAGGGGTAGGTACGTTTCGCAGCCAGCCAATTCCATCCATTAAGATGCATCAACTTTACAAGGAAAATGTAATCATGAAAAACAGCGTGAACTACGAAAAAAGCAACAGAAAAGATGGTGTTTTGTTAGAAAATTAATTTTAAAAAAATTTCCGGATTTTTCTTCTAATTGTTAGTTTGAATGAAACTAGAACTAAATAAGTGAAATTGAGTAATAGTGACGAGAACTCATTAAAATGTGAAGCAAATCACAAAATAATATGTGAAGCCAGCCAAAAATCTTAAAATGTTATTGTTATTCATATTTTACCATACACTTACCTAGTACTTTCCAACGTTCTTACACTTTCTTAATTTTCTTCTTTTTTTGTAGATGAGATTTGGTATATTTGAGATTATATGAGAAAGTGGTAGATGAATATAACGTAGTATACATGAGTACAACCAAAGGCAGATTTTGTGGAGTTTGTGGATAAGGACGGCGTTTTTGTTTCGTACGTTTCTTGATTTCGTGGTTCGCCGCCGATGAAATGCGTCAGTAGCTGCAATCAACAGCAAGTTTCATCTCCTGCTCCCATTTTCGGTTATTTTTCTTCTTCACGTGGTACATTGTCAAAACGCCGAGCGTGCGACGATCATTAATTGGACATGTTACCCGTATTGTAGATTGCTCCTTTTTTCGTGTAATTTGTTCGTTCTCCCAGTTTTCAATCTGGTTTCTGTCGTCAACCTGTGATTTCTCTGTACAATCAATCAAAACTTCCGTCGGTGGACAGACCACGCGTCATATTTTCAATATTTTCACTGAGGACAAGCGAGAGCGATAATTGGATTGAGGTTGTGGCTGGAATAAATCCAATCAACATAGCTTCCTAATACAGCGGAAAGTATTATTGATTTACGCGCTTCTATTCGCGGCGAATATAATTCAGTGATCATTTTCTTATGATCGTCATTTTATTGATGGGCGCAGTGCAGACCTTCTTTTGTTGGCTTTGACGAGTGTTGACAATATTCTCTAGGAACGGATGAATATCACAGCTACAAGATATTTATTTCCGACCGCGATACCATCAAATCCAATCAAATCGACAAGCGTATATGGTGGGCAGGCTGGTCCATAATTCACTACTACTGATTTGGCCTGCATATTGTATTAGTGCGCCAGCGTGTGTTCCCCACATTAATTATGCTTTATAATTGAAGATCCCGTTGGCAAAAGATCGTCTCTGTTTTATGAATGAATATGCGGCAAAAGTCGAAAAGGGTAGGTACTATTTTTTTCCATTTTTTCTAAAAACATACATTGCATCTGGGAGATACGCCTTCCCACACGATGGATATCCATCGAGGAATAATTGCTGCGTTTTTATTTGACGAAACCATTAATGAAGGGACGATCCAGAGGTGTTAGTGATTGGAATAAATATCTTTTTAATTTTATTGAATGAAACGCAGAACGCTCATCAT
>CM033999.1:31743033-31782196 GCA_019603395.1 Cyrtorhinus lividipennis
GGATCTGAAGGCCCTTTGATGCCAGTAGAGTAATGAATGTCAAAGGAAGCCCCGCCTTCGGCTGTTAGTTATCAACTCTGACCGTAACTAATAACTTGATCTTCTTTGTTTATCAAAATGAATAATCCATCTCATCCTGAATATAACAACCTTTTTGGCTCTCAACATACGCGCTTTACTTAAGATAAAAACAATTTAGTAAGAAGGAGGATAGGAATTTTTACGGCTGAGACGCAAAAAACCATGATGGGTACTAATTTGAAATTATAGATACAAAATTAACCATGACAAGTGCTAAATACAGGCTATAGATTCGAAAAATAGCCCATGATGGGTGATAAAAATTGACATTGTACATCTCCAAGGGATAATTTTGTGCGGGACATTTTCAATTTTAATTTATATATTTTAATCTTAATTTGACTTATCAATACGATAATGATGGAACGAACCGTTTCTTGCGAATAACCAAGTGGTTCCTTTTGTTTGTCCGTTCGACCTAATTTATTTCCCGCCCGAAAATGTATTAATTACATGCATGGGTTCAATTCTGTTGGGCCTTGCCATTAGAGGAGAAATCCGAGCTACCTAAAATATTGTGCGTAGGAAATAATATGGTAATAATTTGTTTCTCATTAAGCCTGCTCCCCCATCCGCATTTATCCTGTTTATTTTTCGGTAACGCGTGATGTGGCATGTGGTATAATTGAGCAAAGTACTTGGCAATTTGTATTCTTACATAATTGGTGATAAAAATACAAAACAACGGGATGATGTGACTGGCTATATAACAGGTAGATGTATAGCGGAATTCACGGTATAGCACACGATACTGCTCGTCCTTATTATGGCAAAATAGTTGCGGGGAACACACAGCTAATATTGCACTCGACGAATCATGTTGTAGTTGCCGAGAAAGGGGCGAGACTGGTACCCCTAATAGCTCTCAAGACGGATTATGATTATGCGGGAACACGCTCCTAATCTGCTTCACGTGATGTGGTGTTTCGATTAAGTCCCTTTCATTACCTCTGTGCGCTCGACGGTGAATCTGGTTACAACTTGGGACGGTTAGTGCGTGAATGTATTCGAAATGCTTGTTGAGTCGTAATGGGCCTTAATGCTTGATAATTTGTACGTACTTACAAGTAAGAGGGGGTGAGTCGACACCCAACTGATCTAATTTCTCCGTGTCTGTCAAGGTTTCGAGAATGAATGGTATTGCAAAGACAAGGTTCACGTACTTCAACGGTGGAAGGTTCTTTTCGTCCACATTGTATAATATTATGGAATTAGTCTATTTTGGGATGTGACTAGGGAGCAGTAACGTCTTCGACGAAAAATTTCCTCCCCAGTATGCCTGTATTAAGGTAGGTATATACCCCTTCTATTTACCTGACAACCCATTGCGCGTAATATCGGGATACCCTGGTTCCTTGCTCGATAATATATTCCTTCCTATTTTATCATCCTCAGCCTCCTAGGAGCTAAGGCCTTAATACCTCGAGTTTGACTTCCAAGGGCCTTAACTAGGCACGAGCCCGCAGGAGGAAGGTTGTCAGAGTTGACGTCGGCTTTTAAGGCTTTACGTGCTCCGTGTCTATTACCAACGTTTAATCCTCGGTATCACGTGACCCGGAGCTGTTCGTGGGGATTAGATCCTTTACTTTCTCCTAAGCTTCGTGTCAACTCCGAAGTTGTACATCCTCACCTGTCCAAAGAAATATATTGGATTTAGAAGCCGAGTGAACGATCGATCAATAATTATTTTATAATAGATTATTCAAGGAATAACCAACCAAAACTGCTAACATCCTTGAGAAATGAATTGCTTAGATGAGACAAGAAGTGGAAGGTTTCAAAAATATCCGGTGACAGAGCTAGTCACTTTACAGGCTGGAATCGGTGCATGTAGACGTGTTAAATTATGCAGAGACAACCACCGTGCACGTCCATCGTTGTTTTAAAATTTCCATTTTGCCCCGCATCCCTAAGCCTACTAGCATCTACCCTTCCGTTCATGAATATTAAAATCCGCGTCATCCCGCGTCCCAACTTGTTATCGCTCTACCGTCCGTCAGATCATCCTAAGCCGGCTAGAAATGAGCGGACTCAATTTAGTGGGAGGTGAGAATAACTTTGAATTTGAATGACCACGTGCAGGGGTGCCCGATCTTTCGAGTAGTTATCAACTCGTGCCTATTCTTTATGTTAATTAGTCTTATTGGGATAATTCACTCATGAAGATAAAAAATGCTCTGACCCTACACAATCACAATCACCTTTCATGGTTCCTGTTTATACCTAGATTCCTGTTGTGCCATTTTCAACCAACTTTTGTGCTCCAAATCTCTAGAGATTAGTTTCGAACCAATAACCGCAAAACGCATGCAAGGTAAGGTTAAAAAAGTGTATTTTCAAAACTTCACTCTGTGATTATTAAGATTCGAGGCGTGTGGAGATATCATTTTGCTTAAAATTTTTAATTCCTATCAAACAGGGACATATTGATAACTGCAAATTTTTCAGAGGAAATAGGTCCTGTATTTTCTTGTGTCAAAATAGCCCATAGGTTCTCATACCTAATAAAAAAAAACTAAACCTAAACCTATGAAAAATTAGCTTTCTCGCAGAAAGTATGATAATCGTTGTGGAATCTTCAGTATTTTATCTCATGTATGAACTTGTAACGTAAAATCTCTTGATTCCGCGGCCCCAAAGAAGAGGATCGGGAGACATGTTTGCAGGAGTACAGCATAAGACATAGTTTCAAAGTTTCACGAATTGTGAGTCATATTTTCACTTATATGAATGGGTTTACGAGAGTTTGACTGGCAGTTGGAGAATGGAAAGGAATCAAAGCTCTAAACAGAATATTAATCACTCAATTCCAAAGGCTTCGAGTCACTCCTCCAAATCCCAACGGAGGTTTGAAGGGGACTTCCCGGTAAATGAACCGGTTTTTCATGAGCGAATCCTATGAATCCCCTGTATTAATAACCGGATATGGACATCCGCCCGGAGGGTTTCAATTGTACTTTTTTTTTTTAACTAAACCTCGGATTTATTTCAGCATAGTCCTTCCGTTCAAGCTCTTCTCTTCAAATTGAATGGAAACTGTTGCTCTCATTGCCTTAAAATACGTGTATCATAACTTTACTGACGTTATGATATTCGTGAGTTATGATACAGATTTTGTAAAGAATTTTATTTTTGTGTTTTGCTCATTTGTTAATAAAATGAGATCGTTATTAAAACCTGCGACTTCGAGCATAACGATGCAAGTGGTTATCTGGCCCCAAGCAGAAGGCGTACGGTTAGCAAACAATATTGAATTTGCAGTCACTCATTTGTAGCAACACTACAGAGCTGTAGCTAAGAATCTGTATTCTCCAGTAAAACATATCAACATCAAATATATTTATCATTTCTCCCTCGGGTTGAAAATATTTATATTTAAGAACATAATAAAATTGACATTTTATTTTTACTCGGAAATATTTGTTCTCTGACCTATTTTGTATGGCCAGTAATCCCTAATTGTTCATTAAAAAATTATAATTTTTTAATGAAAAAAATTGAAGATTTCCCAATTTCTCTGGGCTGTTTCACCAACTAATCTACCGATGGTTCCGATCAATCAAAATATTATGAGAATAAATGTTCATCTTTTGAAAACGATTTTCTTTATAATTATCGCTACAAAATAGTCAAAACCTTGGTATTGCTTGGAACAATCATACTCTAATCGCTCCAACTCTAATGCTACGAGATAACAAGTATATTACTCCGAATGAAGATTATTGTGGTGACTCTGTATACTAAATCAGCAAGCTGGGGGCTAAATTTCCCTACTAAGTATCTAATCATTCGGGGGATCCGCGACCAACTGTAAATCTATTCAAAAGTAGGCCAACACGAGAATTTCCGAAATTTCAGGCTACTAATGACTCTATCAACCCCCAAATAACAGACATAATGCGTAGAATAATTACTAATTTATTCGCGTTTTTTATGCTCTCCGTTCCAGAAACTGTAAGCAATTATGGTCCTTCATTTATCGTCGAAACGAGTTCATAAAGAATCCTCAAGACGATGAAAACCTAAGCGATGAAAAATGTTGTTACTACGTGCCTAAGGCCATCATTTGAGCTCGAGACTGAGCGGTCGACATTTGTTACCCAAATTTTCCGCGTTACACACTGTTTACGAAAATTCACCTCTCCTTCGTTTTAAAGGGGTTTTCTAAGCTCAATGGAACATTTAGAAGAAAGCTCTCTTCTTAGTTTACTCCGTGAGACTCCCTGTGCCCGTGGGGAAGCTAATTACTTTGTGAAAAGAACTCAACATCCACGGAAATTTTCTCCTTTTTTTAAAGTTCGCTTTTTCGAAAAGGCCATGAGAGGTTTCCTTTTAATTTCGTTTAATTAGCGTTGAAAGTGAAAGTTGTGTTGGAAAGCGCGCTCCTCGAGGGATTTCCCTCTTTCGAACGAAGATTGACGATGTAATGGTAGCCAGGGAGTTGGACTAAGGTCTCTTGTGAACTCAAGATTCTACGTCGTAAGATAATTTGACAACAGCAGCCACCATACTCACCTCTAGCGCTAATTACGGTAGATCCATATCTCTTGCATATTTAATTTTCATTCCTCACAATGAATCTCAACATAAGAATGAACAAAGCAGATTACGATCAGGATTAGATTGAGGCATGATAACAATAATTCGAGGGGGCAAAATGGTGGGAACTTGTTTAAACTCGATACCTATTACATTTTCATTGATACCATGAATTGAATAATCGGTAAAACGTGATCTGATTTCAAATTGATGTGAAGTAGATGTTTCTTAGTAAACTCCTTTCTGTTTCAAATTGAACCAAGACAAATCCCATCAGTCCATCGCTCGCATGGAGGCAAGGTATGAATGAGACAGTATAATTTTTACAATGGGTTTTTTCGAGGTTCTTAGAGACCTAGGCGAGTGGCTTTGATAATGATATTTGTTTCTCAATAATTCGACGAGGGTTTGACTTATCTTGATCAAAGTGGTATAGAAAAAACCGGAAAACCAGCACATTCTGCACATTCAGTTCTGGTTCGAAGTTCGGCATAGTTACAACAGTATAGTTTTACAAAAATTGTGTCATTTCATAATAGACACACCAATAACAGTTTTAATTGTACCGAGGATTACCCTTGGCAGTCTCAAGTCTGCTGAAATGAAAGGATAAAGTTTGCCTTATCGTTCTAAACAAGCGCCTCCTACCCTCACTCCTTTAGAGTCCTAAACGAGCCCTGATTTTCGAGCCTAATTAGGGATTTGGCGCCGACCCTTGGTTGAGAAGTCGGCATCCTCACTCCCTTGGAGTCTTGGAAAATTCATGACGAATTAAGTGCGAGTACCAAATAGGCAACCGGAGTTGTGGATCATTTTCATTCAACGGAAATTCCCTTCCGACTTCCTCCGAGCTGTGTACCCTCACCGTGATGTTCGGAAAGAAGTATAACAGTGTATTTTATAGCGGTCGTAAATACGTCGGATTTTAGGTCAGTGCGGTTGGAGAACTCGAAAGCTCGAGAGAAATGTAAGGGAATGAGAAGCCCTGCGTTGTTTGTGACTCGAGGGCGTTTACCCCGACACAAACCTCCAACTTCCCTTTGTTGATTTACCGAGCGAATCGCCGAAACACGGTCGGAAAGTTGATGTTTGGTTTAGGTCGAATTAGGAGCAGTGCGTAGTTCCTTCAATAATATTTTCTCTGCGAATATTCGAATCGCAAATATGTCCAGTATGCTCCAAACAATGAAGACAGGGTTTTATCAAGGATATATCAGGTGATACCGAGTGTTCCCTTACCTGATTTCAAATGTTTTGTGGTTTTACTGACTCTAAAAATGTTGATTAGCCTATTATCCTCAATAAATTCAGTTCTTCGGGACTTAGGAATTTTTATTTCCGAAATTATTTCAAAATCGTATTGGTAGAATGTAGGTTTGCCTTGTATGCATACAACCTATAAGTACCTACCTATTTAGCTCCTTAAGATGAGCTCTCAGTCATCAAATATGTTTGCAACAACTCAAAACATTTCGTTTTCCTCTCTTTTATATCACAAGGGATGTTACTATTGACCACAGTAGCAATACTGACAAGAAGGATAACCAACAACACCTTGAACAATAATTTTTAGCAGCGTTTAATGACCGAATTACATTTGAAGGGAAAACTAGGCCGCCACCGTATATCTCACAAGTCCACACGAGCATTACTTTGCTTAGAGCCAAGTGAACAGCTGATGGAAATGTCTTCAATGTTGACTGCTCTTCTGAGAACTCTCTTCAAATAGGAGAACTTTCCGTTCCGATTCCAAACCATTCTTCGTTGGTAACGTGATTTCCTGTGTGCCAAGCTCTTAGGAAGGTAACAATGTCAGAGAAGGAATGAAGTTGACAAAAGCACGGCGGAAATTCAAAGAGGCCGCGGAGAAAAATGACAATCAAGTTTATTGACACAGCCACTTTCAACGGGAAAGGGAGTCTTTTGGTTTGTGGATAGATGTCGTGAGAATCGGCCCAAATTGAATAAAAATCGAGGCAAAAGGGGAGGGGTGGAGGCTGGAACAACTCTTGAGGAAATTACTCAAGCTATCTGAACCATCCCCGGTTTCATCGAGTATACCTTGTTACGTGACTTCAACCGCAATACAAGCCTTCAAAACCGATGTTCCTGCACCTTCCTTCTCGACTGTCAACAGTTGATCATCACGACCTGTCAAAGTCAAAGCCATGAGATTTTATCCTTCAGAAGCTTCGTTTCTCTCCTTAATTTACAGTGTTTTGTTAGAAATGGAACAAACACGTCACCCCAAAGATTATTAATTTGAACCCACAAAAATAAATTTGGGATAATATTCCCCATACAAATCGAATTTTTTGAAATCCCACCGTAGGAAACTTTGTAGAACTCAAACGGTACGCTAATGCGATGAACTATCATTCAAGATAAAAGATTTCATGATTAAACATACTGCTAAAAATCCCGAAAAAAAATGAGGTAATGTTCTTATCATGAGAGTTTTTCTTCATCCAAGGACAGTTCTGTGTTTGAAAGACTGTCTTTTCGCTATGTGATTCTCCATTGTTTTTCGGTAGGTTTTCAGAATCACGAAATCTCATCAAAAACAAAGTTCATTAGTTTCAAATAAAAAAGATACATTTTTTCAACTAAATTTAACGAAAGATTGTCCAAGTGTTCAAAAGATTCAAAAGAATCTACTCTGCTTTTGAGGTGTACGTATACATAGACGTAGGACTGTTTGTCATATTTTTGTATACCGCCTTGCCTTTCCTATCCACAATAGATTCTTCTATTCCCAAGCACCCATTAGTGCTAAAAGAACACGTAAAATAGCTTAATATGGCTTCATTCGTCTACACTGTTTCTAAAACCGAGGTTGGTAGTCTTGGTCGGAAAAGCAAATTATGAACATTTCTCTCCTGCGTAATTAAATCTGAGCCAACCTCTCTAGATTAGGTACTTTCTCTTTTCCCTCAGAAGAACCGCAATGTTCCGACGGGCGATTACTCTGCTTTTAATCCTTTCTTGTTTCAAGGCCTTTCCTCTTCCTAAAGCGTTTACTAGTCATAATAATTATTTTTCGAATAAAATGTGCCAAACGTCCTAAGAGGAAGGACTATCTCAACAATTTAATGTTGATGGGGGAAGGTTCAGTTGACACACCTCGAGTACAAATCCCATGATATTGAGGTGCGCTTTCTGCATGGGACACATCTTGAAAGCAGTATAGTGCGCCTCACTATAATTTGTATCATTTCCCGTAATGACACCAGGCTATTACATGATAGCTCAATAATAATTTATGTTATAACTAATTAAAAAGTATTATAATATAAGTTAATTTAAAACAAACTGTAAGGTTTTGAAGTCGCCGCAGATTAATTTATTGTTGCTCGCTCACTCGTACGACCTACCGACACATCACTACAATGACCTCAACCACTAAAAATGAATTACCAATCTCTTGGCATGCAACTACTATTTTATCCCCCACAATAATATTATGGTTTCGTATATGCACTAGTGAGCATATTGTAAGAAGTTTCATAGATTTTTGATTGTTTCAGGAAATATAAGTTATCCGCGTAGAGTTCAAATTCTTCGAATAAAGCCCCAGTTATCACTTGAGTGTTATTATGTAGTTTTCAAAAAAACATTCTGGCAATACATCATGGCTGACGGGATGATGCTATTGAATATTCATGTTTACTTGACCCACGTTTTCACCACTCTGGCATTTCTCCAACTCATTACCCTAGTTAGCTCTGACGTGATGTTTTCGACGTTTATTTTCCGACGTTGAGTGAAAAGCTTAATTGAGGCTCGGAACTTTTCTCTGACATCACGAGGTAGCTTACCTACTGGGGTTGTAAGCAATCGTAAAGGTAATAGTGAGGTATACCGTCATCGTGCTCACTTTGTAATTGTACCTACTTATACAGGGTTTCTCACGAGTTAATGGTGAACTCTCATGTGTGGCACATTATGTTTCATTGTTATTCAACACTAATATCTTATCGGTTTCTTAATTCGATTTTTTTGTTTTTTAGGGAAAAAAATGGATAGTTATTAAAATAAATAAATAAATAAATTTTTATAAAACCTACAAAGCTATGTTATTTAATGTTCAAACTTTTTTTTTTTTTTTGGTGAAATGAAGAAGGAATTTTTGTCTTTATTCCGTAAAAGTTGAGTCGAATCCAGAAACGGATAGCATCTTGAGAATAAGCGTTGAAGAACGATGAAAATTCATGTGCTACATTGCTCGCTTAACAGGTTGCGCACAATGAAAAAATTGGTTGATGTATCACATTTTCATAAAATTTTGGAGGAAATCCGAATCTGCCATAAAAAAATGGGATTCCCGTTTAAAATAAGAATATTACAGTGTCAGTTGTGCATTGATGTGCTGTTGCGTGGGGTGCGCAAATATGATATTTTAGATCCTTGTAGGAAAATATGAAGATTCAAAATATTTTGTTGTAATGTTGTAATTGTTTAGTCCCATTTGGACGATTTTAGGAGGGGGGGTGGGGCTTGTGTGACGCCTTGTATATTCTCATACCGTAGGAACAGTACTTGAGCCCTCGTGTGCCCATTTTTGGCTTTGAAACTTGCACACAAATTTCGTCAGCTAGTCTGATTTCTTCACTGTAATTGTACATCTCGAGAACAAACTACGTTATCCGGGCAGTCCCGAGAAATAATTACTATCCTCGTGTGCCCAAAACCCAAATACCTCGAAAACCAACATTTTCTACATACCAACTACAGCCTCCATCTTCTGCTATCAGTCCAAGACCCATCTTTATCACCACAGAGAAAGAACATCCACTTTGGGCCATCCTTCTATTCTGAAATAAATAATGAGAAAAGCGTTTCAATGAGTCTCAGTGGCGAACTGCTAGCTCCTGGTTTAATTGCAAACTCGGGGCGTTTGAGGAGTCAACTCCCGTTAGAATGATAAAGGAGACTGCTGGAGCTGACATGGAGACTACTTGACCGAGACCTGGAGCTTGTCAACTGTCATGTTACGTGCGCTATTCTCATCACTTCAGCCCGTTCGGCCGGTAGGCTCTTCATATTCAATGATGCTTGTCTGCGCTCGCGACCGTTTGGACCCCTGACTTTCGTAGTGGGGTATACGCCGGCGGTGTGAAAATTTGCGTCATACACCCGATTTGATAGAAAAAGTGGAAAACGCTAAAATTCAGGCCCTAAAGGAACCCTACTCATTCACTTTCCATCAACGAAGGATATAGGGAGCCTTGTAGCGAATAATTTTCCAGTAAATCGTCGGACGCTTAAACGTTTGATTGATTTTGGACCAGTTACCACAAAAAGAGGTACAGTAGAACTCCAATTATCCGAACTCCGACTATCCGAATTTACTTTCAGAAAAAAATTTGTCCAAAAAAAGTCTAAGTGCGCTATTATTCTTTCCCCTGCGAAGCCAGTGTTGGCGCGGTTCGCTCACTATTGTCCTTCCCTCCGCGAAGTCACATTTTATTTATATTTAAAACATGTAAAAATATCATGTTTCTTACATTTAATTCAATAAAAAAAATAGTGCAATATCAAAACGTAGCTTTTCTTCTCTCTAATGGCAATTATTTTTTTAACTCCGATTATCCGAATATTTGATTATCCGAATGGGTCCCGGTCTCCATTAATTTGGATAATTGGAGTTCTACTGTAGCTGAAAATGCGTATTTTGACGATGGGGTATCGAGATTTTTGAGGACCTAGACTTATCAGATTGGGGGTAATGCATGCCCAATTTCTATTCAATTAGGTACCTAGTCGGTAAACCTCGAAGAAATGATTCCACAAATGAGACAGAACCGTCCAGAGTAATAGAGTAATAAAGTCCTTCGTAGGCACTTTGTTAAAAATTGTCCTTCCCTCCTTTGTATTTTTATATTCATGATACAAAGACTCGAGTTATGAGGGTCCAGCAATGAAAGCTGTCCGTCGTAGTGTGAAACAAAACCGAAAGAAAAACACTCACGCTGCGCGAAATGAAGAATGCTGCACAGTTCCATCTGGTTGAACGCGCTCATACAAGGTTTTATTACTAGTATAAAGCTCACGGATCTTTTTTCCATTTTCATCTTGAAATATTCCCGCCGTGTTGACCTTAGCTGAGAGCGTCAGAAAAACGTGATTCCACTCTCTTTTTGCGGATGATCTGATGAAGATTAAACTCCCTTGGATGGATTACAACGGAAATTACAACTGTAGCCTTCTCTTCACAGGCCACCGCGGTTTTTGCCGTTTGAAATTACGAACGGCGGCAAGGGACGAGTCATTACTCGAGGAGATATATTTGCGAGATGAATATTTCATTATTCCCTGTGAGCTGTTGTCTCACGATTTCAACCGTACCTAAGCCGATTTTTTGTTCCCGAGTATCAGGGCAAGAGCAACAATAGTATTCACGTTCTAGTAATTTGAATCGTAGGTACAATTTTTGTTGCTTCTCTGAACCCTCGTGGATTTATTCGATGCATTTTGATATATTATATTATTTTAACCATATCTCTTGCATTCAAGCCTAAGCTCAATCTCTCGGCCTTAGCCAGTGACCCTTCACGATTAGCCGAAAGTTTTCTAGTTTTCAGCCCAAGCGCCGATCACTATAGCAGGATATTAGTAAAATGGTGTCTTTTGATATTAGGTTCTCGAGACGGCAAACGACCTAGGCATATGTGGTATAATTCTATACCATATTTTGAACACTCAATCAATCTTACTGGCTGAATTAATACTTACAATCTATCTAAAAATATATACTTCGTGAAAAGGAAAGTTTACCCATTGTGGAGATTATAAATAATGATGCGCATTCACACATCAGCAAGATCCTTGTAGAATAATTGTAGAATAAAGTATTGTGAAATACGTTTCGTTTTCGTCACATGTAAAATATTCTCCTACTCACATACGGCAGCCGCATAAACTTGCTCAACAAAACCGGAACTACCGCCGGGGGTTTATATCAAGTTGTCAACAGATTTTCAAGCTTTAGCACGTCTCTTGGTTGGTGGAGGTAACTCACGAGGAATGTTATTTTTGAACTAAACAAAAAGTTCCCGTCTCTTCGTCTTTTACACCAACTCGACCGTGCATGACAATGACAAACTGCAGAAGTACGTACAGTCATTTTCGAGATCAGACGGGATCGTTGGCTAGAAAACTATTGGCAAAGATTGATGTCTCTTGGAGGTTTTGTTCTTGACTTCCCGACACTTTTCGGCGACTCGCGGCTGACGGATCAGAAAACCAACGAGGTGCATTAGTGAGAAATTCGCGAGGCTCTCCAACTTTCTGTGAAGAGCCCTTCTTCCAAAAGCAAATGGCTCAAATTACTTCTTTTGTCTTTACCTTTTCAATTTTACCCTTTCCTGCTGAACTTCCCCAGCGGAATTGAAGTCTAATCTGTTCTATTCCCTTCCATCAAAAGCGAAATGAGTTGTGAATCGCGTCAACCAACATCTGGACAAATGATTAGGAATACTGATGGCCGTTTTCGTAGTTTCCATTTCCCAACTTTTCAAGCCGGAGAAGACGTGAAAATAATAACTCTCGGCTCTCCCTAATCAAAACGCAAATTGCCAACAGATTTCCATAGTAATTGCGTTTGGGGAGGATACTGAAAATATCTTTCTCCCGCTTGTTATAACACTTTTCGAGAAACCTGAAGGGGATGAGTGTCCGAGCTGCCAGAAAGTTTCGCCTCCTTAACACTTTCATCTGAATGATATTTCGCATTATAAACGTCTTTAGGCACCTGATTCTCAATTTTTTATGCTTACTTCAAGCTCACAAGACGTCCGCTCTTCGATGCTCAATGTCTGAAAATAAATCTTCAGTCCAGCACAACGTGTGTTTGAGATAATGAGTTCGTTTCAAATATAGGAGAATGACGTTGAATGACGCACTTCATTATATCACATATTATTCGCCAAATCAATTCCCGTCCTGAAACGTTTGCCACAACGGAGGTTAGGTATGGGTGGAGACGGTGATAACAGTTATTCATGATTATTAGGGACCTGTACAGGTACCTATAATTTTCGGTTTGGTTTTATGTTTGATGCCATTATACGACCCGGTTATGTACATACGACTTTACCGCCAATTGACCAGAATATGGAACAGAGTAAAATGTATTACCTCAATCATCGAAAATTTGCCTTAGAATCGACTTTTAATTTTCGTGGCAGGTTTCAAGGACAACCAGTATACCTACGAGTTTATATTGTTAGGTTTGTTGTGGTGTAAGGCTCGTAACCGTGCTCAGTCAGCTCCACAACGGCTGAGGAGGTAGTCGGTTGTGAAAGACGGGTTCTTACATTCCTTATAACATATCAGACTTTGTAGACCGCGGTTATATATTGAGGGATCATAAAGAGAACGTAGAGACAAGGGCGAATCATGAAGGCAGGAAGATATATTGCAAGGTAGAAGCCAGTGAGAGCCAAACAGATGGGTAACCGACCGGCGGGAGCCGGCTTGGGGTGATTTGTGGAAACAGTTCTGACAGCGCAAATTACCCCGCTATTAATTGAAGTGCTGTCCAAACAGCGAGGAGTTGCCACATCAATAATGATATCAGTTTGCTGTGGTTGGGCCTCCAAGGGTTGCTTGGGATTTCGTTACGTTTGCCCAAGTCAGGTAATGTTTGAAATGACAGCGCTCTTGGTCACTTATTGGCTAGACTCAGATTTTAGCAATTACAGCCAACCAAAGACAGAGAGCTCAATTATTATCCATCGGTCTCGTTGGTATAATGAAATATAAGCACACTAACGTAATTCTACTTCAACGAAGGACTTCAAATTCCTCCGGGAGTGGGAGTAGTAATAACGTGTTTATAACGTTTTTTTTCTCATTACCGACTGCTGAAATTAAACATTTTCCTACTAACTAAGCAGACCAGTTTTTCAGCACTTCATCAAGAAATCGCATTTTTACAAGTCCTTTGCAAGCTGATGGTTAATAAGCTGGTTTTGGTTGATTATTCAATGAATAACCAACCGAGGAATATTATCATGAAGGAAGTCAATCTCTCCGATTTCAAGTAGATAAAACGTTTTTCTCTATTAAGCTGCTTTACATTGTTTAGCTATCCATCTCCTAATCAAACTTCATTACTCTGCTGCAATCAGCAGACATTCCTATTATTAGGTTGTTCAGGTGAAAATTCTTTAATCAAGCTCTTTATTGTATCAATTTTTGATAAATTCACTACGGTTTCGTTTAGCAAATTTTTGTTCTTTTAGCGAGCTGTTTTGTATTTTTCATGTTTTGCTTTGTGCAAGTCCTTCTGACTGTTTTGTTTTGCATGTTAACTCGTTGTCACTAATTTTATTTTGCGAGATGATTCAACTTCGCAAGTTGTCCTTCTGTTTTAAATTTCGTCAAGCAAACTTAACTTGCTCGTGCTCCCTCTTAGTCACGAATTATTCTAGTTACATAGTAAAGTAGTTGTATTCGGGTAGGTGTTTCACGCTCCTTATTTTAAACATTTCTACACCATTCGAGTACTTGATAATATTACTTTTTATTAATTTCTTGGCTAAACTAGCAGCCGCAGCTCTTTGATGCTTAATTAGAGGAAATCCCGGCTGAGCTTGAGAGAGTTGAGTTTAATTTCCTGGGCGCGTCCTTATGCGAGTCACGGGCCTGGAAACTACTGAGTTTTCCTGTAAATGAGAATGCTGAGATGACCTGGGCGCGAGGAGGTTTAAAACAATAATTGCATCCCTCGTCCTAACATTCACGAACTTCAACTTAGTTAAATCACATTAGCAGTTTTGGCATTCATAAACCTTCACGGCTTACGCCTTGGATCGTTCTGCATGTGTTCTGAAATGAAACTCTGTTTTAACTACCAGGATGTGAACGTCGTCGAGGAAGGAAACGGAATTTAGAGGGTGGAAATAGATTGCCGGGATGGGAAGTGCGGTTCGGCGAAGGGGCCAGCAATTCACTGAATACACAAACTTCTTTCTTCGAATGGTCAAGATTATCGTGCGGGATCTTGAGAACCATACAAACAGTGTGATTTCCTTCTTGAAGAGTGGTGTGGAATCGATTCCTCGATTTTTGGTCTCTTTCACATTCTTCCTTTTAGCAAGTAGAAAAATATAAACTACGTAAATAGATTAATACTAACTGTGACCAAGTATGGTGTCAGCGAAGAAATCTTTTTATCATGCAATACCGCTATCACATCGCCAACCATACATTTCAGTAATGTAATGAAAGGAGAATTTAAAAAACAGAATTGAATCGCAAAAAGCGCACAGTGAGGAAAAACTGCCAGAATCGAAGAGAGATTCACACTCACATATTATCATCAGTGTGATCCCGTTTTTGACGAATCATCCACCTTCTATTCAAGATACCAATTGAGTACGCCTTCTGAATTGAATACTCACGGCAGGGGAAGGTAGAAAATTGTCAATATCCCTTCGAGACTGATCTAGTTCAACCGTCAAGATAGTGAGCAGATCCACCTGCCGAGCTCTTCCACTCGACAACACTCGAGCATTTCGATGAGGAAGCGCGTGACGGTGAGAGTATTACCTACATCCCACTTCTGTCCTGCCTGCGTACTCAACTATTGACGTGTCGGCACTCGACCGCTTCCACTTGACTTACTTCCACCTGGGGAGAAGCGGTCGAACCTCACCACCCCTCGCTGGAAGATCACGTCAAATCATGTGCCAGCTGAATAAAAAAATAAAAAGGTCAACTGTATGAACTCCCTGATTTCAGTCTGAATACACAAACTTGGTGAGCATTCAAATGGCTCGTGAATACAATGTTCATCCATCCTCACTGTTTCATTAGATTGGTGAGGTATACGTCATTAGTCTTAATATGACGGAGTAGTTGGAGAACCCGCATAAAGTATCTCATAATGTGCGTACCTGATTTATATGCATTGAAACATGACTCCGAACAAAATCTATGAACCTCTTGTATCAGGAAGTGTGAATATGAATGTTAATGCAATTAAGAAATATATATAAATAGAAGTTAAATGTTTTACTTGCCTTAAAAAAAGTTTAAAAACTATATTTTATTGAAGTTTGTATCTCATTGTGTGAGTATAAATAATGATCTCATTTAAAACCCAATTAAACTCAGGCGAAATTCATTTTCCTAAGGCTGGTGAAATATATCCGTAATATACTCACCGAATTTACAAGCGACGAAACGCTAGTTCTTGAAAGAAATAAAATAACAAATTAAGAAACTTGTTGTGGCAAACTGGGATTTGCGTTTAAAGATTTGAATCTTAGCATAACTTTTAGCGAAATAGAGGAGTCCGTGTTACATCCACATAAATTGCCAATAAATTTGAGTATCAGTACAATTTGTAAAATAACCTAATTTTTCTCTAATTCTAATTTGTATTTGTATTTGTAGAATATGTGAATTCGCCCATCTCAACCCGCTAGTAGAGATAATATCTTATCCAATTGTACCACCAGGAATTAGAAGTTTCAGACAACAAGAATAAGTGTTTTCACAAGCAATTGAATTCTACGAGTGGCTATTGGGACGAGAGTAATCCTGGAAATAATCATAATTCTGTTATCTAAAAATTCAAGTGGCTCCATGAATGTTTGATTGTCTGGTCGGAAGCGTCGGCAGCGTTTTTGCGAATGGTTTATTAGTAGGTACAATCAAAGGAAGGTCAATGGACTTGTAGGAACTGATTCTAGCGTGGATCGGCGTTTGCGGGTCCATCATTCATAACTAAACCAAACTGAGCGTGTAGGTGGGTTATTGGAAAGCACAAAATCAGTCATTATCTCGGGGTAATGGAAGTCCGCTCTTGCAGATTTACATTCCATTATGAATTTCGAGATAGGTGCATTAGCATCTCGAGAAGAGTCGGTCGAATGGTTAACGAGAATGTAGTGGCGGCTTTTATGGGGCGTCTACCTACGATCGCTTTGTCCATTAGCACCAAATTTTATGATGAGTGGTTATTTGGTTGTGATGAAGAGTTTTTTAAATAGAAATCCCGTTCAACGGTTACATTCTCGTCGTCCCAAGGATCTACCCCAAGAAGTTGCTTGTGATTTTTCCCACTCGAACTCAAAACCTCCGATTTCTTCCTTAATTTTCCTTGTTATGCATCAGTTTCCAGCCATCAGGCGCCCGAAGCAGTAGAATTCGTGGTGGTCACTCTCTTTAATGACAAGACAGAGGAGTGAATCAACTGCAATGGATCATTGCTGCATGGTCGAATTTGGAATAACAGCTTTCCCACCAACGTTTTTTGCGCTAACATGTTAGTCTGCGAGCTGTCACGAAACAGCTTGCGACCGGACTGATGGATGTGGTTTGAAAGGTTCTCCTTACATATAGCACCAGACTGTAGTTTTTTCGCCAGCATTATGGTATAATATAAAACACTGCGTCATTTTGTTCAGTTCGAACTCAAATATGATCACTGTCAACGGACGGGGCCCATGCAAATATGACGATCTCGCATCCGACATGCTTTACCGGATATTCATCAATATGAAACATGGAGCTGCCTTGAAAACGATCTGCTCAAATTAGCAATCTGCCAAGAAATGACAAACTTCTTGAAGTTCTTTACTAAGTGATGAACGCTCTTAGCCTCGTCACAGCCTCGATCCACCCCTAAAACGATGATGGAACACTTCCCCCGCAATCACCCCGCAGAGACTGTAATTTGATTCCACGTGACGAGCTTCAGATTGCCTGCATTAAACCTTCGCGAATGGATGGTTCAAATGAGAGTTGGAGTGATCGAGTTAGAGCAGAGGCCGTTCAACTTTAATTGCTAGCGCTCGAAGGGGGCGCATCTAGAAATTGTTCGAATCGTCGAGGGGAGCTTGAGGTATGAATACTCCGTGTACAGGGCTGATCAATGAGAAATCACTCAGAGTAAAATTTATAATGACTAAATGAAAGTAAAGTTCAATATCCCGCAAAGTGGATTTTTATAAAGATTTTATTTCTTTAACACAAGTTACACACAACAAGAACTCGCTAGTATGAGAGACGCTCCCGGACGAGACTGACTCCCCGAAGCTCGCAGGCTCCTATTCAAAAAAATGAGGATAATGTGGCTATTTTATAGAAACCTACTGTTTATTGGAAAAATATTGTTTTTCCACTTTTCAATTTATTTCTTCTTCCTATCTCCTAGGCTTCCATAGACCTTAAAGATGTGCTGCAATCAGGTGCGAGATCCACCGAGGATGGCAAAGCATTGGGAATCATTGCCATTTGTAAAAGTGATTTATAATTGTTTGTAATAACGAAGAATCATTTAGGTTCTCGTCTTTTAGCAATCAGAATCTTTCAATGGATGGTTTGAGAAAGGCGTGAAAAAGGGGCGGAAATTACGGTTAGATGGGGATTTGAAAGGATAATTATGGAAAAGGAAACTGACTCGGGAGTTTTCGCTTTCTGTCTCCTCGATGCTTTTGCCAGCTTGGCTGAGTTCAATTATATTCCCCACGCCGGGTTTCCTCCGCCAAGATACGGGTCGTCCGATCTTTGAGTTGAGCCACTTCAAAGCTTCAAAAAAGGGCATCCAATTATAACGTAAAAACACCGCGGCTGCGGGTCACGTCCGCCCCTTTACGGAAAATTGTGATTGAAGGCCCTGCAGAACCTTCAAAGGGAAAATAAGCTTGGAGATAATGACGTTGTTGAGATCACACCCCTATGTTGTGTCTTCTCATTCAAGAATGGAAAGGAAATATTGGCCGATTGCTGTCATTGTTTTCACCAGTTCTGTGTTAGTAAAGCTGACCTCAGTCGGCGCTACCTTACTCTTGCATGACCACTCACATTGTTCATTATTATGACCAGCAACCCAGAATTCCGACGCCTGGAATTCCAAATCCGAGAAATTCCCCTTGTCTTTCTCAAATGGTTTTCAATCCCAGTCTTATCGGTTGTGGAAGGGCTCCATGGAGAAATGAGAGTAGTGGCTTAGGTCGCCTTCATTCTTGTTTCTCCTTCCCCGAGGCTCTCAGTCACTCAGGAAAGGGTCCTTCTCTCCAAATGGAGTCTTATCAATTGAGAAACTTTTTTCTATAACACTAGCGCCTATACGTACAACTACCCGTACGTCATTGTGCTCGAAGAGTGAAGTAGGGTGTTGGAAAATATTTTTTTAGTTCCTTTGAGCAATTTTGGAGTCTGTACTGACAGGTGGAAACGATTGTGGTGAATGATTGATTAGAACATGAGCTACCTTTCTCAGCTGTTTGCTTTGGCAACTCATCGAACCTATGAGAACGAAAACGGTTTTCCTGAGCAAAGAAAATCAGGTCTTGGAAATAAACGAGTATATCAAAGAAAATGAGGACAAATATGATCTGAGAATCACGATAGGGTGTGAGCTTTAGGTGCCTTGTTATTCAGGGCGGCACTCGTGAAGAATAGGAGGATAAAACGAGAATACATCGTCCGAAGGATTTTTCTTCCCGTTGGAAAGGGGACTTCTCGGGAAAAGTGAGTCACGTAAGGCGAAAGTCATAATCGAGGGATCACTCGTGGACTTAAGGCGGAATAAGGCGGTCTTGACAAAAGGCCGACCGATCGTTTCCAGATGAGTTGCTCCTGGCGGTTCGATGGGGCACAAAACATGAATCCAGTCAGCCATCTGAAACTCTCGGGTAAAATAGATGTGAAAATCCACGTTGGTGGTCACAAAGATTAGATCATATCAATGATAAAAAATCTATGCAAGGGGGACATTTAGATTTATGATATACACCATGCGTACAACAAGAATGTCTCTACACTTTTCTATTTAAATTTCGTTGCAAAATGTCAGAATCACCCCACTCAGCATTTCCGTCCGCCGTCTGGCCCAAAAATGATCTTCCTAATTTTTAGCGCAAGGTCCCGACTAATTGTAGATCACGGTGGCTGAGTAAGGAAGTTACAGTTTTTCGATCTATTTTTTGAGACTTAGAAATGTTGAGTATCATTTTCAAGTAAATATTGGACACATTGGATAAGTTTTGAACCTTCACAACGAATTGATGCAGCGTATGGAGAATGAAAACATTTAATTGGTTATTAAATATTTTCGGAGACCTAGGTCTCAGTTTCCACTATAATCTGGACGGTGAAACAACTAAGACCCCTCGCCCCCTTTTCAACATAATACTGTGATCGTAGATTACCAAAAAGAGATAGGTTGGTACATCTGTCGATTGAATTTTGGCTCTGATCAACGCTCCTGGTATATAGATCAGTGGATGTTATCGCAAACCAACGTTGCATTTCTCTTCGGCCTGTAATAAATCATTGGTTTTCCTCCTAACAAAATGTATCAGTGCAAAGATGACGTGGAAATCTTTATTCCATTTTTCATTCTGTCACTCGTCCGACTGAACTCCCACAGGTCCCGTCATTCTTTTTTACCGATCCACGACCCAATGTTATCCCTAAAACCGTTCAACCCTACACGGTTCGTTCTATTCCCCGACATTTGTTTGGCTTATTGAATTGACCTCGCTGAAAAATTCAATTTTCTTTGTATATATTTCGGTTGAATGAGAGATATAACTGAACAACAAGCTCTTATACAACACGCAACTAGAGCAAGAGGCCAAACTTAATCTACCAATACTTCGAAGTGGGGAGAAAAGTTGAGAAAAGAAGTGAGAAAATAGAGGTTCGTAACGAAATCGCGTGACCAAGCGAGGAAAAGCCAAGTTTTGCTTTCCCATTACCTCCATCTCGCCGACCGGGAGTTTCAATTAGGACCTCAACAACTACAAACTAATTGTCACCTGGAGAGCTCCTTCCCTCTGGTCCCACCGTTACATTGTTATAGCTAATTGCTCTATTATAAGTTGGTAACAGCATTTCTTCCAGATCGTGATTATCTAATAAACACCCCTCCACCGGTGCATAACGCCCAGCAGCGTGAAAGCTTGTATGTAATTACAGTATCATCCAGCTTCACTGTCACCTCATTCCCAGCTCATTGGTCTTAGTGTTTAAGGGTGTTGTAAGGTGACATATGAGATTCCAACCGGGGGTTTTTTGGTAAAAAAGGGGAGAGGGACCTGTATGCTGCAAACGTCTCCTGTTTACATGTGAATTTCTTTCTCTATAGAGCTCAGCATGCAGGGTGTCTCAACCAACGTCTTTCCACCCAGAAATTTCGATTATGGATCTACTTCGCGGTCAGCTCTTAGATGAATACATTAGCGTTATTTTTTAAATGCACTTTGAAAATTGCAAGAAAATTTCTCTACCGGTTTTTCAAATAATTTCAATACCTGTTCTCATGGCAAACGTATCAACGTTTTCAAATTTTAGTGCTTATCTCGTTCTTGGGACGCAGTCGTATTTTTTATGCCAATAGCAATTATTTAACGAGATATTTCTTCTGTTATTCACATTATTTCCTTTCAATGTCCAACGACTTATATTAATACACTTTCCTGGACATATCTGGCCACCCTGAGTAAAAGGCGGAGAGAAAAAAAATCCTAAAATACGTTTTCAATGCCAAACTGTAGATACCATCGTTACCAACACATCATTGCGCTGATGAGAGAAAGAAAAAAAACTCGAAACCTTCCCCATTCACTAACCCGTATTTATCTGACTAATCTCATCACTCTTTAGGGAACAGGGTCATTCAAGTCCACCACAATCACTCTTTGCTTAATGACGGAGTTTCTCTTCAGAGTTCTGCCTAACGCTCGGTTAATTAAATAAATTGAACCTCCACCGTACTTTCTGAACTCTTTTAACTTCTTAGGACAAGTAGGCAGGAAGGGAGAGAAGCTCGTTCCTTATTAGATTCATGAAGTGAAAAATTAATCCAATCATGAGATTAATTTGCCAAAAAGAAGGATGAATGTAGTGATTCTTGAATTGATGATCGTCCGTTTTCAGTTGATCGATGCGAGTTTTGATTAGTTCTGATTCTAACAACTCCGTAATAGCTAAATTAAATTCATCAAACAAATTCTTTTTTATTAATGATTTGTTGAAATTTATCTTTAATAAAACTTGAACAATAGATCTGTAGCAAAGCATAGGCAACATTCGCTGACACCACGTACTCATAGTTTTGGAAGCAATAATTCATTTTTAGCGATCTTTCTTCTATTGTGCCAAATCGAAAAAATTTGTAGCTCGAACTTTCTTTGACAAACGATATTTTTTAGTTCGTAAATATTTATTATTTTAATAATAGGGGGACATAGTGTCATCATAATCTCAAAACGGACTCAGCCCTGTCCAGCAGTCACCCTATAGGTCTTATGAGAGAATCCCGGCAAGCTGATATTATTGGGAATATTAGGTAGAGATTTCAACCTGACACGAGTGTTTTCCATTAACCAGAATCCTAGCTAAAGTGGAATTGAATTTCACGGGGAAGCCTTGTAAAGTATGGCTTTAATCACCATTACACCCCACGTTTAATGAGAATTGAACTCGATAGTTTCTCCGTCCGAATAACCTTTCCTCGAGCCCTTCTACACAAGGCTGCTTTCCTCGTAAAGATGGGAAGATGGCTTAGATTTCATCTCGGCCAGAGCCCATTGTTTCGTTCTTGAGTGGATTGATTAAACTTCGATAAAAACATTGATTTCCAACGAGAGCGCTAATTTTGAAGTCCCACTATGAGTCAAGAATGTTACCAGGTGGAAAAAAAGGCTACAAAAACCCACGATGCAGTTGTCTGCATGGTTTTGTCCTACAGAGTGGTACAAGATATGACCAAATTACTTCCCTGATGGCCAAACGTGGGCTATCAGTGGTTTTCATGAGACCCAAAATCTACTACCCCAGCCACCCATAGCCTACCATAGTCTCATTACTTGAGAGACTTACTGCAGTAACAAAAGCGGCATTAATATAGAATATAGATATAGAAAGGACTTGTAATAATTATGGTCGACAATCCCTGTTACAGTAGCAATCTAAAATAAAATGAATAAAAAATAGTTTTAAAATGTAAAAACTGTAACACAATTTTTCCCTCCTATTTTCAACCCACTCGCTGTTAAAACTCGATTTGGTTCGTGGGGATGTGAGGGCTTCTCCGCCTGGACACCGCTACCTTCCACCGCCAATGAACCACTCCCACATTTCCCTGTCGGTTGAAGCGTTTCTGTTCTTTCGTGTTAAGACCCTTAACCTGAATTCCCTCCGCAACCCGCTACGTCTTACTGAGCACTCGATCAATCACCTGTTTAATCTGGTTCTTTGAAGGCCAGGACAATGGATATATACCTCCTACGTAGGATGAAGTATCTACAATCGCTTTGATCATCGCACGTGGTAGCAAATAGGGGGGGGGGGAGAGAATGGGTTTAGGAGTACTTTCAAACAGTACGGCACGATTAACACATAATGGATCGTATTGGTCATGTTCCATCTATCATGGCCCTTACAATATATGTGATTGTAGTTACCGATGGACAACTGGCAGATTCTTTCTTTGTGACAGCGATACTTTGTTTTAATTAAACTAACTCTTTATCGTACAATTATACATTCTGATCGAGCTACTGAGTTTTAAGAATCGTTTTTGATTTTGATGCTTTTGATGCAGGACAGACAGATTTGAAGTGAGCCGTGAAATTTCCCATAAAAAAAAAGAGTTAAGCTTCAGCTAATGAGAACTCCTGAATGGCAACATTCCGACGGTTCAAAGCACCTTCCTAGACCCGATCTAGATCAGTTGTTTCGTTTCGGTCATTCAGAACGAAAACGGGAGGTTATATCCACCCTTCAAGACCGAACTATCGTGCCGGCTTAGTATAACTATCATGAGTGGAAATCACAAATTCATGATATGATCCATAGGAATCTTAGTGAATTGTTATCCTATTCATGACCACATTCATAATGATAACCACAACATTAATACCTACTGAAATTTTATTGGTTTATTCATATTCATGACTTCGAACAACCTTACCTCGGTGATCAAACCGCCGTTGTTATTGTTTTGAGGAAATACTGCAAAGAATCAAATAGCATGACGGAAAGGCATGAAGTTGACTACAAGTTGACTACTAGAACAGTTTAATTTGTTATCAATAATTTAAAAGAGTTTTAATTCCGACCAATAGAAAGAGACTATAAGAACGATATAAAAACGGCCAATATTCAATTTTACTCATAGTAAATACAGACAACAGACGAGAGTGTTATATATGAAACTCGAAATAAACTGAAGCAAAATTACGACTTAAGTACGTAATTATTTGAAAGTTAGTAGCAGACCGTAATAGCTGTGGTGTGTACGGCAAATGACTGAGCGTGAACGGTTTATTATTAGTCTATACCTAGTATCTTTGAAGTCTCATAGTTTAACACCTGCAATGTTTAAGAAAACATTTTATTATATGAACTTATTTTTACCCACTCTCAAAATGTCCTTCTTGGCCCGTAGCTACCCACTTCCGGTGTACGGTGATCATTTCGGGACCCATTTGAATCGACCTCTATACGCGGTTGATCTTGGAAATTTCGAAAACCAATAAATTTCTATTTTGGTTCATAAGCTTGTCACCTTCTTATTATCCTTTTTAAACTTCCAGTGTTCGTGGCAGTCAGAATGAAATTAAAAACAAAAACAGACTCATTTAGGACCTAAATGAAATAAAATAAATGAAATCCATAATTTTCGGGGCATTTTAATGGCCAGACGACGTGTGTAAAAAGTGGAAAGGATAATAATTTTTTTCGGTCGATGCAAATACATAAGTTTATTATTCCAATAGGGGTAATAAGAGTAGGTACCAAAAGAAATAAACCAAAGAGTAACTCTCCTTGATGGGAATCCGTTTGATTCCCAGAACTACCGTGAAAGTAATATAGTTTCAAGAAGCTATAAACTCACAAATGTATCTTCAAAGCTGTTGAGCCATAAAAAAAACCTCACAGAGAAAAGTTGATCGCCACGGAATACGTCGTTCTGTTTGATCTTTCGACAGAGTAGGATAACGAGATCGAATCGTCATTTCAAAGAGCTCTTTGTCACCTCATTATTTCCCAACCTCGTTTTCTCCGTGATTACGGAGTCGATGGAAATTTTGAAGAGTCGGGCGTGATGATGGGCAAAGCTCGTTCCACCTCTCAACTCAACGAGGAATTTTTATCATCCATCATCACCACCCTTAACTGTCTGATGTCGTACTGAACCAAATATTTCGAGGAAGAATTTTCCAAAACTGCATGCATGGCCGTTTTCCTGAAGTGATGCTTTGGGGTGAGGCATGATGTTTCAATCAACAACCCTTTAGCGAGAACGTCTTTCTGAGTAACGAGTAACGATCGTCCTAGCAATCGAATAATTTGGAATTTGGTAATCTGGCGTGGAAACGTCAGTCTAAAAAGTCTTACTTTATTTCCATTATGACCCCCCCCCCTCCAGAACTAAGACATCACGTTATATAGGCCCTTGTTTGAAAGACGCATCTTCAAGAGAAGGAGATCAATCTTCTTACTATCAAACAAGCTCTCGTAAGAAAGTGAATCTCCATTTGAGACCTACTACTGCTGTGAAACCCCGAGAGAGCAAAGTTCACTCAGCTTGTCTCAGTTGAGTTTCTTTGTTATGAAAGATGGAAAACCCCTAAGAAGAAACAGATGATTGAGACCCAGATGTGAACAAGCTCTCAGGATGTGCTGAGAGGAGGATTGAAGGAGGGTAATATTCCCAAAAGGATCTCGAATGGAAGGTATGAGTTTTCGGTTCCTTATCGTTGCATCTCCATCATTTCATTTGGAGAAGTGCTCGTATTGTCACGAATTTCCTTCTCTTCCACTCTTTTTCTGTCGTATGGGAAATGGAGGTGCTCTTTGTGATGCATGGTGGGGTTTCGCTATCCTATTCGGGCTGAGGTGACATTCCATGGGAAATAAGAAGGAAGAGCTCCAGAAGGATGCAGGCCTTTCGTCGGCAACGCGACAATCATTGCGCGAAATTAAGGCGCGAGGGCGGAAGACACGTCGCATCCTCGTGACACCGGCTCAAAATGTTCCTCTTTGTCAGAGGAAAAGTATACATTCTCGCGACGTGACACTGGGATCCTCGCGAAAGCATTGTAGGTTCCTCAACCCCCTGCAGATGAGAGGACCGGCTTTACATTCATTCATCTTCTTCGTTGAGTGCGAAATACTCCGTTGCTAAAATAGGTGAACTGGTGTATCAACTACCTCTATCGGGAATGCGATAATATAAAAACACCTCATTACCGGCGTTCAATTTTTTACCTGTATCCAGTATTTTAGATACTACAAAACATCCCGCTCAAACTCCAAGAATCGTGCTTGAATATTTGATCTATCAGCAACCTCAGATTCTTCTACAAACCAATTTACATTTGTACAGTGGCTACCTTATTAAAGATTTGTCAAGATCCTGAAAACTCGTCCTGGACGTTCCAGTATAGAAGGGAAAAAAGCTTCGTTGGCATTCAAGATTATTTTGAGACTCTTATTGAAATCTCCCGGAGTTGAAGTCCATCAACAAAATATAAACCGTAATTGAAGGATTGAGCCGGGGTTAAAGAGTGGCTAGCCGCTATGGTAGCGGGCTCTCCGGATAACTTTTATAAGAGAAAACTTTTCTCTTTAGCCTAAACCTAAACCATCGAAGAATGAGGAAAAGATTAGTTTTTAAAAATTCAACCCTTTTTTCCTTTGATTTCAAAAGTTTCGAGAGCGGCTCATTTTACGAAAATCCCTTCTCGTCGCTTTTTCAAGTATCGTGTTTTGTTTAAGGGCAGTAATTTGACGAAGTGCTCCAATCAGTATCGTTGATTACTTCTACCATACGATACGCCTCTGATAATTATTCTAGATAGATCTAGCTCGAGTAGGAAAATGTATCATTGAGATCTCCGGGGTGAGCACAAGTATATCCCAAGAGTATCTTCCTACTTTCATAAAAACTAAAGTGCCCCCTCACCATTTAATAATGTTGTAATTTTGTTTAAGTAATTTTTATAAAATTATCTACAATCAAAAACGGCGTGCTCGATGTACAGCGGACGAACATTTGCTCATCCTGATCTAGACACCTTGAAATGCCCAGACAACATTTTTCGGGCAAATTGGAGAGGTTGGATTTCTGCTTGAAAACGTAGGGTTCTTTGAAGGATCCTTTCCGAATAATTTGATTAAACAAGAGTTGATATTTGTTTTGATAAATTAGACATTATTTTCGAGGGGTCCAATCAAGTCTAACGAAATCGCTTGGGTTTTGGATTGGTTTCATTTGATTGGTTCTAGATGTGGCTATTTCCTTCAGAGTCTTCCTACGGCAGATTATTGTAAACCTACAAACCAGTCCGTGTATAATTTGAGATACTTGAGCTAAGCGTTTAAGTAAATAAACCACCCGTATTCTTACACACATGATACATAAAACGCATAGTGAGGAGAAAAACTGACGAAGATCAGTGCCCAATTGATTGCGGAAGACACGAGTACCGGACATAGGACGAGCTTCTATATTATTTATAGTGGTGAGAACAAACGAGCTATTCGCTCCCTTCTATTCAGCGGTGCCCCTTGTTAGTGGGACGTCCTTACAAAAAAAAAAAAGGCTCCAACCCTCTTTAGGCGCCCTCTTTCCCTTCATTTAATGTCTTCGTCAAACCCCGACAGCTCATCTCATATCCCCCACTCCCTTGGGTCGTTGAAAGAACGTTCTGGCCGTAGATGGAGCCCTTCGCTGCCTTTTTGTGCCTAAGGGCGCTTACTTTATCAATAGGTTGGGAATTTTTCCGCTGGTAATTGACGGCTCTGACCCGAAATTCTGCTTACCTGTCACTTATGAGAATAGATTATTGATTCATCGATTCCGCTGACATTGAAATCAGGGTCTTGACTGGTAAAATGGGTTGTGCTAAGGTGTGAATGACAGAGATTGTCGGCCTCATTCGAATCCAAATAAAGCACATGAGGAACTGACAGGCGCGGATTCAAGGGGGGGGGGGGGGGTTCACGGGGGTCATGACCCCCTCTCCTCCAAACCAGGTAGAATTTTGAACATTTTTGAAATTTTGAGATGAACTAAATTTTTTCAAACCAAAAATCTAACAAAATGACTAATTGACAGTCAGACTTTATTGTTAAGAGATTGAAAAAGTGAGAAAATTTAGTTCATTTTGTTTGTTTGGTTATTTTTTTTTTTTTTTTTTAGCTTTTGATTTTACCCTGTGACTTCCTCCGAAAAAAATTTCTGGATCCGCGCCTGGGAACTGACAGGAAAACTGAAACACTACTGATTATCTGGTTATTTTAATACTTCCCTTTGTAGATCCAAAGGGTCAGACCCAAACAAAAGGATTATTTAAAACTTATTGTCATTCTCAGACATTCTACCGATAAGTGACCGTTAACCATATTTATTATTTTTAAGTGGGAAAAAATGTACGTCCTATCATCGACACCCAAGTCTTTCCAAAAATTTGGTCAACAATCAAAATTTTCGGGCAACCTACTCAATAAACGAGCAAATGAGCAGCCGTCAGGCTAAAATTCCCGGGTTTTGAGATTCTGGGGAACCGAGTCTCGAACAGCGGGATGTGATGCTAATACGAATAATTACGGTATTATTATATCCTCGAACTTGTAAACGTGTGCTATAGCCACCATGTTCGTCTGTAGTCGGGATTATCCTTGGAGCGGAACCCATTCACTCTCGATTAATTCCCATGACCATTCAGGTCAGGTAACCCTATTTCCCGGGTTGATCCTGTGCCAATTGATTTCTATCTTAATTCACATAATGTTACGAGACTTGGAAACCGGAAAGTGCTTATCAAACTATCACCGTAGGTGATAATGCGCCGAGTGCCGAGGGATGTTCGTCCCTATCTTCAGGCGGAAAGAAACGAAGAAATAGACTCTGAGGCTTGTCACCGCCTTCAGATGTGCGGATAAAAGCTCTCTTCTTATCTCTCTTCAAAAAAAAGCGACCAAATAAATCCTTTGTTGAGCTCCGTCGGCTGTGTATATGGCGTAATCTTTTCGTTTCGATTCGTCGCTTTTCTTATATCGGTATTGACTTTTACCACCGTATCAAGGCTCTTTGCCAAAAGGAAATGATTATATCCTCCTCTCAGATGAATCAGGGGACCCACGGCTTACTTCCACCGTTGCGATTCAACTGTCGAGCTCTTCCCCGTCCTTCAATATATCAGCCCTGGCTCTGGCAAGGGTATAAATTCATTTACGAAGACTTTTGGTTGGTTATCCCTTGAATGATCCACCTATGTTTTCATGCAAAAAATCAATCAATCTCTCCGATTCGGCCCTAAAATTTTCTCCGGGCGTTTCAAGGTGACTAGATCAAAATAAGAAAATGTCCGTCCACGTAGTCCAACATTTTCTAAAAATCTGAAATTTGAGTCAGTGACCTGCTTCAAACTCTAGTTGGTCCTTGAAACTTTCAGACCGATCAAACCAAATTTGAGGAAGGGGGGGGGGGGGGTCAAATGCGTTATTTGAAAAATGAATTTTCGAGATTTTTGGCGATCTAGTCGTGTGGGGTATTATTTTCCACTGTAACGTGTTGGACGCTGAATCGATTCGAATGAGTCTACATGCTCCTGTTCGGAGGAATAAAACCCCTGTGAAAAAATTTGCAGCGTTTTCCTGGCAGGGTGGAAACGATATTTCTGATTTATCCACGATTCTTGACTATCTTGTTACTCTTCTTTCTGATACAGTAACGATTGTGATTAAACCCTGAAATCACTCCCTGATTATCTTGGGCCTTGATGAAAAACGGCTGGGTTTGGAATAGATGCGGAAGGATCAATGTGAGGAGGCTGACAAAACTGGAATGAGGGCTGTTGTATTTTTTAGATAGGTTGACAACTAATCAATAATAAAACAGATTGCTTAACAAAAAAAAATCTATTTTTCCACCACTCTTTTGTCAAACATCCCTTGAGGTGTTGATTCACAGGCTAATTGATTCACAGAAACTGGGAAGAAGAGTTTATTTCTAATTCTAATTATTCAAGAACTTTCCTCTCGGCCTGGCGTTGAAATAAAACAGAAAACTTTGGACCAGGAGCATGGAGACTGATTCCAATCGATTCAGCGTCCAAAAATTAGTCGAAAATATAAATATAAATATCCCACACACCTAAGTCGTCGAGACTATCGAACAAGGGAAAAACTGGCAGGTTTTGTTTGTTTGTTCCGTGATGTTGCTATCGGATTAAACCTAAGTTTTTCTATGTTATTTCAACTAGTAAATTTTTGTCTTATTGTTGTGGGTGGTTTTCCATGTTACTTTTCACCGTGCAAACGGCAACGTGTCTCATTATCAAGAAAATTGATTTCTCGCGTCCGTTCGTCGATACTAATCCGTGATACAGACGACCTAATAATTTTATGTACCTATGTAACGTCACCCACTCAATTCCATTCCCTCGCGAATGAGAGCCTTGGGAATGTAGGTACTTGGTAAATTTCGTAAACTGGATGTTATGTATCGTAGAGGAGGTTGAGCAGCTCAAGAAAGTTAGTACCCATTTTCGTTAGCGATGAAGATTCTCGGACTGTATTTTGTATCTCTCAAGCCGGCTGTGAGGCTCATTTAAAGGAAAGACGTTATATACGATGTTGATTGGACCGGTCAAATTAAAGCGATAAATTTCATGGTAACTGCGATAAGAAAGAATATTTTACGATCCAGTATATTGGTAAAATTCCTTCGCGCAATATCCTTCAATCCTCTAGATCCACCGGGTGAAATATTATCCAGTTCCCGCCGGGCGGCGTTCATATGAGCGAAATTGAAGCAGCGTTCAGGTTTTCCCTCGATGAAAAGATATCTGCCCGACAACCAGTTGCTTCCTTGTCGTCACCGCTCTAAGTCTTCCTGAGCCAGATTTTCATGGTTAATAAATTGCTTAATGAGCTTGATTGTATGGTGGCTTATTCTGTTCTTCTGGGGGATCCTGGGCCTTAATGTCAGGTCTGCTGCTTAAGATACTTCTTGCGAGGTTGAGCCTGTATTATTGCAAATTGAGTGTTCGTAATTATGTGTTCAAGGAAGCAGTCGTATTGTGCCCCGATGCCTCCACAGCCCACGACAGAATCAGATTTTCAGCATCTATGTCACGCTTCTGGCGATTTTCCCAACTCTCGCTGAAAGGGTCGCGTTTGGTCACGGTAGAGTGCGTTGTTGGTGATCCAATTGTCCAACTCTGCAGGCTTGCTTGTGGCAAACCTCCCACCATTTGTCGATAACGGTATGAAGCCGAGTTAAATTTACTTTGGTATGATCAGAATGCCAACAATAGGTAATTTGACATCGAACGGGATTTTCATAGGTTTGTGACGTTGGGACATCCACTAATCCAATCAAAACTCGGGAATCTGTTTCTGTCTAGTGAAGAGGCGGTGGGTTTGTTGATACCGAGTAATTGTTCACTATCGCGGATAGGGTTGAACGGGATCGGGACCGTCAAAACATTTTGCTCAACAATGGCTGAACTAATTATCGTTCAACTGGGAAAGGATCGTGACTCAATAACAACCAAAGGTGTCTCTTCTTCACCAGGTGGTCTAACCAGCTCTCGACCTTTTGAAGCAAACAGAACCCGTCCGGCGCAAACATCCCAGAGGTTCTCGGCCTCTTACCCGTCGGTCTGCAAACACTTTTTTGTGCTGCTTCCTATACTCAACCCAGCAAATTGAATTCTCGGCAGTGAAAAAGAAGGATGACGTAGCCTTGACTATTACGTTTTTCCTTCGAGAGCGGATCCACTTCACGATATTCAATCTAGCGAAGCGGCAACTTCGGGAAATGCTGACTTTTCCTCCCATTGTAATTTTCTTCGCCATATACGTACGCTTTCGAATACAGAGCAAATTGATCAAATCGATAGAGCTCTAGAGCTTCGAACTGGTTTTCACTTCGTACTCCTTCCTGTGAAAGTTATAAAGAAAATGAGCTCTCACTCTATAACCCATCCATAGACTCCACACCTCTCCTATTTTTGTTGATGATGTTTGTCGTGATCATTACCGGCTCCCCGCAGTTGTCTTTCTTGAGCAATATCTTAGCTGATGTATTGGCTTAATGAACTAGAGATTCATTTTACCCATCCTGGAAAATTGCGTAATGAATAGAGTTTGTTGGCTAGTTGGAGGTTTTTACTCTGACGTGTTGATGAAAAGCCTATGAAGCAAACGGTTTGTCTGCGGAGTCATAACTCACTTCTGAAGGGAAACCACCGCGATATTGACCGTGATTGTCTGACCTTTTGACCTAATAACATTGTTCTGGCGGAGTGTGATCCTAACGGATGTGTGATGGGGAACTAAGGTATTTCACATTACACCCTCAACTGCCTTACTGTAGACACTGCTTATAATACTTTAACAGATTCATCTTACGTTGGGCTCGAAAATAAGCCCTACACAATGTGTTGACTTGGAAAAATGACAGTCGAAAATCAGTGAGGAGTTAGGAATCAGATCGAAAATTGGGCTACTTGCAGCTTAAAGACAAAATGCTGGTCTGTTTGTTCTCAGCTGAATATTATTATCAGTAATGGGAGTATGAGAGTCTGCCTTTCACCAGCTGACTGATGAAAGCCCCTTTTGACATCATCGACAGCCTCCATGGTAATCAAGAAATTCAAGTAATGTTGAACCAATAGGAGGTTACATATCGTATGGTCATCCTGCCCTAGTTGTGGATACTTTTTCAAGTTGATTTCAGGATTATTCCCTCCTTATCCAACTGGAAAATGCAAGATGCCAGTGATTGGACGTTCCCATAAATTAATATTCGGGGGTGGGCGCATGATTTGGGCTATTCACTTAATGTACGTAGGTTGTGTTGTATTTGGGCTCTTTCGAAAGAACCTCAATACCCAATATCCCCGACCGTACAACCACCCCTCCTCCTATTAGTGTTTAGATGTGGGGAAAATATTTAGGCGTTTTGCATAATATGATACATAGATTGTTAGCAAAATTAGAATGGAGGCTGTGGACAGGACATCAGAGGGAGTTGTGACATCAAAGGGCTCTTATCAGCCAGCTGATAATGTACATCAAATTTCTTCACTTACATTACCCAGAATAATCTAGGAGTACTGACCAATAGGAACTAATATAGAATTTATAGGGGCTACAATCTTATTACTAATTCTAATTCAGTAGTATGGAAGTGCTGTGCATATAGTACTTTCCTAGCGTGTTACATTTATTTGTGTAATGGTGTTTACTCGGTATAAACGTATAAACGTTCTATCCAGGTTTCAATCATTCAGTTCGGTCCAGGTGGCTCAAGCAAGTGAAACACCAGGTTGGTACAAACCCAATGCTTGAGACCCCACAATGGAACTCCTCCCCAGTTCTCAAAGGGCTCGGAACCGTCTCGCCCGGTCGAGATGACCCTGCTGGATTGTCCGAGGCCTTTATGCGGCCGAACTCACTGAGCCCATTCCCCTTGGGAGGGCGAGTTTGGCGGCTGTTATGCTACGCTTTGTACAGATTCGAGGTTCTCCCTTTGACGCAGAGGTGGAATTCTAGTGAAGGAACACCCTGCTGGCTGGTACGTGCGGTCTCGAGGTGAACCACAGGCTCTTTGACTCGAGGGGAACGTCTGAGTGGTCGGTAGAGAGCAATGATGGTTCACCGTTTTCATCCCTTAGCTGTGCGTCCTCTTGTTATCCTAGGACGTTCTTCATGGCGTCGCCTTCAACTATTATTTCGCATACACATTCGGAGTTCGCATTACGCTTCAAAACCTGAGTAAGTTGATTCCCAGCCTTTTTTCCAGTTTTCCTTGTTGAATTCATAATTTCCTTGTTTTCGTATTGTTATATAAGCCATCAAATTTAAATACCTAGACGAGAATTTCTGTGGACTGAATTACTTTTTCTCTCAATCCGATTAGCGAGACCCTTGACAGATAAGTACTAAAAAATTGGTCATTCGAGGAACGTTGGTAGCTGTGATGAGATCGTGACGCGTCGAATCCATAGTTGTCCGAGAATGAACCCGAAGACGGTTTTAGTTCAGCGTTGGGCGCCGTCCAAAATTCGGTTGCTCACGTGCTCAGTCGTCATCGGTCTGTGGTCGGAGCCGTGTGTACTGAAGCGTAGTGGGGACAGCCGTAGTGATTAGGAATCTGCTAGCGAGGCAAAGATACCCGACAAAAAATATTTTTTCTGCGTCCACCAGAGAATATCAATAATTGGATATCAAAGGATCAAGGTGAGAATATGCCAGTGAATTGTATTACTCCGGATACTTCAGCTCTGATTGGAGTTCAAGTCATACTATTTTTTATTAGAATAGCATGTCACGAACTGGTAAGACTCGTTATGTTTTCTCTAGTATCTTCCGTCAATATCGCGTTTAGATGAATATCATTAACCTAAATCAGCTTAAATTTTCCAATGTTTGAAAGCTGAGAGAACGGTATATTGTTCAATAACTCCAGCTTTAGTTCAAGGGTGGCAGTTTAAAGGGTAATCGGTTAAGCCTGGAGGGATTACGGGCGAAAGGGTTCCCAGAGGGCTCTGGGTTATTACATATTTTACGAGTGCCGATAGAGTTTACCTAAGAACAGGGTGGGGATCCTAGGGTTTCATCGAAGATTCAATTTTCGACCGCCTCGGACCACCAGAGGATCAGGTGAAGCCTGGCCTAGTCGCGATAGGGTCATTGATTACCCCGTAGAGGATGAAAGTGCGGAAGTTGGGAAGGGCTAAGCAAGAATCACGGACGACCCGATTAATATTATACTATATATTATATATTATATTATATATAGTCCTCATTAAACGTAAAACAGAAAAACGATAAAAATGTTTCCGAAATTTTCTAATATTTTCAGTAAGGTACAACGAATGAGCGATCAAAGCTCCCTTTGGCTTTTTGTATAAATTCGGAAAACTTTCTGAAGTTGTGTTTTTAAAATTCGGGAGGATAGAACCGTCAGTGACTATTGGGCAAGGGTAATGACGTCATCGATCCTAGCAGCTCGTTCGAGAGAAGTCACGTAACTGAACGCAAGCGTCCCAAAGAAAACAAAATTCATCATGATATTTTGTCATCATTATTTTTAGTTTCGTTACATTCCCCTTTATTCTTGACATCAAGTTTTGACCAAACATCATGCTCCTCTAAACGACTTATCTCAATGCTCTTCACCGCGCATATGCATATGCATATGCGTGACATCACGGACCCTTCCCGTCTTCTCTGTGTCGTGAATTATGAAAAACTGCCACTCTCTCCCATCCCAAGCGTTTGCAGTTCTAGTAACCAAAAAATTGATGTTTTTATATATAGCAGGGAGTTTTCATTCCTCGTACCCTATTCCTGGTGTGTCATGATTCGTTCTGTGTTTCCGTGAAAATAGTCTACAATTAGCTATAATTAGCTCGAAAGTTTATAGATACATAAGTATACATCATTAGGTTATAGTCTGGTTCTCTACTTCATAGGCTATGGACTACGTTTTTCTTGCTCCACACAAATAAAATTGCTACTTCAGCCTGTCCCTGAAACCAGTAGAATCAGTCGGTTTATCGAATATCCCATCCGAGGAATCTGATGAAACGAAAATTCCACCTGGAATGGAAAGGCAGGTGCGTCTGGGCAGGGCACGAACGGATAGGAGAGCTTACAAATATAGAAGGAAGTGCTCTTCTTCGCCATCCAGTCCTCTCTGAAGAAAACATTGACAAATATAAATATATTCTGGGCTAGCTCTGCGTTCTGATATTTTTTGCAAAAAGTTTCTTAAAATATCGCCACCCATTTTATTCATTTTTATTGTTATTATTTTTGCCCTCTAGTTGGAACTATGTTGTCATTGAATAAGTGTGGACCTTTGTTATTGACGAAACGCGTCGGGCTTTCTAGGCATTTTTTTTCTTAGGCATTTATTATTATTGTTTATATTTGTTTTTATTATTATGAAGGACATGGTGGTTTCTCACACCCGCCAAGAACGTTTGTGAGGAACCATCTCTCTCGGAAATCTCTCTAAAATTTGAAAATTGTATGTTACCACTCCTTCCGTAAGTGCTGTCCTGCTAAAGTCATTTCGAGGCTTCAAAGGGAGTTCTCATCCCAGGCGAAGTGCTAACTTCACCTTGGCCGACAAAACTTTACGTCCCAATAAATTGATCAGCGGCGACTATAACTTTCTTGAGTGAAATGGAATTTTCCGCCCTCCGTAGTCTGGGTGTTTCACGTTTGTAGCCTTTGAAACGAGCAGACCCGAGTTTCCTAGACGTACAAAGTATCGTAAATTCTATTGCTATTTTCACGACTCAGACGCTCCTGATCGAATCAATAGTTGGGTAACATTGCTGGTAGTGAAGGAAAAACTTTGAGTCATTGCAACGAGTTTACTAGCATCGCACGTGGAGCAAGAGGTATCGTAAAAATCTAGGTCTGAGTAGACTGGGTATGAGCTAAACGCCTACTGTACTATGTCGTTCTCAAATCTCAAGCCAATTCAGATCACAATTCCTACCGTGGCTCTCTGAATGGTATAATATAGTTTTTAATTTCAACCCCTCACTTTACAACTCGAAGAGTTTTACCATAATTCGGGATAGCGAACTTTTTCGCTCCCACCTCTCATGCCGTAAAGCCCCATCTGAGCTAGGCGACTGTCTTCAGCGAGATCTTGAATCCTTTTTATGGCCAAATCTTGGTTATGGAGGTAACTATTGAGATCGTGAGTTCTAGGAGCGTCATCACCGCTCGGGACACCGGATTTCCCCCTTGCTGAGTTTTGATTAGCTCTACGGCCGTTCAGGTTGCAGTTAGTGCATGCATCATCGACGTATATTGGATCACGAGAGTAAGCTGCTCCTCGGTCCTCTCCATCAAACTTGGTGTTCTTACCTGTAAAGAAAAGTCGCTTGTGTTATCCACTCTCTCTGTGAGCAATCAATTCAAAACTGCTATAAGTTTGTATTTTATTTATTCATTTACATAATTTCTCGCACATCTGCGTATTTTGAAGTGAACGCGGAGACAATAAAACTAACATGAACCAGGTTCGACTTTTATTCTACTTTTTAAAGGGACCACTCGTTTTTATTCCCAATCGGATTTCGGCGTCAACCAATGCCCCAGGAAATTAATTTTCCTGTCCCCTTCCTAATACGCCGAGCGAGTTGAATATTCAGAAGCACCTCAATATTCAGTATCCAACTCTCGTACGTCACTCCATTGTTGGTTCACGGCCTCAGAACGAAACGACAGTTTTTATTTTTTATTTCCCGCCCGACCTTCTATTTTGAGAGTCGTTTTCACAGTCATGCTCAGAAGTGGGCTCGTCTCTTGGGGGCTCGTTAGTGTGAGAACGAATCACGTTCCTTAGTGGTTTACTTGGGGGTTTGGGTTGGCCTCGCGCGGGGTTTCTATGAAGTTACAATGGAATTTTGACTGGTGCCTTGGGTCTCATCTGCTCGAAACACTAGGTAGAGATGTTCCCCGCTTCGCTCAATCAGCTAATTAGAGTTAGTCTCGAATAGCAGGACCGATGGTTATTCGTAGATTAGATCACCAGGAGTTCAGACGCCCTCTTTGCCTCCTTTTCATTGGCTTTTTGTTCTGTTGCGGGGGGAGGGGGGTTCTTTTGGAGGATCGTCGCGCGAGCCTACCCGTGATCAAGCGCTGGGTACCCCCGTGGGCTATATTTCCCACCAACGTTGGCTGACCTGTACGTAACTTCAAGGTTGTAGGGTGGGAAGGCCACAGAACCCGCCACATTCTGCAGTATCAATATCATAATCATTTCTGTACTATGGAACCCAGACTGGTCTTGGACTCCCCCCCCCCCCTTTTTTACATTTTCAAATTAAATTAAATTAAATCGCATATATACCCTATTGCGCACGTTGCGTAAGGCTATTTAATACTATAAATGTATAGTGGATTATTTAATGTCACCTAGAAAATTTTCTCACCACTTCTGCGGTTGTCACCACTGTTGTGGAAACTGTCAATCTGATGCCTCTTTTCGTTTCCCACGGCTCCCAGACCGCTGAAGCCGTGTTCCGCATACTTGGCCCAATTTGCTGCCACAGAATGGTCCTTTTGGTCGTATTTGGCTTCTAAACGGTTGTCGGAGTGATTGTTTTGCCCTGCTGGTTCCTCGCTAAGGTGGCTGTGACCTCTCCATTCGTCCAGGTTTCTGTTAGTCAATGCTCCGGCATCCCTCACGATGTATCTGTTTCTGCCTTTATCGATGTACTTTGGAATGCTTCGAACCCTTTCTGGTATACTACATTTAAACTCGTGGGCTCTCTGTACCCTCTTGGGTCTGTTCTGTACCTGCCAAATAAAAACAATTGTTGTCAGTACAAGTCAAATATTATGTTAGGTACTTGAAGGATATAAAAATGAATGTTAAGAGGGATTTTTATTTTTCTTCTGCCGATGCAAATAAATGGGTGTATTGTTCAACTACAAATAATGAACCAAAGCAAGAACGTCAACGTTCGAGAACATTATTTTGGGCAATTTTCCACACAAGTTTGTGACAAAATATGACAAAATTTACTTGATTGCAATTGTATAATTCTTCCTTTTTTTATGTTTCGTTGATGTTCTTCAATTCTTTGCTTCTTGGTATTATCATTTAGTGAGCCTCAAGAAAAGCTCTAAAACTGCAGACAGCATGGAATTCAGTATAAGGTTTTAAATGAACCAACCATTCTCATGATCGAGATCCGTAAAATTTTCCTTTAGAAATGGTCAGAATTATTATCTTATATTTACTCATATTTTTATTGAATTGTCTCAAAGAGTTCCTGTTTGCCTTATCGGTGAATGAATTCCGCGGAATTAACTGAGGCTTACCCCAGAAATTCGGATGGAACGGATTCTTCGCCTGCTTGTGTGAGTACATTCGAGGAATATCCGAAATGCGGTCCGTACTCTGATGATAATGCGGTAGCGTATACCATCAAAGGACTAAGTAAAGCTATCCATAACATGGTGAAATTAGTCGTCTATCATCGCTCAACTGAACTCGATAAAGTGAAACTATTATCCTGCGATCACAAGATTTATATTCTCTGCCTAGAATCTACCGCAAAGTTGTTGGTTTGTTGGTTTTCTCGCGGTTTCCTTTGTTCAGTGCCACGCTTTGTTGTGCTTTTGCCTAGCCGTTTTTGACCTTGACTTATTAACTCAAGATTCGGGTTCTACGATCGTCTTTGGGGTTCTTACGGTTTGTTTGTTATTGAAATAATAATAATAATAATGGCCCCCAACTAATTTTATTTACGTTACTAAAATATTGTGAAATTTATACCCCGAATCCCCAACTGTTGTCCGCCATCCTTGCTATAACCGTACATAGAGTCGTCTGAGAAACGACGCAGACCTCATTTGGGTCCCTACCAGGCTATAACCTAATCTCAGTCCCATGGGTGAAAAAAAGTGTCCTGAAAATGGACCTTGAATATTTCTGAGTTATGATCAAGGAAAAATCAATTTCCTGTGAAAAGAGTCGAGTTTCGACGAGTCGAGTCAACTGGTCAAACGT
>CM033999.1:31782296-31882531 GCA_019603395.1 Cyrtorhinus lividipennis
GTTTGAAAATGAGCTTTACTTTAGTGATCTTGTCAAGTATGTTTTTTATTATTGTTTCTAATGAAAATAAAGTCTTCTTCATGTATCTAATTATCAATTAAGAGTTTATTTTTTTCCCGCAGATTTCGACTTCCTGAATACCGTTCCAATCTAAAGTATGGTTTCATGGTTTCCTTAGGTAAGCCTTTTCATGAACGCTGAATACGCGTCGTCGTGACAACCAGCGTCTGAAAAACGCCGATTTTTCAATGTTTTGCGTTCAAGTGAGCTTCAATATTTTCCTTTCAGTGAATGTGGTCAGCAAATGAATTTCTTGGAACACCCGACCTGCCAGTGGATTTGGAGCAGGTTTAGGCAACATGAGAGTACTAAGATTATGTTCTCCTTGTAAAAAACTCATTATTCGATCAGTATGTATAATTTTAGCGGTAGCGTTTCTTTACGTAGTTACTTATGAGGTTGTATTGCCACCGATCCCGAGAACGACTACACCGATGCCGCCGCTCGCTCATGTGATGGCACCTCGTGAATGGTACGTTGTCCCCAACATTGTGCATTTTTTGCGTCTTGGCGATGCCCCTTTGACGTTTCTTAATGCTGTCTGCATATTGGCTGTCCTAAAACATCAACGTCCAGAAAAGCTATACGTTCACACAGATCAGTTCAAGTTCGAAGGTGGTAAATACTGGGACGTCGTGAAGGAAAATCCTTTAGCGAGCGTAGTTCAAGTGAAGTACTTTGCCAGACCCTACTTCGTGTTCGGGCAAAAACTAGCCAACAAGCGTCATTCGGGGAACGTAGCAAGGCTTCGTATTCTTATGGAACATGGTGGAATCTATCTTGATAACGATTGCTACCTAGTTAAGAATCTGAACGAACTCCGCCGGTTCGATATGACTCTTAGCTGGCAGAATGACCATCGATGGCTCAGTGATCGAATCATTATTGCAAGTAAATCAGCGCGATTACTACAAAAATGGTTTGACGGCTACAGATACTACAATTCTGACAGCCAATTCAACGCCGTTATATTTCCAACGAACATATTAATCACAAGCCCCGATTTGGCTCACGTGGTCACCAGAGGGCTTGGTGACTACAAGTATGACCTTACGTCTACTCGCCCGAATTGGAAGGACCAGTACGCCGTGTATCTTACTGATGATCACCTTAGCGGGAAATTCATGACGTCTGACCGTAGACGAAGAAGCCCCCTTGATATCAATGAGACTAACATCGTGTTGTTGAAAGCTGCGATCCGTGATATGGTGTCTCTTGTGTATCCCATCCAGTTTCCTTCAACAAATTCTGGGGCTATGACTCGTAGCAAGATAAATTCGATCGAGGGCAAAGTTGAAACTATTTTCGCATGACTGGACTCATTTTATAATAAATCGATTTTCCTGTATCTTCATTTCCCAACCGTCATCCAAACGTCGAAATAATCATCAATTCGCCAAAAAATGTTTCTGTACAATAATTTTTTTCCACTCAAGCTCGATTTTGCTCTTCTTTCCACTTTTAGTTCATAGAAGAGAAAACCCTCTCGGGGAAAGGCAGATGCGCCAGGGAATCGCCAGAAGAATGAGATTACGTTTTTCATGTTGAAAATTGCGTTCCAAATAGTTTTATCATACAATAACAAGTTCATATGACTTCTCATAGTGAAAGCTACAATATTATAGACGGCCTTCAAATGGTGGCAGAGAAGTTCAGTTGAAGATGCCGGGCATATGGAGCTGAATCTGTAATCCTCGATCCATTGGATACGACGAACAAAATTGATGCCGTGTTTGCAATCCAAGTAACGGAAGGGAAACGTTCCTCAAAGCTGGAGTTATTTGGTTACTTGAGTAAATACAATTCTCTCAGTTTGCTCTGAAGAACCTAGGGGTATCTCTCTAATAAAAGGAGAACGGGTGGCCGTCGAATATTTACTCCTTTTTTTATCTTTGAGTCTCTTTGCTCTCTGTATATTCTGTTATGAAGATGGACTCGAATGGCTTGAATCAATTTGAAGCCCGGACATACTACCTAAATGACATTTCTGACTGCTCGTGGGACGCCTTCTTTACCAAACTACGCCCACTGCTTTGCACCAACGCATGTATTTACTAGGGCGGACACCTGAACTGTTGAAAATGGAGAGATCGCTGTAGTGGAACAAGTCGTGAAACAAGAGACAACAATCTGGTCGGTAATGGAGACCAGCGCGTGACGTGTTCATCCATCAAGGAGCTTCATGTCGCGCAGGGATCCTTTTAGCTGTCTTCGGCCCGTCTGCCCTCTGAGCTATGGTCCTTTTTCCTACGTTCAACCAGTGGAGAGTTGCAAATTCATCAAATTCTCTCTGCAGGGACATTTTGCACCCACTGCCTTCACTGTAAAAGCTGTCGGAAGAAAACATCGGTAGTTTAATGCTTTCAAATTATCCAACGGTAACCTAAAGTTTTATTTTACAGTGAATATTAAGGGAGTTACGGTCTTTTCTGTAAGATAAGGAGTAACATGAGAAAATCTTATAACTAGAGGAAGAAGGTTTTTTGAAGAGTACAAAATCGTTTGTGTTGAATTAGTTGAAAAACCCCTGATGAAGTTTCGCAGTTCCTAGAGAGGGACACTTTAAATAGAACGCCCCTGGCTTCCGAAAACGTAACTATTGACGACCACAGTGGGTGCACAAAGGCCGCAAAGTTGGTAGGTAATTGACCAAAATTAAGTTTGGTAAATGAAATAAGGCTTTTAACGTCGTTAGCGCTATTATCCCCGACGTTAATGGACTGCCAGTACAAGAGAAGCCCGAGGGAAGAGGAAGAGGCAGTCGCAATCGTGGGGTGGTTCATTCCATCCGAAGAATCCATTCGTCGGGAAAATGAATTCCTAAATTCATTCCATCCCTGTAGAGCCGGGAGGAAACGAGAATCGGAGGTCCGCTCCTGGGGACGAACGTAGTTGTCTGGCAGGTCGACGGAACGACAACGAGGGGAGGGGTGTTAAATTGAAAGAGCAGGAAACGTAACAGGGCGCAGTTTGTTGCTTTTCTCTCGGACACCCGAAAACCGCCGTAACAATGGCGATAACCCAACGGCCGTGGTTCCCCTCGACCATCCTCCTGATTTCCAATTTAACGCTCTCCCAGCAGTTAAGGCCAGAAGGAGGGGGGAGGCAAATCAGCTTACAGCGGGCTTCTCACCGCAGGCTGGACAACGGCACTGTGGTGTACCGCGAATGTGAATCGTTAATGTTGTCATTTACGAAGGTTCACAGGATTCCCCGCTGAATAGCTAAGTACTCAGATCGTTCAATCTGACACAACTGAGACATGGCTTTACTGCTAATAGAATCAAATTCCACGAAGTTGATAATAACACGTTCTCTTCTGAATTCGAGCAGAGAAAACTGCCATCCGAATCATTCTGATTCATATTATATTGGCCCTTGCCTAACCAAAAATATTCGGTAAACATACACTGAAAATGTTCTGCAATTTTTGTGCATCACATTCATGATTCTACTCGACTAGTTCAATTCAATGTTTCATCTGAACAAATTCGGCTCCGTCTATATCTGTTCGTCTGCCCGTTCGGATTTTCAGCGGTCTGCGATGTTACATCGATAATTTTGGTATAAACTATTCCAATCCAATTCAACTCCTATTTTCAGTGTAGCTCCACTATCAAGAGACCTCTCAGGGGTTTTCACGCTTTCTCACAAATGGTTGATGGTCAACTCTGAAAAGATGGAAATCAGGATCTGCCTTCTCCGTTCAATGTAGAGAGACATTTTTAGAATGTTTTGAAATACTCGTAGTAGACATGCACTGGTTCGTGCAGGAAAAGAGAACAATACGAGTTAAACTCACAGAACAAACCTTCACACACTCAGATTTAGTGTAGACCTCCAAAAGATTCAGTAAAGCTTCATCATGACAAGTCACTAAAACCCGAAGATGTGCTTCTATGCTAATTCACACGGGCCAACAAGCGAGAATAGCCTGAAAGTAAAAAAGTCCTCTCGGAGTTAATCTCCGTATTTTTCCTTCTTCCATTTCTAATTCCTCGATTTAAGGGGTCAAAAGGAAAAAAACGCAGATAAAAACTTCCTAAAAGCGTCTTGAGTGAGAAAAACCCTGAAAATAAATTGTTTTCCACGAAATGGTGCAAGGGTTTTTAAGAAGACAAAAGAAAAGATTCATTTCCCCGAGACTTAGGACGAACTCGGGAAATGAACTAGCTCACTCAACAGAGGAGGAAACATTTCGCTAAATTATCTGTCGTGTCGCGAGATATTAAAAGTCTCGTGACTACTTGAAATGACATTTCATCAAAAAGGTTATTGTATTGTGTTGTCCTGTGATGGATTGCTGTCGCAGGTCACACGTTCGAGGGGATTTCCACGGTCTTTTCTTACCGTGACTATATTTTGGTTGGTTATTCCTTGTATAATCAACCTATGTTTTTATGCAGAGAACTCTCCGACTAGGCCCAAATTTTTTTTTCTGGGCGTTTCAAGGTATCTGGATCAAAATAAGCAAATGTCCGTCCGCGGGGGGGGGGTGGGTAAATGTATATATTTGTTATTCTCGACTAATTAGGCGTGTGGAATATTGTTTGCAACTAATTATTGGACGCTGAATCGATTGGAATGAGTCTCCACCCGCTTAGTCCGAGAAATAACCAACCCCCGTGAAGGAATTCGCAGCGTTTTGGTTGGTTATTCCTTGAATGATCAACTTATGTTTTCATGATAATGGTCAACCTCTCTGATTCGGCTCAAAAATTTTTTCTGGACGTTTCATGATGTCCTGATCAAAAAAGGTCAATGTCCGACCGCCGTACATCGTCCGCGCCGTTTTTGGTAGTAGACAATTTTCTAAAAATCTGAAATTTGGGTCAGGGGTCTGTTCCCGGCCAAGACGGGTCCTCGAAACTTTTCAGCCCGATCGGAACAAATTTGGGGGGGTAGGGGTCAAAATGTGTTTTTGAAAAATGGATTTTCGAGATTTTGGGCGATCTAGGCGAGTAGGGTGTCATTTTCCACTAAAGTTTGGACGCTGAATCCAATAAAATGGGTCCCAGAACGATTGGCACCCACTGGAAGAAGGAATAGGTCAAATTGTGTATATATTACCCATTTTGTATGTGTCAGGATTTCTGGTGCCTAGGCGTGTGGGGTATCATATTCCACTAAATTTTGGACCCTGAATCGATTGGAATGGGTCTGGGACCCGCCACACCCACTGTTTCCCCCATTCGAGGAATAAACAACCCGTGTGTAAGAATTTGCAGATTTTTTTTGTTTATTCGTCCTGCATTACGCACGCAACCTACGGCGACATTTTTGGGTATCATTTATTCACAAAATTGTATATTTACAACAAAGAGGATTTGTTTCCTATCAAATATTGTTTCCTTGTTTCTCAAACTGAGAAAATTATAAATTTATTACGTCCGCCCGTTTGGGCCATGAAGTGCCTTAAGAATGATTCAAAAATCTCTTCACCCGTAGGCTACGTCGAGGCCACAGGATTGTGCCAAATTAATTTCGATCCCAAACCTATATTGCTCTTCACGACAAAATCAGTTATTTCCCTTATTAATGAGCAGCTGTTAGTACTTCTAGTTGGGGTACACGTTCCCTCATCAGTCAAAATGCCAAAAGCTTGGTGATGAAGGTTTCTGGATTTTAGGCGACTCAGGCGTGTTGGGTATCCTCTTTCATAAAATGTCTAAGGTTGAAATAATTAAGATGACATTTGGACCGATTACCGCAAACTGGAAGTGGTCACCGATGTTTTGAAATGGAATTTAGAGAATGGATACATTCTGAGAAAAAACAGTATACTAACCAGAACTCATTTATTTGGGATGGTTTCTGTTCAATTAAATGTTTTCTTATCACGTTGAAGTGGTATTTCTGTTGTGGTCTTGAACTCCAAAAAGCGGATATTATGAGGCTCATCTGCTACAGTTGGTATTGTTCCGTGTTTATTTATGTTTCACGGGGACGAGAACACACGCCGTTGCTCAAGACTCGCTCCCATGCACTGTATAACTACTCGGTCCCGGACTGATCGTCACATGAAGACATGTTGATTATAATCCATGCCCTTGAATCCAAAAGACACATCAAGAAAATGTTATCCTCAGAATGTTAACTCTACAGTTTACATTGAGGCATATTTAATACCTGTCATCGAAGAACGTGCCGTAGAAAAGGAGTATCAGTTTGTTATCGTCAGGTATCTACTGGTATAGATACATCATACTTTCAACAACATACCATTTCCGATTATTCTGGGACAAATCTGAACCTGCTGTTTGTTAGAAAAAGGTGATTATGGTGATCAACAAGGAAGCTGTTCGAATATTCTGAACATAACTGTCTAATGCCTCATGGTTTTGAGAACTTCGGGGATGTTAAGCACTACCGGTTTCCGCACAGGTACAAAATCAGTACATACTCGACTTGTTGAAAGATGAGTATCCTTCGAAAATGAGCGGGTCTAGAAATCTATTACTTCACATGTTTGTTAGAAGGAGGCGGGAATTCTCCAACCTGACAAATATCGAGCGAGTCTCCCAGCCAAGTGGACCCAGTAACCCACATTATCCCGATGAAACCTCCCTTGACTGTTTCTAACGTCTCAGTTGTCAACGCATTCCTCCTTGACTGTTTATATTATTTATCGGCGATATTCCAGTGTCTCACGTGTTTCGAGGCAGTACTGCGCTCCTGTAAGGCCGCTAAATCGACCAAGGGTATGTGTTAGTGACCTGATATAATTTTCCTAAGGCGTACTCCACACACACTATGTTCTCCTTCCGCAACAAACCATGAAAATATGTGACATTGGATTGCTTATTGACAAGTTTGTGCAACTCACTGGGAATTTCCTTTCTTCAGATGTAATCTCGTGCCCACTCAGGATCAAACGTCAATGGCTGAAATGGTGAGAAAGAATTTAAAAACGAGTAATAATATAACCTCGTATTTCCAATTATCACCTTATTTGTGTAATACAATGACACTCACACCAGTCATTAACGCAATATTGTTCGTATGCGCCCTTATACACATTTACATTCAAAGTAATATCCTCGAATCATCATTATGGCATAAACACAATGCAGAAGAGCAATAACAATAATACCGCCAAGCCCTCTGTTTCTGAACCCGCTGCCTAATGCATTATGGATAAACGCATTCACATTCGTAAATATTAATATGAAAACGAATAAATTCAAGAGTTACATTTAATACAATTTTTGCTGTAATTTATGGTTTATTGGAGAATTAATGGAAAAAATCGTATACTGCCTACTAATTTTGTGGTTATTAAAAAAAATTCCACGAATTTATTCATTATTTATTTTTTAACCACGATTCAATTTAAACTAAACTGAAGCCGGTCGGGCATTTTGAGGTTTTTTTGGTAAGTTTTAAAAACATTTATTTTATTTGTAAATTCATCTGAAAATGGATATAAGTTGGTGAAAACTTGAATCTTGAAGGTCACACATTTCTCCCTGAAACACATTTGAGTACATCGAAGCTTTCAGCTGAATCCTACTGTACCAGGTGTAGGTACGTTTCGCAGCCAGCCAATTCCATCCATTAAGATGCATCAACTTTACAAGGAAAATGTAATCATAAAAAACAAGCTGAACTACGAAAAATGCAACAGAAAAGATGGTGTTTTGTTAGAAAATTAATATAAAAATTTTTCCGGATTTTTCTTCTAATTGTTAGTTTGAATAAAACTAGAACTAAATAAGTGAAATTGAGTAATAGTGACGAGAACTCATTAAAATGTGAAGCAAATCACAAAATAATATGTGAAGCCTGTCAAAAATCTTAAAATGTTATTGTTATTCATATTTTACCATACACTTACCTAGTACTTTCCAACGTTCTTACACTTTCTTAATTTTCTTCTTTTTTTGTAGATGAGATTTGGTATATTTGTGCTGAGAAAGTGGTAGATGAATATAACGTAGTATCCATGAGTACAACCAAAGGCAGATTTTGTGGAGTTTGTGGATAAGGACGGCGTTTTTGTTTCGTACGTTTCTTGATTTCGTGGTTCGCCGCCGATGAAATGCGTCAGTAGCTGCAATCAACAGCAAGTTTCATCTCCTGCTCCCATTTTCGGTTATTTTTCTTCTTCACGTGGTACATTGTCAAAACGCCGAGCGTGCGACGATCATTAATTGGACACGTTACCCGTATTGTAGATTGCTCCTTTTTTCGTGTAATTTGTTCGTTCTCCCAGTTTTCAATCTGGTTTCTGTCGTCAACCTGTGATTTCTCTGTACAATCAATCAAAACTTCCGTCGGTGGACAGACCACGCGTCATATTTTCAATATTTTCACTGAGGACAAGCGAGAGCGATAATTGGATTGAGGTTGTGGCTGGAATAAATCCAATCAACATAGCTTCCTAATACAGCGGAAAGTATTATTGATTTACGCGGCTTCTATTCGCGGCGAATATAATTCAGTGATCATTTTCTTATGATCGTCATTTTATTGATGGGCGCAGTGCAGACCTTCTTTTGTTGGCTTTGACGAGTGTTGACAATATTCTCTAGGAACGGATGAATATCACAGCTACAAGATATTTATTTCCGACCGCGATACCATCAAATCCAATCAAATCGACAAGCGTATATGGTGGGCAGGCTGGTCCATAATTCACTACTAACTGATTTGGCCTGCATATTGTATTAGTGCGCCAGCGTGTGTTCCTCACATTAATTATGCTTTATAATTAAAGATCCCGTTGGCAAAAGATCGTCTTCTGTTTTATGAATGAATAATGCGGCAAAGTTGTAAACGGGTGATCAAAAGGGGCGTAGGTACTTGTTTTTCCACATTTTTTCTAAAAACATACATTGCAGATCTGGGAGATACGCCTTCCCACACGAGTGATATCCATCGAGGAATAAGTTGCTGCGTTTTTATTTGACGAAACCATTAATGAAGAAGGGACGATCCAGAGGTGTTAGTGATTGGAATAAATATACTTTTTAATTTTATTGAATGAAAAGCAGAACGCTCATCATGTGCATCCCACGAAGGAAACGTGTGAGTGGTCACGTATTACCCAACGGCGTGATTAACAACGTTGACTAGCTAAATGTACTCGTAACTTCAGAGAACATTTTTAGTGAATGTTCCTTCTTTCCATGGCACACGTGTATTGTGATAATTGTCATTACCAGCAGGGTGACCGGATAACGTTCATGGAGAATTTAACTAATAATTATATATCGTGCACTCATGAAAGCGGCCGAATTCAACAGTATTTTCATTATCTATCTGGATTTCGGCCGGGAATTATTCCAAGTGTACATATCCCTTCTCTTGATCCATTGACTGAACAGCCCACTGTTGACTGGACCGACGGATATAATAGTCCACTGTTGCCATCCGTTCGCCGGAAGGAAATCTCCTTTCAAAAAGGGATTCATCACAGGCGACCTCAGGGTCGTATCTTTTGCTGCGTCCCAACCCAACGATTCATCACACCTATACGCAAGCCGGGTGACGTTTCATGAGAGTGAATGATATAATACTATGCAGTGTGTGATATGGGCTTTTCATCTTGTACGGAGTCTTTAGGACAGCATGAATGGAGAGATTTATGGACGGACTCCATAAAGATATTTATGTCCTCTGGCACCTGAAACTGAATGGAATCTCTTCTATAAGATGTGCTAGGAAGATGACTGAAGCAGACACCTTTATAGATGTGACGGAAACTATGGCAAGGAAACCCTTGGCCGGACGTTAAATCTAGAAAGTCACTTTTCTTTTCCTCTCAATCTGGTGGTTGTGATGTGTTCATTTCATCTGTTCATTTATTTAATGATAATTTATCATTTTTTGAATTGAATCGATCGAAAAAGATTTTTTTTGTTACCCCGAACTTCAAGTGCGGTCAAGAAGGGTATTATCAAAATAAGTACGTTACCTTTGGAAAAAACTGTCCTAATATAATTTCAATAACATTTTTTCTGATTTAACATCTACTCTAAAGACCGCTCGAGCGAGATTTGCCTAAAATGAAGAATCTTTGTGAAGTAATTAGCAGCGTTTTTAGTATACCAGTAGGGTTCAACATTTGGCCATTGGTCTCTCGGGTCTCAGTAGACAATCAGTATAGAACTAAATCCACCCCACTGGCATTCGCCAGTTACCAGGCTTGTAGATTTGTTGAGTTCAAAAGGCTTACCCACCAAATCCAGGCCAAAATATACCTCCTAGGATGGTCCGATAGATTGATAGATTCAACCAATTTTTCAATGGAGTCTTGTGATGTAATAATGAATTCAGTAGGTACTGTTATTTTCTCAGCGTCTAGAGAATACGTGCAAAATCACCAATTACATCCAAGTAAAAAAATGTATGGCACGGGAAGATTCGCATACCTAGCTAACCAAAGTCAATAATGTTCCAATAATGTTACAACATATGTCAAACGCGAGCGTAGCATAACATTCTCATCGCAACTTAAATTTTTACGTAATAACAATTGAATATGATGAAAAGTCTTCTTGACATGCTCGATTCGAATCATCACGACAAAAATTGAAACTCGGGAGGCCTGTCGATGTAGTTTTAATTCAAACGCTTGTGATTTATCATTCAAACGTCATTTTCCTTTGACGACTGTGGCACTTTCAAAAACACGAGATTTTATGTTACAACGTAACTCGTACTCAGTAGAGAGACAGACTCTCTCAGTTCATGTATGAAAGGTAAAAACTCTGGGGAAAGCGGAGGTTGCCTACAGCGATGTTCTTTTTCCAGGGACCTCCTAATTGAAGAGTAAATGTTTGCCAATTATAGAAACAGTAGAGCGAGAGAACGGCACTCAATGGGATTTGCCGTTCTGGATTTCCAGCAATATTCGGCACTGAGGATTAGATTTAGCTTTAATACCGGCTTTACCGTAGGGTATTCATATGATTCTTGAATTTCCCACTCTGGGCGTAGTTGTTTCGAGAAGAGCCGTCCCTGGTCCCGGAGGAATCATGTTCCTCATCTACCACTCATTTCGTCCTGGATGACGGTTGTCAAATACTTTCGGGAGAGTTGGCATTAATTTTATTAAATACCAGTATTTATTAGGTACTAGTATTTTTTTTAAATAAATAAAAAAGGTCAAATAAAAAATTAAGTTAAATTGTTTGAGAGGATAACCCTCACCTGGGCTCTGAACAAGCCGAGCTCATGAAGGCTGACCGATAATTATTCCAGCAGCGCCGTATCCGAATCGGGACAGTACAAGAAATGAAAACACTAAACGGCAAACAGTAATTATCAAACTGAAGATCTAAAGCCCACAACTTATTACCAAAACTGTAGAACGAGTAGCCGCCCGTAACACCACAGATTACAACAAAATCCGTACAACTAATCCGCCAACGTAGGCACAATGTCCAATCGAAATCAACAGGCTGATACCAAAATGTGAAATAGGGAGGTTTCATTAATTGTTTCGATATCACTCTAATCTTTCGATTGTGCACTGGCACCTAACCTGCTACGCTACATAGATTTCCCCACCTAAACAGCGGACTACTCCGCTTCTCGCACGGATGAATGCCTTCCAAAAGAAACTAGGTTGCTTGATCATGGCATTGGCACGACTTATGGGCCTATTCCCTCGATCTTCATTACAAGAGTAGGTAAGTTTTCAAGCAATGAGACCGTTGCTATTGTTGTAAGCTCGTATAGCGAGGGGAAGGTGTCCATTGTGCTGAAGTCCCTTTTCATCTTCTAATCCCTCTGAAGCTTCCTTTTTCGTACTTTATGAGGCAACTTTAGAAAAGTCGAGGGAAAAGGTCTTTCAAGAGTCTCCATAGTAGACCTCCCCTCGGTATTACCCGACATTGTCTTCCGTCTGTGTGTTCTTCTCCTTTATACGTTTTGTGGTCCAACGGTTTAGTATCCCCAACATGATAAGAGAAAATTTTAAATGGCAAGAAATTTTATTCCTGATTAGATTGGACGAAGTAGGAAATCGAGCAGTGTTCTGAGATGACTCGGGATAGAAAACTAGTTCAACCTCAATATCAAGCACCTCGTGGATACATGGTTTTACGTAACCCACTAAGCCGATCTTCAGCCTCGCATTCTTTCACAAATACTCGGCCTTACAAGGAGCCGCACAAATTTGAAACGTCTTGAGACGTTTAAACCGCCGACTTTGGAAAATCTAAATTTGAATAGTGTCTGGTGTTTAAGTTGCAGTACCTTTGTTAAATTTGTCCGAAAAAATACATGAAACGCATGGTAATATCCAATTAGAGAATTTCATGAGATAGGAATTCTAAGGGGAATTTCACACTGGTATTTTCGTGAAGAGCCCAATCTGTGACTCGTGTAAATATAGGTTTCTTTACAGCCCCGACGCTGCTTGCTATGTAAACAACAAAATCAAAGTGACCCCCATCAGCTTCAGAAACTTGTTAGAAGCGGAAAGGAAGGTGCTCTGAATCAAAGGCTCGCTTTAATAACCGTAACTACGGTAAAAGGCACTCTCCTGTTCTTCCAAAAAGACACCAGCTTGCTCTATTCAGAATGGAACAGCCTCTCTACTTTGACTGTCTCTCTCACCTACCGTGTACGTAATAAGTCCTGTAATAGGACATATTTCAACAAACAGCAAACCACATGAGGAATCCTCGACCTCTCCAGGTCGCTTTCTAACCAATTTGAACCGTCTTAGACCATTTATGTACCCCGTGCGCATGTACCCGGCTGAGAAGCTGTTCCTTAACGAGAGGAGCGGACGGCTCGTCGACACCAAATTTCTACGTCAAATTTCCTTTAGGTGTTCTGTTTGAGAAGGAGACAGCTTCGATTATGTGATTGTGCAATGAACGACACTGTCCCTGACTCCTATCCCTCTATGGTCAGCAACCAGCGCTAGACCCGTTGCCGCTAGCATTACTGGTTCAACACTTGACAGTCATTTTTCGAAAAAATTATCATGGCAAAACTTGTTAAGGCCCCCTGTTGCGATTAAGAGCATGCTTCACCGAGATTTGCTCTCTATAGCATCCTTGGAGGTTGTTGAAACTACAAGAGATTTAGGTCCAGGCTGTTGGAAGAAATGGACGTTTAGCGAGAGTTCATAGTGTACGAGGGGGAAGGACCAGAGACTCAAATCAGTTTAATTTCGGGCTGTTTGTTTACTCCCCAGAGTTAACACATTTCTCGCCAACTTAGTTATCTGAAAACGCTTGAAGGGAAGTAATCAAACCTTTGTTCCACAACGTGCGTAGGTACTCTCGGTGGAAGATGAAGGGTTGAATATGCAGATTATTGGATCTGAAGGCCCTTTGATGCCAGTAGAGTAATGAATGTCAAAGGAAGCCCCGCCTTCGGCTGTTAGTTATCAACTCTGACCGTAACTAATAACTTGATCTTCTTTGTTTATCAAAATGAATAATCCATCTCATCCTGAATATAACAACCTTTTTGGCTCTCAACATACGCGCTTTACTTAAGATAAAAACAATTTAGTAAGAAGGAGGATAGGAATTTTTACGGCTGAGACGCAAAAAACCATGATTGGGTACTAATTTGAAATTATAGATACAAAATTAACCATGACAAGTGACTAAATACAGGCTATAGATTCGAAAAATAGCCCATGATGGGTGATAAAAATTGACATTGAGTACATCTCCAAGGGATAATTTTGTGCGGGACATTTTCAATTTTAATTTATATATTTTAAGTCTTAATTTGACTTATTCAATACGATAATGATGGAACGAACCGTTTCTTGCGAATAACCAAGTCGTTCCTTTTGTTTGTCCGTTCGACCTAATTTATTTCCCGCCCGAAAATGTATTAATTACATGCTTGGGTTCAATTCTGTTGGGCCTTGCCATTAGAGGAGAAATCCGAGCTACCTAAAATATTGTGCGTAGGAAATAATATGGTAATAATTTGTTTCTCATTAAGCCTGCTCTCCCATCCGGATTTATCCTGTTTATTTTTCGGTAACGCGTGATGTGGCATGTGGTATGATTGAGGCAAAGTACTTGGCAATTTGTATTCTTACATAATTGGTGATAAAAATACAAAACAACGGGATGATGTGACTGGCTATATTAACAGGTAGATGTATAGCGGAATTCACGGTATAGCACACGATACTGCTCGTCCTTATTATGGCAAAATAGTTGCGGGGAACACACAGCTAATATTGCACTCGACGAATCATGTTGTAGTTGCCGAGAAAGGGGCGAGACTGGTACCCCTAATAGCTCTCAAGACGGATTATGATTATGCGGGAACACGCTCCTAATCTGCTTCACGTGATGTGGTGTTTCGATTAAGTCCCTTTCATTACCTCTGTGCGCTCGACGGTGAATCTGGTTACAACTTGGGACGGTTAGTGCGTGAATGTATTCGAAATGCTTGTTGAGTCGTAATGGGCCTTAATGCTTGATAATTTGTACGTACTTACAAGTAAGAGGGGGTGAGTCGACACCCAACTGATCTAATTTCTCCGTGTCTGTCAAGGTTTCGAGAATGAATGGTATTGCAAAGACAAGGTTCACGTACTTCAACGGTGGAAGGTTCTTTTCGTCCACATTGTATAATATTATGGAATTAGTCTATTTTGGGATGTGACTAGGGAGCAGTAACGTCTTCGACGAAAAATTTCCTCCCCAGTATGCCTGTATTAAGGTAGGTATATACCCCTTCTATTTACCTGATAACCCATTGCGCGTAATATCGGGATACCCTGGTTCCTTGCTCGATAATATATTCCTTCCTATTTTATCATCCTCAGCCTCCTAGGAGCTAAGGCCTTAATACCTCGAGTTTGACTTCCAAGGGCCTTAACTAGGCACGAGCCCGCAGGAGGAAGGTTGTCAGAGTTGACGTCGGCTTTTAAGGCTTTACGTGCTCCGTGTCTATTACCAACGTTTAATCCTCGGTATCACGTGACCCGGAGCTGTTCGTGGGATTAGATCCTTTACTTTCTCCTAAGCTTCATGTCAACTCCGAAGTTGTACATCCTCACCTGTCCAAAGAAATATATTGGATTTAGAAGCCGAGTGAACGATCGATCAACTAATTATTTTATAATAGATTATTCAAGGAATAACCAACCAAAACTGCTAACATCCTTGAGAAATGAATTGCTTAGATGAGACAAGAAGTGGAAGGTTTCAAAAATATCCGGTGACAGAGCTAGTCACTTTACAGGCTGGAATCGGTGCATGTAGACGTGTTAAATTATGCAGAGACAACCACCGTGCACGTCCATCGTTGTTTTAAAATTTCCATTTTGCCCCGCATCCCTAAGCCTACTAGCATCTACCCTTCCGTTCATGAATATTAAAATCCGCGTCATCCCGCGTCCCAACTTGTTATCGCTCTACCGTCCGTCAGATCATTCTAAGCCGGCTAGAAATGAGCGGACTCAATTTAGTGGGAGGTGAGAATAACTTTGAATTTGAATGACCACGTGCAGGGGTGCCCGATCTTTCGAGTAGTTATCAACTCGTGCCTATTCTTTATGTTAATTATTCTTATTGGGATAATTCACTCATGAAGATAAAAAATGCTCTGACCCTACACAATCACAATCACCTTTCATGGTTCCTGTTTATACCTAGATTCCTGTTGTGCCATTTTCAACCAACTTTTGTGCTCCAAATCTCTAGAGATTAGTTTCGAACCAATAACCGCAAAACGCATGCAAGGTAAGGTTAAAAATGTGTATTTTCAAAACTTCACTCTGTGATTATTAAGATTCGAGGCGTGTGGAGATATCATTTTGCTTAAAATTTTTAATTCCTATCAAACAGGGACATATTGATAACTGCAAATTTTTCAGAGGAAATAGGTCCTGTATTTTCTTGTGTCAAAATAGCCCATAGGTTCTCATACCTAATAAAAAAAAACTAAACCTAAACCTATGAAAAATTAGCTTTCTCGCAGAAAGTATGATAATCGTTGTGGAATCTTTCAGTATTTTATCTCATGTATGAACTTGTAACGTAAAATCTCTTGATTCCGCGGCCCCAAAGAAGAGGATCGGGAGACATGTTTGCAGGAGTACAGCATAAGACATAGTTTCAAAGTTTCACGAATTGTGAGTCATATTTTCACTTATATGAATGGGTTTACGAGAGTTTGACTGGCAGTTGGAGAATGGAAAGGAATCAAAGCTCTAAACAGAATATTAATCACTCAATTCCAAAGGCTTCGAGTCACTCCTCCAAATCCCAACGGAGGTTTGAAGGGGACTTCCCGGTAAATGAACCGGTTTTTCATGAGCGAATCCTATGAATCCCCTGTATTAATAACCGGATATGGACATCCGCCCGGAGGGTTTCAATTGTACTTTTTTTTTAACTAAACCTCGGATTTATTTCAGCATAGTCCTTCCGTTCAAGCTCTTCTCTTCAAATTGAATGGAAACTGTTGCTCTCATTGCCTTAAAATACGTGTATCATAACTTTACTGACGTTATGATATTCGTGAGTTATGATACAGATTTTGTAAAGAATTTTATTTTTGTGTTTTGCTCATTTGTTAATAAAATGAGATCGTTATTAAAACCTGCGACTTCGAGCATAACGATGCAAGTGGTTATCTGGCCCCAAGCAGAAGGCGTACGGTTAGCAAACAATATTGAATTTGCAGTCACTCATTTGTAGCAACACTACAGAGCTGTAGCTAAGAATCTGTATTCTCCAGTAAAACATATCAACATCAAATATATTTATCATTTCTCCCTCGGGTTGAAAATATTTATATTTAAGAACATAATAAAATTGACATTTTATTTTTACTCGGAAATATTTGTTCTCTGACCTATTTTGTATGGCCAGTAATCCCTAATTGTTCATTAAAAAATTATAATTTTTTAATGAAAAAAATTGAAGATTTCCCAATTTCTCTGGGCTGTTTCACCAACTAATCTACCGATGGTTCCGATCAATCAAAATATTATGAGAATAAATGTTCATCTTTTGAAAACGATTTTCTTTATAATTATCGCTACAAAATAGTCAAAACCTTGGTATTGCTTGGAACAATCATACTCTAATCGCTCCAACTCTAATGCTACGAGATAACAAGTATATTACTCCGAATGAAGATTATTGTGGTGACTCTGTATACTAAATCAGCAAGCTGGGGGCTAAATTTCCCTACTAAGTATCTAATCATTCGGGGGATCCGCGACCAACTGTAAATCTATTCAAAAGTAGGCCAACACGAGAATTTCCGAAATTTCAGGCTACTAATGACTCTATCAACCCCCAAATAACAGACATAATGCGTAGAATAATTACTAATTTATTCGCGTTTTTTATGCTCTCCGTTCCAGAAACTGTAAGCAATTATGGTCCTTCATTTATCGTCGAAACGAGTTCATAAAGAATCCTCAAGACGATGAAAACCTAAGCGATGAAAAATGTTGTTACTACGTGCCTAAGGCCATCATTTGAGCTCGAGACTGAGCGGTCGACATTTGTTACCCAAATTTTCCGCGTTACACACTGTTTACGAAAATTCACCTCTCCTTCGTTTTAAAGGGGTTTTCTAAGCTCAATGGAACATTTAGAAGAAAGCTCTCTTCTTAGTTTACTCCGTGAGACTCCCTGTGCCCGTGGGGAAGCTAATTACTTTGTGAAAAGAACTCAACATCCACGGAAATTTTCTCCTTTTTTTAAAGTTCGCTTTTTCGAAAAGGCCATGAGAGGTTTCCTTTTAATTTCGTTTAATTAGCGTTGAAAGTTGTTTGGGAAAGCGCGCTCCTCGAGGGATTTCCCTCTTTCGAACGAAGATTGACGATGTAATGGTAGCCAGGGAGTTGGACTAAGGTCTCTTGTGAACTCAAGATTCTACGTCGTAAGATAATTTGACAACAGCAGCCACCATACTCACCTCTAGCGCTAATTACGGTAGATCCATATCTCTTGCATATTTAATTTTCATTCCTCACAATGAATCTCAACATAAGAATGAACAAAGCAGATTACGATCAGGATTAGATTGAGGCATGATAACAATAATTCGAGGGGGCAAAATGGTGGGAACTTGTTTAAACTCGATACCTATTACATTTCATTGATACCATGAATTGAATAATCGGTAAAACGTGATCTGATTTCAAATTGATGTGAAGTAAATGTTTCTTAGTAAACTCCTTTCTGTTTCAAATTGAACCAAGACAAATCCCATCAGTCCATCGCTCGCATGGAGGCAAGGTATGAATGAGACAGTATAATCTTTACAATGGGTTTTTTCGAGGTTCTTAGAGACCTAGGCGAAAGGCTTTGATAATAATATTTGTTTCTCAATAATTCGACGAGGGTTTGACTTCTCTTGATCAAAGTGGTATATACAAAACCGGAAAACCAGCACATTCTGCACATTCAGTTCTGGTTCGAAGTTCGGCATAGTTACAACAGTATAGTTTTACAAAAATTGTGTCATTTCATAATAGACACACCAATAACAGTTTTAATTGTACCGAGGATTACCCTTGGCAGTCTCAAGTCTGCTGAAATGAAAGGATAAAGTTTGCCTTATCGTTCTAAACAAGCGCCTCCTACCCTCACTCCTTTAGAGTCCTAAACGAGCCCTGATTTTCGAGCCTAATTAGGGATTTGGTTGAGAAGTCGGCATCCTCACTCCCTTGGAGTCTTGGAAAATTCATGACGAATTAAGTGCGAGTACCAAATAGGCAACCGGAGTTGTGGATCATTTTCATTCAACGGAAATTCCCTTCCGACTTCCTCCGAGCTGTGTACCCTCACCGTGATGTTCGGAAAGAAGTATAACAGTGTATTTTATAGCGGTCGTAAATACGTCGGATTTTAGGTCAGTGCGGTTGGAGAACTCGAAAGCTCGAGAGAAATGTAAGGGAATGAGAAGCCCTGCGTTGTTTGTGACTCGAGGGCGTTTACCCCGACACAAACCTCCAACTTCCCTTTGTTGATTTACCGAGCGAATCGCCGAAACACGGTCGGAAAGTTGATGTTTGGTTTAGGTCGAATTAGGAGCAGTGCGTAGTTCCTTCAATAATATTTTCTCTGCGAATATTCGAATCGCAAATATGTCCAGTATGCTCCAAACAATGAAGACAGGGTTTTATCAAGGAGATATCAGGTGATTCTGAGTGTTCCCTTACCTGATTTCAAACGTTTTGTGGTTTTACTGACTCTAAAAATGTTGATTAGCCTATTATCCTCAATAAATTCAGTTCTTCGGGACTTTTTTCGGGAATTTTTATTTCCGAAATTATTTCAAAGTCGTATTGGTAGAATGTAGGTTTGCCTTGTATGCATACAACCTATAAGTACCTACCTATTTAGCTCCTTAAGATGAGCTCTCAGTCGTCAAATATGTTTGCAACAACTCAAAACATTTCGTTTTCCTCTCTTTTATATCACAAGGGATGTTACTATTGACCACAGTAGCAATACTGACAAGAAGGATAACCAACAACACCTTGAACAATAATTTTTAGCAGCGTTTAATGACCGAATTACATTTGAAGGGAAAACTAGGCCGCCACCGTATATCTCACAAGTCCACACGAGCATTACTTTGCTTAGAGCCAAGTGAACAGCTGATGGAAATGTCTTCAATGTTGACTGCTCTTCTGAGAACTCTCTTCAAATAGGAGAACTTTCCGTTCCGATTCCAAACCATTCTTCGTTGGTAACGTGATTTCCTGTGTGCCAAGCTCTTAGGAAGGTAACAATGTCAGAGAAGGAATGAAGTTGACAAAAGCACGGCGGAAATTCAAAGAGGCCGCGGAGAAAAATGACAATCAAGTTTATTGACACAGCCACTTTCAACGGGAAAGGGAGTCTTTTGGTTTGTGGATAGATGTCGTGAGAATCGGCCCAAATTGAATAAAAATCGAGGCAAAAGGGGAGGGGTGGAGGCTGGAACAACTCTTGAAGAAATTACTCAAGCTATCTGAACCATCCCCGGTTTCATCGAGTATACCTTGTTACGTGACTTCAACCGCAATACAAGCCTTCAAAACCGATGTTCCTGCATCTTCCTTTTCGACTGTCAACAGTTGATCATCACGACCTGTCAAAGTCAAAGCCATGAGATTTTATCCTTCAGAAGCTTCGTTTCTCTCCTTACTTTACAGTGTTTTGTTAGAAATGGAACAAACACGTCACCCCAAGGATTATTAATTTGAACCCACAAAAATACATTTGGGATAATATTCCCCATACAAATCGAATTTATTGAAATCCCACCGCAGGAAACTTTGTAGAACTCAAACAGTACGCTAATGCGATGAACTATCATTCAAGAGAAAAGATTTCATGATTAAACATACTGCTAAAAATCCCGAAAAAAATGAGGTAATGTTCTTATCATGAGAGTTCTTCTTCATCCAAGGACAGTTCTGTGTTTGAAAGACTGTCATTTCGCTACGTGATTCTCCATTGTTTTTCGGTAGGTTTTCAGAATCACGAAATCTCATCAAAAACAAAGTTCATTAGTTTCAAATGAAAAAGATACATTTTTTTCAACTAAATTTAACGAAAGATTGTCCAAGTGTTCAAAAGATTCAAAAGAATCTACTCTGCTTTTGAGGTGTACGTATACATAGACGTAGGACTATTTATCATATTTTTGTATACCGCCTTGCCTTTCCTACCCACAATAGATTCTTCTATTCCCAAGCACCCATTAGTGCTAAAAGAACACGTAAAATAGCTTAATATGGCTTCATTCGTCTACACTGTTTCTAAAACCGAGGTTGGTAGTCTTGGTTGGAAAAGCAAATTATGAACATTTCTCTCCTGCGTAATTAAATCTGAGCCAACCTCTCTAGATTAGGTACTTTCTCTTTTCCCTCAGAAGAACCGCAATGTTCCAACGGGCGATTACTCTGCTTTTAATCCTTTCTTGTTTCAAGGCCTTTCCTCTTCCTAAAGCGTTTACTAGTCATAATAATTATTTTTCGAATAAAATGTGCCAAACGTCCTAAGAGGAAGGACTATCTCAACAATTTAATGTTGATGGGGGAAGGTGCAGTTGACACACCTCGAGTACAAATCCCATGATATTGAGATGCGCTTTCTACATGGGAAACATCTTGAAAGCAGTATAGTGCGCCTCACTTTAATTTGTATCATTTCCCGTAATGACACCAGGCTATTACATGATAACTCAATAATAATTTATGTTATAACTAATTAAAAAGTATTATAATATAAATTAATTTAAAACAAACTGTAAGGTTTTGAAGTCGCCGCAGACTAATTTATTGTTGCTCGCTCACTCGTACGACCTACCGACACATCACTACAATGACCTCAACCACTAAAAATGAATTACCAATCTCTTGGCATGCAACTACTGTTTTATCCCCCACAATAATATTATGGTTTCGTATATGCACTAGTGTGCATATTGTAAGAAGTTGCAAGTTGTAAGAAGTTTCATAGATTTTTGATTGTTTCAGGAAATATAAGTTATCCGCGTAGAGTTAAAATTCTTCGAATAAAGCCCCAGTTATCACTTGAGTGTTATTATGTAGTTTTCAAAAAAACATTCTGGCAATACATCATGGCTGACGGGATGATGCTATTGAATAATCATGTTTACTTGACCCACGTTTTCACCACTCTGGCATTTCTCCAACTCATTACCCTAGTTAGCTCTGACGTGATGTTTTCGACGTTTATTTTCCGACGTTGAGTGAAAAGCTTAATTGAGGCTCGGAACTTTTCTCTGACATCACGAGGTAGCTTACCTACTTGGGTTGTAAGCAATCGTAAAGGTAATGGTGAGGCATACCGTCATCGTGCTCACTTTGTAATTGTACCTACTTATACAGGGTTTCTCACGAGTTAATGGTGAACTCTCATGTGTGGCACATTATGTTTCATTGTTATTCAACAATAATATCTTATCGGTTTCTTAATTCGATTTTTTTGTTTTTTAGGGGGAAAAAATGGAAAGTTATTAAAAAAATAAATAAATAAATTTTTAAAAAACCTACAAAGCTATGTTATTTAATGTTCAAACTTTTTTTTTTGGTGAAATGAAGAAGGAATTTTGGTCTTTATTCCGCAAAAGTTGAGTCGAATCCAGAAACGGATAGCATCTTGAGAATAAGCGTTGAAGAACGATGAAAATTCATGTGCTACATTGCTCGCTTAACAGGTTGCGCACAATGAAAAAATTGGTTGATGTATCACATTTTCATAAAATTTTGGGGGAAATCCGAATCTGCCATAAAAAAAGGGATTCCCGTTTAAAATAAGAATATTAGTGTCAGTTGTGCATTGATGTGCTGTTGCGTGGGGTGCGCAAATATGATATTTTAGATCCTTGTCGGAAAATATGAAGATTCAAAATAAGAAAAATTTTGTTGTAGTTGTTTAGTCCCATTTGGGCGATTTTAGGAGGGGGGGGGGCTTTTGTGACGCCTTGTATATTCCCATACCGTAGGAACAGTACTTGAGCCCTCGTGTGCCCATTTTTGGCTTTGAAACTTGCACACAAATTTCGTCAGCTAGTCTGATTTCTTCACTGTAATGGTACATCTCGAGAACAAACTACGTTATCCGGGCAGTCCCGAAGAATAATTACTATCCTCGTGTGCCCAAAACCCAAATCCCTCGATTACCAACATTTTCTACATACCTACTACAGCCTCCATCTTCTGCTATCAGTCCAAGACCCATCTTTATCACCACAGAGAAAGAACATCCACTTTGGGCCATCCTTCTATTCTGAAATAAATAATGAGAAAAGCGTTTCAATGAGTCTCAGTGGCGAACTGCTAGCTCCTGGTTTAATTGCAAACTCGGGGCGTTTGAGGAGTCAACTCCCGCTAGAATGATAAAGGAGACTGCTGGAGCTGACATGGAGACTACTTGACCGAGACCTGGAGCTTGTCAACTGTCATGTTACGTGCGCTATTCTCATCACTTCAGCCCGTTCGGCCGGTAGGCTCTTCATATTCAATTATGCTTGTCTGCGCTCGCGACCGTTTGGACCCCTGACTTTCGTAGTGGGGTATACGCCGACGGACTGAAAATTTGCGTCATACACCCGATTTGATAGAAAAAGTGGAAAACGCTAAAATTCAGGCCCTAAAGGAACCCTACTCATTCACTTCCCATCAACGAAGGATATAGGGAGCCTTGTAGCGAATAATTTTCCAGTAAATCGTCGGACGCTGAAACGTTTGATTGATTTTCGGACCAGTTGCCACAAAAAGAAGTACAGTAGAAGTCCAATTATCCGAACTCCGACTATCCGAATCGCCGATTATCCGAATTACTTGCTCCATTGCTCCATTGTCGCTGCCGTACTCAGTAATCTCAACAGTGGACCCCAGCCCGCGGGTAAGATCGCTAAAGGAGAGGTGCCAATAATCTTCTTGTCTCACTGCCCGACGTCTTTGACGCCGACAAAAATAAAACTCTAAATGAGCCAAAAATCTATGCAAGAGTTTTTCTTCCCCCGCACGGAAACTCCAAAGAGACGAGCCAATAGCCCCCCTGGAGTAGATACAAGACCGGAAAAAATACCGTTTGCTACTAACATGGAGCCTAGCATAACGGTTGGACAACTGAGCGTCGCCCAGCTCCAGGAGCTTTTCTCAAACTTAATTGATGCTAAGGGGCTCGCCACAAAGCAAGATCTGGCTTCTACAAATTTAGAAATCGCATCCCTGAAGAATGAAAATAGCCATCTTCGCAAGAAAATAGATGCTTTGCATGCCCGGCTCAATGTTTTTGATCGAAGTTCCAGAAGAAACAACTTGATTTTTGGAGGGATTTCCCACGATGAGGGGGACTTGATAAGATTGATTGAAGAGTTCATTAAACAAGAATTTAAAATTGAGCAGCCCGTTATGCTGGGTCGAGCATTTCCACTGGGTAAACAAGGATTAGCAAAACGCCCCATCTTGGTGGAATTGCTGAGGGGTGATGACGTCAATTTGATTATGTCGAAGGTGGGATGTCTTAAAAACACGAAATTCTTCGTTCATCGGGATTATTCTCAGGACGATAGGGCTAGGAGAAATAAACTCTCCCAAATCAAGAAGCACATCCAGAATTACAGGAGAGAAGCGACTGTATCGTTCAAGCGGGAGGCTCTTCTGGTGAATGGCGTTCCTTTCGTGTGGGACGAAGAGCGTGGCTTCCTGACGAAGAATGGAGAGGACGGAAATCGAGTGCTTGTGGAGCAGCTGGGCCTGGACATCTCCAGTGTGGTCGGTCGCCTCAGAGGAAACACTGGTGGAGGCAATCAGGATCTACGGACCGAATGACGAAACGCGGAGGGATCGGAGGATCGAGAACCGGAGGCAGCAGATGAAGTCAAGTGCTTGGTGTTTAATATTTGTGGTTTAAAAAATAAGTCTATTTTCCCTAATTTTTTTGATTATGTTTGTTCATTTGATGTATTTGCCCTGTTGGAAACGCATGTTGAGCAGAATGAGATCGTACTATTTAAGAATAAATTTGTCGGATTCAAACTGTCCTGGACTCCGGCTGCAAGGGTCTCAAGGTTTGGTAGGGCTTCTGGAGGTCAACTGCACGGTATAAAAATTAGATCCGTAGGGCACTTCTGCCGCTTCCATGTCTTGGACGGAGTTGATGTTATCCGCTTTACTAATGAGAAAACAATTACAATGCTACTTGGTCTGAAGATTTTTCTAACACTGAAAGGCTATTGCGTGAGAATAGTGATCATAACTTTCTCGTGGTAGGTGACGTCAACGCTAGGATTGGCTTGGGACAAGAATTCAGCGATGACCTCGAGGAATTTCTAGATCCTTACGCCACGAAGAGAAATTCCAAGGACACAGTCACAAATGCTAGAGGTAGGAAGCTGCTGGATCTCTGCGATGCCGCTGGCCTGGTGATACTGAATGGCAGAGCCCCAAATGACGCCAAGGGAGAGTTCACTTGCTTGGGGGCTCGAGGGAGTTCAGTTGTGGATCTCTTTTGCATTCAGTCGGCCGCTTTGGGTCTCGTTTTGGATTTCAGGATAGCGGCAGAGGCGTACTCCGATCATCTCCCACTAGCATTCTCTCTAGCTGGCCCAAGAACAAGATTGGAGGAGGGTACTCGACTGCCCTCAGCCCTAAAGTGGACCCCTGAAGATCATGGAAAATACAGGAACAGGGTTGAAAGACACATACAGGGATTGGAATGTGTAGACTTTGGGAGCCTGGCAGCTATAAAATCGGTCATACTTAAATGCGCTAGCCAGAGGCCTATGATAAAGCCGATGTGCAACCATAAACCGTGGTTTTCTTTCGACTGTTTTAGGCTCCGTCGTCAGATGTTTGCCCTGCTGAGATTACATCAAAGAACCAACTCATCTCCGGTGTTGACACAATATAATGAAGCAAAGAAGGACTATAAGGAACTATGTGCAAGCAAGAAGAAGTCATATCGAGCGGAAATCGCGAGAAGATTTGCTGAGGTCAAGGATGGAAGGAAGTTCTGGGGGCTGATTGAGGAGTTTAAGGTGAAACAGTCGACATATTCAGGCGGGATTAATATGACGAACTGGGCTGGCTATTTCTCGGGACTTTACAACCCCCCAATTCAGTCGGCAGTAATTCTATACGCCGCACCTCATTCAGAGGACCTGGCCCTGGATGCAGACTTTACGCTGGGTGAGCTCAAAAGGTACCTCTCGTTGGTGAAAAGCAACAAAGCGCCAGGGGAGGATAGAATTCCATTCGAGTTCTATGTCAACGCCCCGGACGGCATCTTGGAACCAGTTGTGAAGCATTTCAATATCATGTACAGAGGTGGCGATCTTCCGGAGAACTTTGGAGGAGCCCTCGTGTTTCCCATCCATAAAAAAGGAGAAAGATCAGATCCATCCAATTATAGAGGAATCTCATGCTTGGATACCGACTTCAAGTTGTATTCGGGAATGCTGGCCACAAGATTGACTGATTGGGCTGAAACGAGAGGTATACTGTATGAGGGGCAAGCAGGGTTCCGACGGGGCTACTCCACCTTTGACAACTTGTTCACACTCACCAACATTGTGCAGTTGCGGTTCATACATGCAATGAAAACCTACTGTTTCTTCATTGATTTCAAGAAAGCTTTTGATAGTGTTCTCCGACAGGCACTGATCTATAAGCTGTACTGCCTAGGGGTATCATCTAAATGGTTGTCTGCGCTGGAGAGATTGTACCAGAACTCAAGAGCTAGAGTTTGGGCGGCTGGTTACGTCTCAGAGTACTTCCCTACCCCTGTGGGGGTGAAACAGGGAGATCCGATGAGCCCTACCCTGTTTTCTCTGTTCGTGAACGATCTCAGTGGATGTGTGGGAGGAGGAGTCCGGGTTGGTGACGCCTTGATCAACGTACTGATGTTTGCCGACGACATAGTTTTCATCGCTGAAACGCCTGCAGAACTGCAGACTATGATCAACCGCCTGAAGGACTACGTAGAGATGTGGGGACTGGAGATTAATCTAGCCAAGTCTCAGATTGTTGTCTTCAGAAATCGAGGAGGCCGCCTAGCGCGAGGGGAGAAATGGAGGCTGGCTGACCAGGAGATCAGTGTGGTTAATGCATATAAGTACCTGGGTGTGACACTGACATACAACCTGCAATTAAAAAAGCATCTTGCGGAAAAATCCAGGAGTGCTCGCATGGGTATCAATTCGGTTTGGCCCAGACTCTTCTCAGCTAATGATATACCCACAGAAGTGAAGCTCAAGGTGTTCAACGCTGTGACGATGGCTACAGTATGTTATGGTGCTCAATTCTGGGGGTACTCGATGTACGAAGAGGTGGAGAAAGTGAAACGATTTTGCCTAAAGAAGCTCCTACGTTTACCAATGAACTCCGCCAATTATATAGTTTATAATGAGATGAAGCAAGAGCCAGTCTTTTTGACTACTTTACGGCTGAATGCAGACTACCTCGCCAGGGTACTCGGGCTGCCAGATGGCAGATTCAGTAAAATTACTGCTCTTGAGATGATAAGGGAGGGAGTCGGCTGGGTGGCGGAGTGGTTAAGAATGTTCACTCGCTTTCTTGATTCCGCACCCATTAATCCATTTGACCCATCGAACTTCAAAGAGAGAACAAGGAGCGTTCTGACAGGCCAGAAGCAGTGCTTCCTTGACTCCCTCCGCCAGAAAGTGGGAGCTGCGCAATTCCACCTATTGTACCAGCATCTCGACCTGGAAGTGGATTATATCAGGACCTCATCGCAGTACGAAGCCATGGTCGTAATGCGATGCCGCGGGGAACTCCTGAACCTCAACTGGCAGCCTTGGATCCGAGACAGAATCTATCTTTGCTCCCTGTGCAACCTCGGCGTTGATGAAACAACGGAACATTTTCTGGCGGAGTGTCCAATTTTGGGATACGTGCGGATCAGATGTTTTGGCAGGGCTTCGCTGACTCGGGAGGAGCTGATTGAGGTCCTGAATGGCCCGGACTGGTCTAGTCTTTGCTCCTACTACCGCGAGGCCTGGCGATATAGGAATTTTCTTGTTTCCGAATTTAACCATAATAGGTAGAAAAATTTTTAATCAATGCCCGTCCAATGGTCCCTCTGTAATTTTAGTTCCGCGCCTTTATTCAATATTTATTTGTATGTATATTATATATTTTTCTTTCGTCCTAAGTCTAGTCAGAATGAATATACTATTAATACTTTAAAAAAAAGATTACTATTTGTTATTATTACTAAGATCATAGGAAATACGAGTAATACGGAACCTCCGCTGACGGCCTTGGGCCAAAGCGTACCATGTTGAGAGTTGTATTGTGATATATTGTTATTCAGTAAATAAACATGTTATTCATTCATTCATTCATTCATTCATTGCTCGCTGAACAGGTTGCGCACAATCAAAAAATTGGTTGATGTATCACGTTTTCATAAAATTTTGGAGGGAATCCGAATCTGCCATAAAAAAATGGGATTCCCATTTAAAATAAGAATAATAGTGTCAGTTGTGCATTGATGTGCTGTTGCGTGGGGTGCGCAAATATGATATTTTAGATCCTTGTAGGAAAATATGAAGATTCAAAATAAGAAAAATTTTGTTGTAATTGTTTAGTCCCATTTGGACAGCTAGTCTGATTTCATCACTGTAATGGTACATCTCGAGAACAAACTACGTTATCCGGGCAGTCCTGAGGAATAATTACTATCCTCGTGTGCCCAAAACCCAAATCCCTCGAATACCAACATTTTCTACATACCTACTACAGCCTCCATCTTCTGCTATCAGTCCAAGACCCATCTTTATCACCACAGAGAAAGAACATCCACTTTGGGCCATCCTTCTATTCTGAAATAAATAATGAGAAAAGCGTTTCAATGAGTCTCAGTGGCGAACTGCTAGCTCCTGGTTTAATTGCAAACTCGGGGCGTTTGAGGAGTCAACTCCCGCTAGAATGATAAAGGAGACTGCTGGAGCTGACATGGAGACTACTTGACCGAGACCTGGAGCTTGTCAACTGTCATGTTACGTGCGCTATTCTCGTCACTTCAGCCCGTTCGGCCGGTAGGCTCTTCATATTCAATGATGCTTGTCTGCGCTCGCGACCGTTTGGACCCCTGACTTTCGTAGTGGGGTATACGCCGACGGACTGAAAATTTGCGTCATACACCCGATTTGATAGAAAAAGTGGAAAACGCTAAAATTCAGGCCCTAAAGGAACCCTACTCATTCACTTCCCATCAACGAAGGATATAGGGAGCCTTGTAGCGAATAATTTTCCAGTAAATCGTCGGACGCTGAAACGTTTGATTGATTTTCGGACCAGTTGCCACAAAAAGAAGTACAGTAGAAGTCCAATTATCCGAACTCCGACTATCCGAATCGCCGATTATCCGAATTACTTTCAGAAAAAAATTTGTCCAAAAAAAGTCTAAGTGCGCTATTTTCTTTCCAATGCGAAGCCAATGTTGGCACGGTTTGCTCACTATTGTCCTTCCCTCCGCGAAGTCACATTTTATTTATATTTAAAACATGTGAAAATATCATGTTTCATACATTTCATTCAATAAAAAAAAAAATAGTGCAATATCAAAACGTAGCTTTTCTTCTCTCTAATGGCAATTTTTTTTTAAAACTCCGATTATCCGAATATTTGATTATCCGAATGGGTCCCGGTCTCCATTAATTCGGATAATTGGAGTTCTACTGTAGCTGAAAATGCGTATTTTGACGATGGGGTATCGAGATTTTTGAGGACCTAGACTTATCAGATTGGGGGTACTTTATCAACGCCAAAAATGCATGCCCAATTTTTATTCAATTAGGTACCTAGTCTGTAAACCTCGAAGAAATGCTTCCACAAATGAGCGAGAACCGTCTAGAGTAATAGAGTAATAAAGTCCTTCGTAGGCACTTTTGTTAAAAATTGTCCTTCCCTCCTTTGTATTTTTATATTCATGATACAAAGACTCGAGTTATGAGGGTCCAGCAATGAAAGCTGTCCGTCGTAGTGTGAAACAAAACCGAAAGAAAAACACTCACGCTGCGCGAAATGAAGAATGCTGCACAGTTCCATCTGGTTGAACGCGCTCATACAAGGTTTTATTACTAGTATAAAGCTCACGGATCTTTTTTCCATTTTCATCTTGAAATATTCCCGCCGTGTTGACCTTAGCTGAGAGCGTCAGAAAAACGTGATTCCACTCTCTTTTTGCGGATGATCTGATGAAGATTAAACTCCCTTGGATGGATTACAACGGAAATTACAACTGTAGCCTTCTCTTCACAGGCCACCGCGGTTTTTGCCGTTTGAAATTACGAACGGCGGCAAGGGACGAGTCATTACTCGAGGAGATATATTTGCGAGATGAATATTTCATTATTCCCTGTGAGCTGTTGTCTCACGATTTCAACCGTACCTAAGCCGATTTTTTGTTCCCGAGTATCAGGGCAGGAGCAACAATAGTATTCACGTTCTAGTAATTTGAATCGTAGGTACAATTTTTGTTGCTTCTCTGAACCCTCGTGGATTTATTCGATGCATTTTGATATATTATATTATTTTAACCATATCTCTTGCATTCAAGCCTAAGCTCAATCTCTCGGCCTTAGCCAGTGACCCTTCACGATTAGCCAAAAGTTTTCTAGTTTTCAGCCCAAGCGCCGATCACTATAGCAGGATATTAGTAAAATGGTGTCATTTGATATCAGGTTCTCGAGACGGCAAACGACCTAGGCATATGTGGTATAATTCTATACCATATTTTGAACAATCCATCAATCTTACTGGCTGACTTCTTAATACTTACAATCTATCTAAAAATATATACTTCGTGAAAAGAAAAGTTTACCCATTGTGGAGATTATAAATAATGATGCGCATTTGCACATCAGCAAGATCCTTGTAGAATAATTGTAGAATAAAGTATTGTGAAATACTTTTCGTTTTCGTCACATGTAAAATATTCTCCAACTCACATACGGCAGCCGCATAAACTTGCTCAACAAAACCGGAACTACCGCCGGGGGTTTATATCAAGTTGTCAACAGATTTTCAAGCTTTAGCACGTCTCTTGGTTGGTGGAGGTAACTCACGAGGAATGTTATTTTTGAACTAAACAAAAAGTTCCCGTCTCTTCGTCTTTTACACCAACTCGACCGTGCATGACAATGACAAACTGCAGAAGTACGTACAGTCATTTTCGAGATCAGACGGGATCGTTGGCTAGAAAACTATTGGCAAAGATTGATGTCTCTTGGAGGTTTTGTTCTTGACTTCCCAACACTTTTCGGCGACTCGCGGCTGACGGATCAGAAAACCAACGAGGTGCATTAGTGAGAAATTCGCGAGGCTCTCCAACTTTCTGTGAAGAGCCCTTCTTCCAAAAGCAAATGGCTCAAATTACTTCTTTTGTCTTTACCTTTTCAATTTTACCCTTTCCTGCTGAACTTCCCCAGCGGAATTGAAGTCTAATCTGTTCTATTCCCTTCCATCAAAAGCGAAATGAGTTGTGAATCGCGTCAACCAACATCTGGACAAATGATTAGGAATACTGATGGCCGTTTTCGTAGTTTCCATTTCCCAACTTTTCAAGCCGGAGAAGACGTGAAAATAATAACTCTCGGCTCTCCCTAATCAAAACGCAAATTGCCAACAGATTTCCATAGTAATTGCGTTTGGGGAGGATACTGAAAATATCTTTCTCCCGCTTGTTATAACACTTTTCGAGAAACCTGAAGGGGATGAGTGTCCGAGCTGCCAGAAAGTTTCGCCTCCTTAACACTTTCATCTGAATGATATTTCGCATTATAAACGTCTTTAGGCACCTGATTCTCAATTTTTTATGCTTACTTCAAGCTCACAAGACGTCCGCTCTTCGATGCTCAATGTCTGAAAATAAATCTTCACTCCAGCACAACGTGTGTTTGAGATAATGAGTTCGTTTCAAATATAGGAGAATGACGTTGAATGACGCACTTCATTATATCACATATTATTCGCCAAATCAATTCCCGTCCTGAAACGTTTGCCACAACGGAGGTTAGGTATGGGTGGAGACGGTGATAACAGTTATTCATGATTATTAGGGACCTGTACAGGTACCTATAATTTTCGGTTTAGTTTTATGTTTGATGCCATTATACGACCCGGTTATGTACATACGACTTTACCGCCAATTGACCAGAATATGGAACAGAGTAAAATGTATTACCTCAATCATCGAAAATTTGCCTTAGAATCGACTTTTAATTTTCGTGGCAGGTTTCAAGGACAACCAGTATACCTACGAGTTTATATTGTTAGGTTTGTTGTGGTGTAAGGCTCGTAACCGTGCTCAGTCAGCTCCACAACGGCTGAGGAGGTAGTCGGTTGTGAAAGACGGGTTCTTACATTCCTTATAACATATCAGACTTTGTAGACCGCGGTTATATATTGAGGGATCATAAAGAGAACGTAGAGACAAGGGCGAATCATGAAGGCAGGAAGATATATTGCAAGGTAGAAGCCAGTGAGAGCCAAACAGATGGGTAACCGACCGGCGGGAGCCGGCTTGGGGTGATTTGTGGAAACAGTTCTGACAGCGCAAATTACCCCGCTATTAATTGAAGTGCTGTCCAAACAGCGAGGAGTTGCCACATCAATAATGATATCAGTTTGCTGTGGTTGGGCCTCCAAGGGTTGCTTGGGATTTCGTTACGTTTGCCCAAGTCAGGTAATGTTTGAAATGACAGCGCTCTTGGTCACTTATTGGCTAGACTCAGATTTTAGCAATTACAGCCAACCAAAGACAGAGAGCTCAATTATTATCCATCGGTCTCGTTGGTATAATGAAATATAAGCACACTAACGTAATTCTACTTCAACGAAGGACTTCAAATTCCTCCGAGAGTGGGAGTAGTAATAACGTGTTTATAACGTTTTTTTTCTCATTACCGACTGCTGAAATTAAACATTTTCCTACTAACTAAGCAGACCAGTTTTTCAGCACTTCATCAAGAAATCGCATTTTTACAAGTCCTTTGCAAGCTGATGGTTAATAAGCTGGTTTTGGTTGATTATTCAATGAATAACCAACCGAGGAATATTATCATGAAGGAAATCAATCTCTCCGATTTCAAGTAGATAAAACGTTTTTCTCTATTAAGCTGCTTTACATTGTTTAGCTATCCATCTCCTAATCAAACTTCATTACTCTGCTGCAATCAGCAGACATTCCTATTATTAGGTTGTTCAGGTGAAAATTCTTTAATCAAGCTCTTTATTGTATCAATTTTTGATAAATTCACTACGGTTTCGTTTAGCAAATTTTTGTTCTTTTAGCGAGCTGTTTTGTATTTTTCAAGTTTTGCTTTGTGCAAGTTCTTCTGACTGTTTTGTTTTGCATGTTAACTCGTTGTCAATAATTTTATTTTGCGAGATAATTCAACTTCGCAGGTTGTCCTTCTGTTTTAAATTTCGTCAAGCAAACTTAACTTGCTCGTGCTCCCTCTTAGTCACGAATTATTCTAGTTACATAGTAAAGTAGTTGTATTCGGGTAGGTGTTTCACGCTCCTTATTTTAAACATTTCTACACCATTCGAGTACTTGATAAAATTACTTTTTATTAATTTCTTGGCTAAACTAGCAGCCGCAGCTCTTTGATGCTTAATTAGAGGAAATCCCGGCTGAGCTTGAGAGAGTTGAGTTTAATTTCCTGGGCGCGTCCTTATGCGAGTCACGGGCCTGGAAACTACTGAGTTTTCCTGTAAATGAGAATGCTGAGATGACCTGGGCGCGAGGAGGTTTAAAACAATAATTGCATCCCTCGTCCTAACATTCACGAACTTCAACTTAGTTAAATCACATTAGCAGTTTTGGCATTCATAAACCTTCACGGCGCACGCCTTGGATCGTTCTGCATGTGTTCTGAAATGAAACTCTGTTTTAACTACCAGGATGTGAACGTCGTCGAGGAAGGAAACGGAATTTAGAGGGTGGAAATAGATTGCCGGGATGGGAAGTGCGGTTCGGCAAAGGGGCCAGCAATTCACTGAATACACAAACTTCTTTCTTCGAATGGTCAAGATTATCGTGCGGGATCTCGAGAACCATACAAACAGTGTGATTTCCTTCTTGAAGAGTGGTGTGGAATCGATTCCTCGATTTTTGGTCTCTTTCACATTCTTCCTTTTAGCAGAAGTAGAAAAATATAAACTACGTAAATAGATTAATACTAACTGTGACCAAGTATGGTGTCAGCGAAGAAATTTTTTTATCATGCAATACCGCTTATCATGGTTGGCGCTATCACAGCGCCAACCATACATTTCAGTAATGTAATGAAAGGAGAATTTAAAAAACAGAATTGAATCGCAAAAGCGCACAGTGAGGAAAAACTGCTAGAATCGAAGAGAGATTCAAACTCACATATTATCATCAGTGTGATCCCGTTTTTGACGAATCATCCACCTTTGATTCTAGACACCAATTAAGTACGCCTTCTGAATTGAATTCTCACGGCAGGGGAAGGTAGAAAATTGTCAATATCCCCTCGAGACTGATCTAGTTGAACCGTCAAGATAGTGAGCAGATCCACCTGCCGAGCTCTTCCACTCGACAACACTCGAGCTTTCGATGAGGAAGCGCGTGACGGTGAGAGTATTACCTACATCCCACTTCTGTCCTGCCTGCGTACTCAACTATTGACGTGTCGGCACTCGACCGCTTCCACTTGACTTACTTCCACCTGGGGAGAAGCGGTCGAACCACACCACCCCTCGCTGGAAGATCACGTCAAATCATGTGCCAGCTGAATAAAAAAATAAAAAGGTCAGCTTTATGAACTCCCTGATTTCAGTCTGAATACACAAACTTGGTGCCATTCAAATGGCTCGTGAATACAATGTTCATCCATCCTCACTGTTTCATTAGATTGGTGATGTATACGTCATTAGTCATTAATATGACGGAGTAGTTGGAGAACCCGCATAAAGTATCTCATAATGTGCGTACCTGATTTATATGCATTGAAACATGACCCCGAACTAAATCTATGAACCTCTAGTATCAGGAAGTGTGAATATGAAAGTTAATGCAATTAAAAAATATATATAAATAGAAGTTAAATGTTTTACTTGCCTTAAAAAAAAGTGTTTAAACTATATTTTATTTAAGTTTGCATCTCATTGTGTGAGTATAAATAATGATCTCATTTAAAACCCAATTAAACTCAGGCAAAATTCATTTTCCTAAGGCTAGTGAAATATATCCGTAATATACTCACCGAATTTACAAGCGACGAAACGCTAGTTCTTGAAAAAAATAAAATAACAAATTAAGAAACTTGTTGTGGGAAACTGGGATTTGCGTTTAAAAGATTTGAATCTTAGCATAACTTGTTGCGAAATAGAGGAGTCAGCGTTACATCCACATAAATTGCCAATAAATTGGAGTATCAGTACAATTTGTAAAATAACCTAATTTTTCTCTAATTCTAATTTGTATTTGTATTTGTAGAATATGTGAATTCGCCCATCTCAACCCGCTAGTAGAGATAATATCTTATCCATTTGTACCACCAGGAATTAGAAGTTTCAGACAACAAGAATCAGTGTGTTCACAAGCAATTGAATCCACGAGTGGCTAATGGGACGGGAGTAATCCTGAAAATAATCATAATTCTGTTATCTAAAAATTCAAGTGGCTCCATGAATGTTTGATTGTCTGGTCGGGAGTGTCGGCAGCGTTTTTGCAAATGGTTTATTAGTAGGTTCAATCAGAGGAAGGTCAATGGACTTGTAGGAACTGATTCTAGCGTGGATCGGCGTTTGCGGGTCCATCATTCATAACTAAACCAAACTGAGCGTGTAGGTGGGTTATTGGAAAGCACAAAATCAGTCATTATCTCGGGGTAATGGAAGTCCGCTCTTGCAGATTTACATTCCATTATGAATTTCGAGATAGGTGCATTAGCATCTCGAGAAGAGTCGGTCGAATGGTTAACGAGAATGTAGTGGCGGCTTTTATGGGGCGTCTACCTACGATCGCTTTGTCCATTAGCACCAAATTTTATGATGAGTGGTTATTTGGTTGTGATGAAGAGTTTTTTAAATAGAAATCCCGTTCAACGGTTACATTCTCGTCGTCCCAATGATCTACCCCAAGAAGTTGCTTGTGATTTTTCCCACTCGAACTCAAAACCTCCGATTTCTTCCTTAATTTTCCTTGTTATGCATCAGTTTCCAGCCATCAGGCGCCCGAAGCAGTAGAATTCGTGGTGGCCACTCTCTTTAATGACAAGACAGAGGAGTGAATCAACTGCAATGGATCATTGCTGCATGGTCGAATTTGGAATAACAGCTTTCCCACCAACGTTTTTTGCGCTAACATGTTAGTCTGCGAGCTGTCACGAAACAGCTTGCGACCGGACTGATGGATGTGGTTTGAAAGGTTCTCCTTACATATAGCACCAGACTGTAGTTTTTTCGCCAGCATTATGGTATAATATAAAACACTGCGTCATTTTGTTCAGTTCGAACTCAAATATGATCACTGTCAACGGACGGGGCCCATGCAAATATGACGATCTCGCATCCGACATGCTTTACCGGATATTCATCAATATGAAACATGGAGCTGCCTTGAAAACGATCTGCTCAAATTAGCAATCTGCCAAGAAATGACAAACTTCTTGAAGTTCTTTACTAAGTGATGAACGCTCTTAGCCTCGTCACAGCCTCGATCCACCCCTAAAACGATGATGGAACACTTCCCCCGCAATCACCCCGCAGAGACTGTAATTTGATTCCACGTGACGAGCTTCAGATTGCCTGCATTAAACCTTCGCGAATGGATGGTTCAAATGAGAGTTGGAGTGATCGAGTTAGAGCAGAGGCCGTTCAACTTTAATTGCTAGCGCTCGAAGGGGGCGCATCTAGAAATTGTTCGAATCGTCGAGGGGAGCTTGAGGTATGAATACTCCGTGTACAGGGCTGATCAATGAGAAATCACTCAGAGTAGAATTTACAATGACTAAATGAAAGTAAAGTTCAATATCCCTCAAAGTGGATTTTTATAAAGATTTTATTTCTTTAACACAAGTTACACACAACAAGAACTCGCCAGCATGAGAGACGCTCCCGGACGAGACTGACTCCCCGAAGCTCGCAGGCTCCTATTCAAAAAAATTAGGATAATGTGGTATTTTATAGAAACCTACTGTTTATTGGAAAAATATTGTTTTTCCAATTTTTCAATTTATTTCTTCTTCCTATCTCCTAGGCTTCCTTAGACCTTAAAGATGTGCTGCAACCAGGTGCGAGATCCACCGAGGATGGCAAAGCATTGGGAATCATTGCCATTTGTAAAAGTGATTTATAATTGTTTGTAATAACGAAGAATCATTTAGGTTCTCGTCTTTTAGCAATCAGAATCTTTCAATGGATGGTTTGAGAAAGGCGTGAAAAAGGGGCGGAAATTACGGTTAGATGGGGATTTGAAAGGATAATTATGGAAAAGGAAACTGACTCGGGAGTTTTCGCTTTCTGTCTCCTCGATGCTTTTGCCAGCTTGGCTGAGTTCAATTATATTCCCCACGCCGGGTTTCCTCCGCCAAGATACGGGTCGTCCGATCTTTGAGTTGAGCCACTTCAAAGCTTCAAAAAAGGGCATCCAATTATAACGTAAAAACACCGCGGCTGCGGGTCACGTCCGCCCCTTTACGGAAAATTGTGATTGAAGGCCCTGCAGAACCTTCAAAGGGAAAATAAGCTTGGAGATAATGACGTTGTTGAGATCACACCCCTATGTTGTGTCTTCTCATTCAGAATGGAAAGGAAATATTGGCCGATTGCTGTCATTGTTTTCACCAGTTCTGTGTTAGTAAAGCTGACCTCAGTCGGCGCTACCTTACTCTTGCATGACCACTCACATTGTTCATTATTATGACCAGCAACCCAGAATTTCGACGCCTGGAATTCCAAATCCGAGAAATTCCCCTTGTCTTTCTCAAATGGTTTTCAATCCCAGTCTTATCGGTTGTGGAAGGGCTCCATGGAGAAATGAGAGTAGTGGCTTAGGTCGCCTTCATTCTTGTTTGCCTCCTTCCCCGAGGCTCTCAGTCACTCAGGAAAGGGTCCTTCTCTCCAAATGGAGTCTTATCAATTGAGAAATTTTTTTCTATAACACTAGCGCCTATACGTACAACCACCCGTACGTCATTGTGCTCGAAGAGTGAAGTAGGGTGTTGGAAAATAGTTTTCTAGTTCCTTTGAGCAATTTCGGAGTCTGTACTTACAGGTGGAAACCACTTACGATGGTGGTGAATGATTGATTAGAACATGAGCTACCTTTCTCAGCTGTACTCACCGAACCTATGAGAACAAAAACTGTTTTCCTGAGCAAAGAAAATCAGGTCTTGGAAATAAACGAGTATATCAAAGAAAATGAGGACAAATATGATCTGAGAATCACGATAGGGTGTGAGCTTTAGGTGCCTTGTTATTCAGGGCGGCGCTCGTGAAGAATAGGAGGATAAAACGAGAATACATCGTCCGAAGGATTTTTCTTCCCGTTGGAAAGGGGACTTCTCGGGAAAAGTGAGTCACGTAAGGCGAAAGTCATAATCGAGGGATCACTCGTGGACTTAAGGCGGAATAAGGCGGTCTTGACAAAAGGCCGACCGATCGTTTCCAGATGAGTTGCTCCTGGCGGTTCGATGGGGCACAAAACATGAATCCAGTCAGCCATCTGAAACTCTCGGGTAAAATAGATGTGAAGATCCACGTTGGTGGTCACAAAGATCAGATCATATCTGGCTCGCGTAGGATATCAATGATAAAAAATCTATGCAAGGGGGATATTTAGATTTATGATATACACCTTGTGTACAACAAGAATGTCTACACTTTTCTATTTAAATTTCGTCGCAAAATGTCAGAATCATTCCCACTCAGCATTTCCGTCCGCCGTCTGGTCCAAAAATTACCTTCCTAATTTTTAGCGCAAGGTCCCGACTAATTGTAGATCACGGTGGCTGAGTAAGGAAGTTACAGTTTTTCGATCTATTTTTTGAGACTTAGAAATGTTGAGTATCATTTTCAAGTAAATATTGGACACAAATTGATTAAGATAAGTTTTGAACCTTCACAACGAATTGATGCAGCGTATGGAGAATGAAAACATTTAATTGGTTATTAAATATTTTCGGAGACCTAGGTACTTTGGCTCAGTTTCCACTATAATCTGGACGGTGAAACGACTAAGACCCCTCGCCCCCTTTTCAACATAATACTGTGATCGTAGATTACCAAAAAGAGATAGGTTGGTACATCTGTCGATTGAATTTTGGCTCTGATCAACGCTCCTGGTATATAAATCAGTGGATGTTATCGCAAACCAACGTTGCATTTCTCTTCGGCCTGTAATAAATCATTGGTTTTCCCCAAGTAACAAAATGTATCAGTGCAAAGATGACGTGGAAATCTTTATTCCATTTTTCATTCTGTCACTCGTCCGACTGAACTCCCACAGGTCCCGTCATTCTTTTTTACCGATCCACGACCCAATGTTATCCCTAAAACCGTTCAACCCTACACGGTTCGTTCTATTCCCCGACATTTGTTTGGCTTATTGAATTGACCTCGCTGAAAAATTCAATTTTCTTTGTATATATTTCGGTTGAATGAGAGATATAACTGAACAACAACCTCTTATACAACACGCAACTAGAGCAAGAGGCCAAACTTAATCTACCAATACTTCGAAGTGGGGAGAAAAGTTGAGAAAAGAAGTGAGAAAATAGAGGTTCTTAACGAAATCGCGTGACCGAGCGAGGAAAAGCCAAGTTTTGCTTTCCCATTACCTCCATCTCGCCGACCGGGAGTTTCAATTAGGACCTCAACAACTACAAACTAATTGTCACCTGGAGAGCTCCTTCCCTCTGGTCCCACCGTTACATTGTTATAGCTAATTGCTCTATTATAAGTTGGTAACAGCATTTCTTCCAGATCGTGATTATCTAATAAACACCCCTCCACCGGTGCATAACGCTCAGCAGCGTGAAAGCTTGTATGTAATTACAGTATCATCCAGCTTCACTGTCACCTCATTCCCAGCTCATTGGTCTTAGTCTTTGTAAGGTGACTTATGAGATTCCAACCGGGGGTCAATTGGTAAAAAAGGGGAGAGGGACCTGTATGCTGCAAACATCTCCCGTTAACACGTGAATTTCTTCCTCTATAGAGCTCAGCATGCAGGGTGTCTCGACCAACGTCTTTCCACCCAGAAATTTCGATTATGGATCTACTTCGCGGTCAGCTCTTAGATGAATACATTAGCGTTATTTTTTAAATGCACTTTGAAAATTGCAAGAAAATTTCTCTACTGGTTTTTCAAATAATTTCAATACCTGTTCTCATGGCAAACGTATCAACGTTTTCAAATTTTAGTGCTTATCTCGTTCTTGGGACGCAGTCGTATTTTTTATGCCAATAGCAATTACTTAACGAGATATTTCTTCTGTTATTCACATTATTTCCTTTCAATGTCCTAACGACTTATATTAATACATTTTCCTGGACATATCTGGCCACCCTGAGTAAAAGGCGGAGAGAAAAAAAATCCTAAAATACGTTTTCAATGCCAAACTGTAGATACCATCGTTACCAACACATCATTGCGCTGATGAGAGAAAAAAAAAAGAAAAAAAAATCGAAACCTTCCCCATTCACTAACCCGTATTTATCTGACTAATCTCATCACTCTTTAGGGAACAGGGTCATTCAAGTCCACCACAATCACTCTTTGCTTAATGACGGAGTTTCTCTTCAGAGTTCTGCCTAACGCTCGGTTAATTAAATAAATTGAACCTCCGCCGTACTTTCTGAACTCTTTTAACTTCTTAGGACAAGTAGGCAGGAAGGGAGAGAAGCTCGTTCCTTATTAGATTCATGAAGTGAAAAATTAATCCAATCATGAGATTAATTTGCCAAAAAGAAGGATGAATGTAGTGATTCTTGAATTGATGATCGTCTGTTTTCAGTTGATCGATGCGAGTTTTGATTAGTTCTGATTCCAACAACTCCGTAACAGCTAAATTAAATTCATCAAACAAATTCTTGTTTATTGAATGATTTGTTGAAATTTAACTTGAACAATAGAAAAATGTAAATGCCACAAAAATATTGAATGAGTACGTCGCCTAGTTTTGCTGAACCACTGCATGATATCATATGGATAGATTTGGAAACGTCAAGGTGGATTAGAGGAATAAGAAATTTCTCGACTAATTCTGTAGCAAAGCATAGGCAACATTCGCTGTCACCACGTACTCATAGTTTTGGAAGCAATAATCCATTTTTAACGATCTTTCTTCTATTTGTGCCAAATTGAAAAAAATTAAGCTCGAACTCTCTTTGACAAACGATATTTTTTAGTTCGTAAATATTTATTATTTTAATAATAGGGGGACATAGTGTCATCATAATCTCAAAACGGACTCAGCCCTGTCCAGCAGTCGCCCTATAGGTCTTATGAGAGAATCCCGGCAAGCTGATATTATTGGGAATATTAGGTAGAGATTTCAACCTGACACGAGTGTTTTCCATTAACCGGAATCCTAGCTAAAGTGGAATTGAATTTCACGGGGAAGCCTTGTAAAGTATTGCTTTAATCACCATTACACCCCACGTTTAATGAGAATTGAACTCGATAGTTTCTCCGTCCGAATAACCTTTCCTCGAGCCCTTCTACACAAGACTACTTTCCTCGTAAAGATGGGAAGATGGCTTAGATTTCATCTCGGCCAGAGTCCATTGTTTCGTTCCTGAGTGGATTGATTAAACTTCGATAAAAACATTGATTTCCAACGAGAGCACTAATTTTGAAGTCCCACTATGAGTCAAGAATGTTACCAGGTGGAAAAAAGACTACAAAAACCCACAATGCAGTTGTCTGCATGGTTTTGTCCTACAGAGTGGTACAAGATATGACCAAATTACTTCCCTGATGGCCAAACGTGGGCTACTCAGCCACCCATAGCCTACCATAGTCTCATTACTTGAGAGACTGACTACAGTATCAAAAGCGGCATTAATATAGAATATAGATATAGAAAGGACTTGTAATAATTATGGTCGACAATCCCTGTTACAGCAGCAATCTAAAATAAAATGAATACAAAATAGTTTTAAAATGTAAAAATTGTAACACAATTTTCCCTCCTATTTTCAACCCACTCGCTGTAAAAACTCGATTTGGTTCGTGGGGATGTGAGGGCTTCTCCGCCTGGACACCGCTACCTTCCACCGCCAATGAACCACTCCCACATTTCCCTCTCGGTTGAAGCGTTTCTGTTCTTTCGTGTTAAGACCCTTAACCTGAATTCTCTCTGCAACCCGCTACGTCTTACTGAGCACTCGATCAATCACCTGTTTAATCTGGTTCTTTGAAGGCCAGGAGAATGGATATATACCTCCTACGTAGGATGAAGTATCTACAATCGCTTTGATCATCGCACGTGGTAGCAAATAAGGGGGGGGGGGGGAATGGGCTTAGGAGTACCTTCAAACAGTACGACACGATTAACACATAATTGATCGTATTGGTCATGTTCCATCTATCATGGCCCTTACAATATATGCGATTGTAGCTACCGATGGACAACTGGCAGATTCTTTCTTTGTGACAGCGATACTTTGTTTTAATTAAACTAACTCTTTATCGTACAATCGTACATTCTGATCGAGCTATTGAGTTTTAAGAATCGTTTTTGATTTTGATGCTTTTGATGCAGGACAGACAAATTTGAAGTGAGCCGTGAAATTTCCCATAAAAAAAAAGAGTTAAGCTTCAGCTAATAAGAACTCCTGAATGGCAACATTCCGACGGTTCAAAGCACCTTCATATACCCGATCTAGATCAGTTGTTTCGTTTCGGTCATTCAGAACGATAGAAGAACGAAAACGGGAGGTTATATCCACCCTTCAAGACCGAACTATCGTGCCGGCTTAGTATAACTATCATGAGTGGAAATCACACATGATATAATATGATCCATAGGAATATTAGTGAATTATTATCATATTCATGGCCACATTCATAATGATAACCACAACATTAATACCTACTGAAATTTTATTCGTTTATACATATTCATGACTTCGAACAACATTACCTCGGCGATCAAACCTGTTACTCAATTGGGGAGAATACTGCAAAGAATCAAATAGCATGACGGAAAGGCATGCAGTTGACTACATGAAAGAACAGTTTAATTTGTTGTCAATAATTTAAAAGAGTTTTAATTCCGACCAATAGAAAGAGACTATAAGAACGATATAAAAACGGCCAATATTCAATTTTACTCGTTGTAAATACAGACAACAGACGAGAGTGTTATATATGAAACTCGAAGTAAACTGAAGCAAAATTACGACTTAAGTAGGTAATTATATGAAAGTTAGCAGCAGACTGTAATAGACGTGGTGCGTACGGCAAATGACTGAGCGTGAATGGTTTATTATTAGTCTACCTAGTATCTTTGAAGTCTCATAGTTTAACACCTGCAATGTTTAAGAAAACAAGTGAACGAACTTATTTTTACCCACTCTCAAAATGTCCTTCTTGGCCCGTAGCTACCCACTTCCGGTGTACGGTGATCATTTCGGGACCCATTTGAATCGACCTCTATACGCGGTTGATCTTGGAAATTTCGAAAACCAATAAATTTCTATTTTGGCTCATAAGCTTGTCACCTTCTTATTATCCTTTTTAAACTTCCACTGTTTGTGGCAGTCAGAATGAAAATAAAAACAAAAACAGACTCATTTAGGACCTAAATGAAATAAAATAAATGAAATCCATAATTTTCGGGGCATTTTAATGGCCCGCTTTGGGTAAAAAGTGGAAGGGAAAATAATTTTTATCGGTCGATGCAAATACATAAGTTTATTATTCCGATAGGGGTAATAAGAGTAGGTACCAAAAGTAATAAACCAAAGAGTAACTCTCCTTGATGGGAATCCGTTTGATTCCCAGAACTACCGTGAAAGTAATATAGTTTCAAGAAGCTATAAACTCACAAATGTATCTTCAAAGCTGTTGAGCCATAAAAAAAAACCTCACAGAGAAAAGTTGATCGCCACGGAATACGTCGTTCTGTTTGATCTTTCGACAGAGTAGGATAACGAGATCGAATCGTCATTTCAAAGAGCTCTTTGTCACCTCATTATTTCCCAACCTCGTTTTCTCCGTGATTACGGAGTCGATGGAAATTTTAAAGAGTCGGGCGTGATGATGGGCAAAGCTCGTTCCACCTCTCAACTCAACGAGGAATTTTTATCATCCATCATCACCACCCTTAACTGTCTGATGTCGTACTGAACCAAATATTTCGAGGAAGAATTTTCCAAAACTGCATGCATGGCCGTTTTTCTGAAGTAGTGGTGCTTTGGGGTGAGGCATGATGCTTCAATCAACAACCCTTTAGCGAGAACGTCTTTATGAGTAACGAGTAACGATCGTCCTAGCTATCGAATAATTTGGAATTTGTTAATCTGGTGTGGAAACGTCAGTCTAAAAAGTCTTACTTTATTTCTATTATGATCCCCGTCCCCCAGAACGAAGACATCTTGTTATATAGGCCCTTGTTTGAAAGACGCATCTTCAAGAGAAGGAGATCAATCTTCTTACTATCAAACAAGCTCTCGTAAGAAAGTGAATCTCCATTTGAGACCTACTACTGCTGTGAAACCCCGAGAGAGCAAAGTTCACTCAGCTTGTCTCAGTTGAGTTTCTTTGTTATGAAAGATGGAAAACCCCTAAGAAGAAACAGATGATTGAGACCCAGATGTGAACAAGCTCTCAGGATGTGCTGAGAGGAGGATTGAAGGAGGGTAATATTCCCAAAAGGATCTCGAATGGAAGGTATGAGTTTTCGGTTCCTTATCGTTGCATCTCCATCATTTCATTTGGAGAAGTGCTCGTATTGTCACGAATTTCCTTCTCTTCCACTCTTTTTCTGTCGTATGGGAAATGGAGGTGCTCTTTGTGATGCATGGTGGGGTTTCGCTATCCTATTCGGGCTGAGGTGACATTCCATGGGAAATAAGAAGGAAAAGCTCCAGAAGGATGCAGGCCTTTCGTCGGCAACGCGACAATCATTGCGCGAAATTAAGGCGCGAGGGCGGAAGACACGTCGCATCCTCGTGACACCGGCTCAAAATGTTCCTCTTTGTCAGAGGAAAAGTATACATTCTCGCGACGTGACACTGGGATCCTCGCGAAAGCATTGTAGGTTCCTCAACCCCCTGCAGATGAGAGGACCGGTTTTACATTCATTCATCTTCTTCGTTGAGTGCAAAATACTCCGTTGCTAAAATAGGTGAACTGGTGTATCAACTACCTCTATCGGGAATGCGATGATATAAAAACACCTCATTACCGGCGTTCAATTTTTTACCTGTATCCAGTATTTTAGATACTACAAAACATCCCGCTCAAACTCCAAGAATCGTGCTTGAATATTTGATCTATCAGCAACCTCAGATTCTTCTACAAACCAATTTACATTTGTACAGTGGCTACCTTATTAAAGATTTGTCAAGATCCTGAAAACTCGTCCTGGACGTTCCAGTATAGAAGGGAAAAAAGCTTCGTTGGCATTCAAGATTATTTTGAGACTCTTATTGAAATCTCCCGGAGTTGAAGTCCATCAACAAAATATAAACCGTAATTGAAGGATTGAGCCGGGGTTAAAGAGTGGCTAGCCGCTATGGTAGCGGGCTCTCCGGATAACTTTTATGAGAGAAAACTTTTCTCTTTAGCCTAAACCTAAACCATCGAAGAATGAGGAAAAGATTAGTTTTTAAAAATTCAACCCTTTTTTCCTTTGATTTCAAAAGTTTCGAGAGCGGCTCATTTTACGAAAATCCCTTCTCGTCGCTTTTTCAAGTATCGTGTTTTGTTTGAGGGCAGTAATTTGACGAAGTGCTCCAATCAGTATCGTTGATTACTTCTACCATACGATACGCCTCTGATAATTATTCTAGATAGATCTAGCTCGAGTAGGAAAATGTATCAGAGATCTCCGGGGTGAGCACAAGTATATCCCAAGAGTATCTTCCTACTTTCATAAAAACTAAAGTGAATCCGCCCCCTCACCATTTAATAATGTTGTAATTTTGTTTAAGTTATTTTTATAAAATTATCTACAACCAAAAACGGCGTGCTCGATGTACAGCGGACGAACATTTGCTCATCCTGATCTAGACACCCTGAAACGCCCGGACAACATTTTTCGGGCAAATTGGAGAGGTTGGCTTTCTGCTTGAAAACGTAGGGTTCTCTTAGAAGGATCCTTTCCGAATAATTTGATTGAACAAGAGTTGATATTTGTTTTGATAAATTAGACATTATTTTCGAGGGGTCCAATCAAGTCTAACGAAATCGCTTGGGTTTTGGATTGGTTTCATTTGATTGGTTCTAGATGTGGCTATTTCCTTCAGAGTCTTCCTACGGCAGATTATTGTAAACCTACAAACCAGTCCGTGTATAATTTGAGATACTTGAGCTATGCGTTCAAGTAAATAAGCCACCCGTATTCTTACACACATGATACATAGAACGCTTAGTGAGGAGAAAAACTGACGAAGATCAGTGTCCAATTGATTGCGGAAGACACGAGTACTGGACACAGGACGAGCTTCTATATTATTTATAGTGGTGGGAACAAACGAGCTATTCGCTCCCTTCTATTCAGCGGTGCCCCTTGTTAGTGGGACGTCCTTACAAAAAAAAAAAAAGGCTCCAACCCTCTTTAGGCGCCCTCTTTCCCTTCATTTAATGTCTTCGTCAAACCCCGACAGCTCATCTCATATCCCCCACTCCCTTGGGTCGTTGAAAGAACGTTCTGGCCGTAGATGGAGCCCTTTGCTGCCTTTTTGTGCCGAAGGGCGCTTACTTTATCAATAGGTTGGGAATTTTTCCGCTGGTAATTGACGGCTCTGACCCGAAATTCTGCTTACCTGTCACTTATGAGAATAGATTATTGATTCATCGATTCCGCTGACATTGAAATCAGGGTCTTGACTGGTAAAGTGGGCTGTGCTAAGGTGTGAATGACAGAGATTGTCGGCCTCATTCGAATCCAAATAAAGCACATGAGGAACTGACAGAAAAACTGAAACACTACTGATTATCTGGCTATTTTAATACTTCCCTTTGTAGATCCAAAGGGTCAGAACCAAACAAAAGGATTATTCAAAACTTATTGTTATTCTCAGACATTCTACCGATAAGTGACCGTTAACCATATTTATTATTTTTAAGTGGGAAAAAATGTACGTCCTATCATCGACACCCAAGTCTTCCCAAAAATTTGGCCAATAATCAAAATTGTCGAGCAACCTACTCAATCAACGAGCGAATGAGCAGCCGTCAGGCTAAAATTCCCGAGTTTTGAGATTCTGGGGAACCGAGTCTCGAACAGCGGGACGTGATGCTAATACGAATAATTACGGTATTATTATATCCTCGAACTTGTAAACGTGTGCTATAGCCACCATGTTCGTCTGTAGTCGGGATTATCCTTGGAGCGGAACCCATTCACTCTCGATTAATTCCCATGACCATTCAGGTCAGGTAACCCTATTTGCCGGGTTGATCCTGTGCCAATTGATTTCTATCTTAATTCACATAATGTTACGAGACTTGGAAACCGGAAAGTGCTTATCAAACTATCACCGTAGGTGATAATGCGCCGAGTGCCGAGGGATGTTCGTCCCTATCTTCAGGCGGAAAGAAACGAAGAAATAGACTCTGAGGCTTGTCACCGCCTTCAGATGTGCGGATAAAAGCTCTCTTCTTATCTCTTCAAAAAAAAAGCGACCAAATAAATCCTTTGTTGAGCTCCGTCGGCTGTGTATATGGCGTAATCTTTTCGTTTCGATTCGTCGCTTTTCTTATATCGGTATTGACTTTTACCACCGTATCAAGGCTCTTTGCCAAAAGGAAATGATTATATCCTCCTCTCAGATGAATCAGGGGACCCACGGCTTACTTCCACCGTTGCGATTCAACTGTCGAGCTCTTCCCCGTCCTTCAATATATCAGCCCTGGCTCTGGCTAGGGTATAAATTCATTTACGAAGACTTTTGGTTGGTTATCCCTTGAATGATCCACCTATGTTTTCATGCAAAAAATCAATCAATCTCTCCGATTCGGCCCAAAAATTTTCTCCGGGCGTTTCAAGGTGTCTAGATCAAAATAAGAAAATGTCCGTCCACGTAGTCCAACATTTTCTAAAAATCTGAAATTTGAGTCAGTGACCTGCTTCAAACTCTAGTTGGTCCTTGAAACTTTCAGACCGATCAAACCAAATTTGAGGAAGGGGGGGGGGGGGGTCAAATGCGTTATTTGAAAAATGAATTTTCGAGATTTTTGGCGATCTAGTCGTGTGGGGTATTATTTTCCACTGTAACATGTTGGACGCTGAATCGATTCGAATGAGTCTACATGCTCCTGTTCGGAGGAATAAAACCCCTGTGAAAAAATGTGCAGCGTTTTCCGGGCAGGGTGGATACGATAGTTCTGATTTATCCACGATTCTTGACTATCTTGTTACACTTCTCCCTGATACAGTAACGATTGTGATTAAACCCTGAAATCGCTCCCTGATTATCTTGGGCCTTGATGAAAAACGGCTGGGTTTGGAATAATTGGGGAAGGATCAATGTGAGGAGGCTGACAAAACTGGAATGAGGGCTGTTGTATTTTTTAGATAGGTTGACAACTAATCAATAATAAAACAGATTGCTTAACAAAAGAAAATCTATTTTTCCACCACTCTTTTGTCAAACATCCCTTGAGGTGTTGATTCACAGGCTAATTGATTCACAGAAACTGGGAAGAAGAGTTTATTTCTAATTCTAATTATTCAAGAACTTTCCTCTCGGCCTGGCGTTGAAATAAAACAGAAAACTTTGGACCAGGAGCATGGAGACTGATTCCAATCGATTCAGCGTCCAAAAATTAGTCGAAAATATAAATATAAATATCCCACACACCTAAGTCGTCGAGACTATCGAACAATGGAAAAACTGGCAGGTTTTGTTTGTTTGTTCCGTGATGTTGCTATCGGATTAAACCTAAGTTTTTCGATGTTATTTCAACTAGTACATTTTTGTCTTATTGTCGTGGGTGGTTTCCCATGTTACTTTTCACCGTGCAAACGGCAACGTGTCTCATTATCAAGAAAATTGATTTCTCGCGACCGCTCGTCGATACTAATCCGTGATACAGACGACCTAATAAATTTATGTACCTATGTAACGTCATCCACTCAATTCCATTCCCTCGCGAATGAGAGCCTTGGGAATGTAGGTACTTGGTAAATTTCGTAAACTGGATGTTATGTATCGTAGAGGAGGTTGAGCAGCTCAAGAAAGTTAGTACCCATTTTCGTTAGCGATGAAGATTCTCGGACTGTATTTTGTATCTCTCAAGCCGGCTGTGAGGCTCATTTAGAGGAAAGACGTTATATACGATGTTGATTGGACCGGTCAAATTAAAGCGATAAATTTCATGGTAACTGCGATAAGAAAGAATATTTTACGATCCAGTATATTGGTAAAATTCCTTCGCGCAATATCCTTCAATCCTCTAGATCCACCGGGTGAAATATTATCCAGTTCCCGCCGGGCGGCGTTCATATGAGCGAAATTGAAGCAGCGTTCAGGTTTTCCCTCGATGAAAAGATATCTGCCCGACAACCAGTTGCTTCCTTGTCGTCAGCGCTCTAAGTCTTCTTGAGCCAGATTTTCATGGTTAATAAATTGCTTAATGAGCTCGATTGTATGGTGGCTTATTCTGTTCTTCTACCCCAAGTTCAGGCAGATCCTGGGCCTTAATGTTAGGTCTACTGCTTAAGATACTTCTTGCGAGGTTGAGCCTGTATTATTGCAAGTTGAGTGTTCGTAATTATGTGTTTAAGGAAGCAGTCGTATTGTGCCAATGCCTCCACAGCCCACGACAGAATCAAATTTTCAGCATCTAAGTCACGCTTCTGGTGATTTTCCCAACTCTCGCTGAAAGGGTCGCGTTTGGTGACGGTAGAGTGCGTTGTTGGTGATCCAATTGTCCAACTCTGCAGGCTTGCTTGTGGCAAACTTCCCACCATTTGTCAATAACGGTATGAAGCCGAGTTAAATTTACTTTGGTATGATCCGAATGCCAACAATAGGTAATTTGACATCGAACGGGATTTTCATAGGTTTGTGACGTTGGTACATCCACTAATCCAATCAAAACTCGGGAATCTGTTTCTGTCTAGTGAAGAGGCGGTGGGTTTGTTGATACCGAGTAATTGTTCACTATCGTGGATAGGGTTGAACGGGATCGAGACCGTCAAAACATTTTGCTCAACAATGGCTGAACTAATTATCGTTCAACTGGGAAAGGATCGTGACTCAATAACAACCAAAGGTGTCTCTTCTTCACCAGGTGGTCTAACCAGCTCTCGACCTTTTGAAGCAAACAGAACCCGTCCGGCGCAAACATCCCAAAGGTTCTCGGCCTCTTACCCGTCGGTCTGCAAACACTTTTTTGTGCTGCTTCCTATACTCAACCCAGCAAATTGAATTCTCGGCAGTGAAAAAGAAGGATGACGTAGCCTTGACTATTACGTTTTTCCTTCGAGAGCGGATCCACTCCACGATATTCAATCTAGCGAAGCGGCAACTTCGGGAAATGCTGACTTTTCCTCCCATTGTAATTTTCTTCGCCATATACGTACGCTTTCGAATACAGAGCAAATTGATCAAATCGATAGAGCTCTAGAGCTTCGAACTGGTTTTCACTTCGTACTCCTTTCTGTGAAAGTTATAAAGAAAACGAGCTCTCACTCTATAACCCATCCATAGACTCCACACCTCTCCTATTTTTGTTGATGATGTTTGTCGTGATCATTACCGGCTCCCCGCAGTTGTCTTTCTTGAGCAATATCTTAGCTGATGTATTGGCTTAATGAACTAGAGATTCATTTTACCCATCCTGGAAAATTGCGTAATGAATAGAGTTTGTTGGCTAGTTGGAGGTTTTTACTCTGACGTGTTGATGAGCCTATGAAGCAAACGGTTTGTCTGCGGAGTCATAACTCACTTCTGAAGGGAAACCACCGCGATATTGACCGTGATTGTCTGACCTTTTGACCTAATAACATTGTTCTGGCGGAGTGTGATCCTAACGGATGTGTGATGGGGAACTAAGGTATTTCACATTACACCCTCAACTGCCTTACTGTAGACACTGCTTATAATACTTTAATAGATTCATCTTACGTTAGGCTCGAAAATAAGCCCTACACAATGTGTTGACTTGGAAAAATGACAGTCGAAAATCAGTTAGGAGTTAGGAATCAGATCGAAAATTGGGCTACTTGCAGCTTAAAGACAAAATGCTGGTCTGTTTGTTCTCAGCTGAATATCAGTAATGGGAGTATGAGAGTCTGCCTTTCACCAGCTGACTGATGAAAGCCCCTTTTTGACATCATCGGCAGCCTCCATGGTAAAAGTAGCTATTTAATCAAGAAATTCAAGGAATGTTGAACCAATAGGAGGTTACATATCGTATGGTCATCAAGTTGTGGATACTTTTTCAAGTTGATTTCAGAATTATTCCCTCCTTTTCCAACTGGAAAATGCGAGGTGCCAGTGATTGGACCTTCCCATAAATTAATATTCGAGGGTGGGCGCATGATTTGGGCTATTCACTTAATAAACGTAGGTTGTGTTGTGTTTGGGCTCTTTCGAAAGAACCTCAATACCCAATATCCCCGACCGTACAACCACCCCTCCTCCTATTAGTGTTTGGATGTAGGGAAAATATTTAGGCGCTTTGCCTAATATGATACATAGATTGTTAGCAAAACTAGAATGGAGGCTGTGGACACGACATCAGAGGGAGTTGTGACATCAAAGGGCTCTTATCAGCCAGCTGATAATGTACATCAAATTTCTTCACTTACATTACCCAGAATAATCTAGGAGTACTGACCAATATGAATTAATATAGAATTTATAGGGGCTACAATATTATTACTAATTCTAATTCAGTAGTATGGAAGTGCTGTGCATATAGTACTTTCCTAGCGTGTTACATTCATTTGTGTAATGGTGTTTACTCGGTATAAACGTATAAATGTTCTATCCAGGTTTCAATCATTCAGTTCGGTCCAGGTGGCTCAAGAAAGTGAAACACCTGAAAGTGGAACTCCTCCCCAGTTCTCAAAGGGCTCGGAACCGTCTCGCCCGGTCGAGATGACCCTGCTGGATTGTCCGAGGCCTTTATGCGGCCGAACTCACTGAGCCCATTCCCCTTGGGAGGGCGAGTTTGGCGGCTGTTATGCTACGCTTTGTACAGATTCGAGGTTCTCCCTTTGACGCAGAGGTGGAATTCTAGTGAAGGAACACCCTGCTGGCTGGTACGTGCGGTCTCGAGGTGAACCGCAGGCTCTTTGACTCGAGGGGAACGTCTGAGTGGTCGGTAGAGAGCAATGATGGTTCACCGTTTTCATCCCTTAGCTGTGCGTCCTCTTGTTATCCTAAGACGTTCTTCATGGCGTCGCCTTCAACTATTATTTCGCATACACATTCGGAGTTTGCATTACGCTTAAACCTGAGTAAGTTGATTCCCAGCCCTTTTTCCAGTTTTCCTTGTTGAATTCATAATTTCCTTGTTTTCGTATTGTTATATAAGCCATCAAATTTAAATACCTAGACGAGAATTTCTGTGGACTGAATTACTTTTTCTCTCAATCCGATTAGCGAGACCCTTGACAGATAAGTACTAAAAAATTGGTCATTCGAGGAACGTTGGTAGCTGTGATGAGATCGTGACGCGTCGAATCCATAGTTGTCCGAGAATGAACCCGAAGACGGTTTTAGTTCAGCGTTGGGCGCCGTCCAAAATTCGGTTGCTCACGTGCTCAGTCGTCATCGGTCTGTGGTCGGAGCCGTGTGTACTGAAGCGTAGTGGGGACAGCCGTAGTGATTAGGAATCTGCTAGCGAGGCAAAGATACCCGAGAAAAAATATTTTTTCTGCGTCCACCAGAGAATATCAATAATTGGATATCAAAGGATCAAGGTGAGAATATGCCAGTGAGAATACTTCAGCTCCGATCGGAGTTCAAGTCATACTATTTTTTATTAGAATAGCATGTCACGAACTGGTAAGACTCGTTATGTTTTCTCTAGTACCTTCCGTCAATATCGCGTTTAGATGAATATCATTAACCTAAATCAGCTTAAATTTTCCAATGTTTGAAAGCTGAGGGAACGGTATATTGTTCAATAACTCCAGCTTTAGTTCAAGGGTGGCAGTTTAAAGGGTAATCGGTTAAGCCTGGAGGGATTACGGGCGAAAGGGTTCCCAGAGGGCTCTGAAGCCTTGGGTTATTACATATTTTACGAGTGCCGATAGAGTTTACCTAAGAACAGGGTGGGGATCCTAGGGTTTCATCGAAGATTCAATTTTCGACCGCCTCGGACCACCAGAGGATCAGGTGAAGCCTGGCCTAGTCGCGATAGGGTCATTGATTACCCCGTAGAGGATGAAAGTGCGGAAGTTGGGAAGGGTTAAGCAAGAATCACGGACGACCCGATTAATATTATACTATATATTATATATTATATATTATATTATATATAGTCCTCATTAAACGTAAAACAGAAAAACGATAAAAATGTTTCCGAAATTTTCTAATATTTTCAGTAAGGTACAACGAATGAGCGATCAAAGCTCCCTTTGGCTTTTTGTATAAATTCGGAAAACTTTCTGAAGTTGTGTTTTTAAAATTCGAGAGGATAGAACCGTCAGTGACTATTGGGCAAGGGTAATGACGTCATCGATCTTAGCAGCTCGTTCGAGAGAAGTCACGTAACTGAACGCAAGCGTCCCAAAGAAAACAAAATTCATCATGATATTTTGTCATCATTATTTTTAGTTTCGTTACATTCCCCTTTATTCTTGACATCAAGTTTTGACCAAACATCATGCTCCTCTAAACGACTTATCTCAATGCTCTTCACCGATATGCGTGACATCACGGACCCTTCCCGTCTTCTCTGTGTCGTGAATTATGAAAAACTGCCACTCTCTCCCATCCCAAGCGTTTGCAGTTCTAGTAACCAAAAAATTGATGTTTTTATATATAGCAGGGAGTTTTCATTCCCCGTACCCTATTCCTGGTGTGTCATGATTCGTTCTGTGTTTCCGTGAAAATAGTCTACAATTAGCTATAATTAGCTCGAAAGTTTATAGATACATAAGTATACATCATTAGGTTATATTCTGGTTCTCTACTTAATAGGCTATGGACTACGTTTTTCTTGCTCCACACAAATAAAATTGCTACTTCAGCCTGTCCCTGAAACCAGTAGAATCAGTCGGTTTATCGAATATCCCATCCGAGGAATCTGATGAAACGAAAATTCCACCTGGAATGGAAAGGCAGGTGCGTCTGGGCAGGGCACGAACGGATAGGAGAGCTTACAAATATAGAAGGAAGTGCTCTTCTTCGCCATCCAATCCTCTCTGAAGAAAACATTGACAAATATAAATATATTCTGGGCTAGCTCTGCGTTCTGATATTTTTTGCAAAAAGTTTCTTAAAATATCGCCACCCATTTTATTCATTTTTATTGTTATTATTTTTGCCCTCTAGTTGGAACTATGTTGTCATTGAATAAGTGTGGACCTTTGTTATTGACGAAACGCGTCGGGCTTTCTAGGCATTTTTTTTCTTAGGCATTTATTATTATTGTTTATATTTGTTTTTATTATTATGAAGGACATGGTGGTTTCTCACACCCGCCAAGAACGTTTGTGAGGAACCATCTCTCTCGGAAATCTCTCTAAAATTTGAAAATTGTATGTTACCACTCCTTCCGTAAGTGCTGTCCTGCTAAAGTCATTTCGAGGCTTCAAAGGGAGTTCTCATCCCAGGCGAAGTGCTAACTTCACCTTGGCCGACAAAACTTTACGTCCCAATAAATTGATCAGCGGCGACTATAACTTTCTTGAGTGAAATGGAATTTTCCGCCCTCCGTAGTCTGGGTGTTTCACGTTTGTAGCCTTTGAAACGAGCAGACCCGAGTTTCCTAGACGTACAAAGTATCGTAAATTCTATTGCTATTTTCACGACTCAGACGCTCCTGATCGAATCAATAGTTGGGTAACATTGCTGGTAGTGAAGGAAAAACTTTGAGTCATTGCAACGAGTTTACTAGCATCGCACGTGGAGCAAGAGGTATCGTAAAAATCTAGGTCTGAGTAGACTGGGTATGAGCTAAACGCCTACTGTACTATGTCGTTCTCAAATCTCAAGCCAATTCAGATCACAATTCCTACCGTGGCTCTCTGAATGGTATAATATAGTTTTTAATTTCAACCCCTCACTTTACAACTCGAAGAGTTTTACCATAATTCGGGATAGCGAACTTTTTCGCTCCCACCTCTCATGCCGTAAAGCCCCATCTGAGCTAGGCGACTGTCTTCAGCGAGATCTTGAATCCTTTTATGGCCAAATCTTGGTTATGGAGGTAACTATTGAGATCGTGAGTTCTAGGAGCGTCATCACCGCTCGGGACACCGGATTTCCCCCTTGCTGAGTTTTGATTAGCTCTACGGCCGTTCAGGTTGCAGTTAGTGCATGCATCATCGACGTATATTGGATCACGAGAGTAAGCTGCTCCTCGGTCCTCTCCATCAAACTTGGTGTTCTTACCTGTAAAGAAAAGTCGCTTGTGTTATCCACTCTCTCTGTGAGCAATCAATTCAAAACTGCAATAAGTTTGTATTTTATTTATTCATTTACATAATTTCTCGCACATCTGCGTATTTTGAAGTGAACGCGGAGACAATAAAACTAACATGAACCAGGTTCGACTTTTATTCTACTTTTTAAAGGGACCACTCGTTTTTATTCCCAATCGGATTTCGGCGTCAACCAATGCCCCAGGAAATTAATTTTCCTGTCCCCTTCCTAATACGCCGAGCGAGTTGAATATTCAGAAGCACCTCAATATTCAGTATCCAACTCTCGTACGTCACTCCATTGTTGGTTCACGGCCTCAGAACGAAACGACAGTTTTTATTTTTTATTTCCCGCCCGACCTTCTATTTTGAGAGTCGTTTTCACAGTCATGCTCAGAAGTGGGCTCGTCTCTTGGGGGGCTCGTTGTGTGAGAACGAATCACGTTCCTTAGTGGTTTACTTGGGGGTTTGGGTTGGCCTCGCGCGGGGTTTCTATGAAGTTACAATGGAATTTTGACTGGTGCCTTGGGTCTCATCTGCTCGAACACTAGGTAGAGATGTTCCCCGCTTCGCTCAATCAGCTAATTAGAGTTAGTCTCGAATAGCAGGACCGCTGGTTATTCGAGATTAGATCACCAGGAGTTCAGACGCCCTCTTTGCCTCCTTTTCATTGGCTTTTTGTTCTGTTGCGGGGGGAGGGGGGTTCTTTTGGAGGATCGTCGCGCGAGCCTACCCGTGATCAAGCGCTGGGTACCTCCGTGGGCTATATTTCCCACCAACGTCGGCTGACCTGTACGTAACTTTAAGGTTGTAGGGTGGGGAGGCCACAGAACCCGCCACATTCTGCAGTCGTTTCTGCTGTATCATAATCATTTCTGTACTATGGAACCCAGACTGGTCTTGGACTCCCCCCCCCCCCCCTCTTTAACATTTTCAAATTAAATTAAATTAAATCGCATATATACCCCATTGCGCACGTTGCGTAAGGCTATTTAACACTATAAATGTATAGTGGATTATGTAATGTCAACTTAGGAAATTTTCTCACCACTTCTGCGGTTGTCACCACTGTTGTGGAAACTGTCAATCTGATGCCTCTTTTCGTTTCCCACGGCTCCCAGACCGCTGAAGTCGTGTTCCGCACACTTGGCCCAATTTGCTGCCACAGAATGGTCCTTTTGGTCGTATTTGGCTTCTAAACGGTTGTCGGAGTGATTGTTTTGCCCTGCTGGTTCCTCGCTAAGGTGGCTGTGACCTCTCCATTCGTCCAGGTTTCTGCTAGTCAATGCTCCGGCATCCCTCACGATGTATCTGTTTCTGCCTTTATCGATGTACTTTGGAATGCTTCGAACCCCTTTCTGGTATACTACATTTAAACTCGTGGGCTCTCTGTACCCTCTTGGGTCTGTTCTGTACCTGCCAAATAAAAACAATTGTTGTCAGTACAAGTCAAATATTATGTTAGGTACTTGAAGGATATAAAAATGAATGTTAAGAGGGATTTTTATTTTTCTTCTGCCGATGCAAATAAATGGGTGTATTGTTCAACTACAAATAATGAACCAAAGCGAGAACGTCAACGTTCGAGAACATTATTTTGGGCAATTTTCCACACAAGTTTGTGACAAAATATGACAAAATTTACTTGATTGCAATTGTATAATTCTTTCCTTTTTTTATGTTTCGTTGATGTTCTTCAATTCCTTGCTTCTTGGTATTATCATTTAGTGAGCCTCAAGAAAAGCTCTGAAACTGCAGACAGCATGGAATTCTGTATAAGGTTTTAAATGAACCAACCGGAAATATCATTCTCATGATCGAGATCCAAAAATTTTCCTTCAGAAATGGTCAGAATTATTATCTTATATTACTTATATTTTTTATTGAATTGGCTCAAAGAGTTCTTGTTTGCTTTATCGTGAATGAATTCCGCGGAATTAACTGAGGCTTACCCCGAATATTCGGATGGAACGGATTCTTCGCCTGCTTGTGTGAGTACATTCGAGGAATATCCGAAATGCGGTCCGTACTCTGATGATAGTGCGGTAGCGTATACCATCAAAGGACTAAGTAAAGCTATCCATAACATGGTGAAATTAGTCGCCTATCATCGCTCAACTGAACTCGATAAAGTGAAACTATTATCCTGCGATCACAAGATTTATATTCTCTGCCTAGAATCTACCGCAAAGTTGTTGGTTCGTTGGTTTTCTCGCGGTTTCCTTTGTTCAGTGCCACGCTTTGTTGTGCTTTTGCCTAGCCGTTTTTGGCCTTGACTTATTAACTCAAGATTCGGGTTCTACGATCGTCTTTGGGGTTCTTACGGTTTGTTTGTTATTGAAATAATAATAATAATAATAATGGCCCCCAACTAATTTTATTTACGTTACTTAAATATTGTGAAATTTAAACCCCGAATCCCCAACTGTTGTCCGCCATCCTTGCTATAACCGTACATAGAGTCGTCTGAGAAACCTCGCAGACCTCATTTGGGTCCCTACCAGGCTATAACCTAATCTCAGTCCCATGGGTAAAAAAAAGTGTCCTGAAAATGGACCTTGAATATTTCTGAGTTATGATCAAGGAAAAATCAATTTCCTGTGAAAAGAAGTCGAGTTTCGACGAGTCGAGTCAACTGGTCAAACGTTTTTTTATTCTTAAGACACCCGGAGGAGATTTAAATTTGTAGTGGAGCTGGAGGCTATGTGAAGCGTATAAGAATAAGGAGCCCCAGCAGGCTCTTCATCCAACCCCTGTTGTTCGCGTGTTTATTTACCTCCAAAGGCGCTCGAAGTTTACTCTCACGTTGGGTACTGATTGAATAAAGTTCCTCGAGCTCATGCAGATCATTTACAAAATTGTAACTAGGCCTCAACTTGTACACCTAAGTCAACTGACTCGAGTTTTCCTCTAATCTTTTGTTCTGTGAGGTAACAAGAAATTTGACTTAGGTCCCTTTTTTTGTTCTTGAGTAAATGAGAAGAAACATGATCGCCTAAGAACATCATTTTTACATGACTTTGAAACTAAGAATTTCGACATTTATAGTTTTGAAAAAAATTTTTGGCGCTCTATATATTAAAAGCTATTGAGCCTAATTGAAAATTGAAGAGGGGGTCAACCATCAAACCCTCATTCCCGGTGGCACGGTTCCCGCGCAAAAATCCATTTCTGTGAATTTCCTGTATTAAAATACCGGATGTAGGTCACCTATCAAGTAAAGATACCGTTACTAAATCTCAGTTACGTTAAGCTTCCATAACTTAGACGAGTACCCTTCAAGGATTTATTCGGCTCTGACTTACCCTATTCGTATTCCTGCTCGAAGGATTTATTACGTTGTTGCTCACGCGATTTGCACCCTCAAATAGCCCCACATAAATCATCGTTGCGACAAGAAAAAGTCGTTGCCGTCTTTATGGGAAAAGGTCGTCGAGGAAAAGGCGTAAAATTCGGGCTTTCCTTTTCAACCCAAGACTCACTCCGCTAAGTATCCCATTTGGAGAGACGATCATGACAAAGTTTCTTTACGTGTGGAAAAATTGCGGTATTAATATTTGAGTCTTTAGTAACAAGAGGGTTGCATATTTCGTGTAGGTATCAAAAGTTAATGTAAAGTATTGGCTCACTGGCTTCGATTGAATATTTTGGTTTAAATCCTGAGTCCAGAATGTATGATCATCCACAAATGGATTTCATTCAGCAATAGCCTAGGTTAACATATTTTCCTGTCGGATCAATGCATAAAGTTTGGTTAAAAATGGTAACTTACGCTTGATATATGTGATTCAATTAATAATCGAACTAAAATATTGGGGACCTAAGTGCACCAAGTATCAATACTCCTCCTCCAATAATCGGGGCATGTAGATCATGGATGGAATGTCGCGCGCACTAACGTATATGATTAACCCTGAAGAAGCTTCGAAAACACTATGATCAAGTATGATTTGGATGCATAATGTACGACCATAAAAGGAATTTGAGGCGACATTAGAAAGAATAAATCCTCACAACGAATTACCGTCATATCCTTGATCCCTCGGCTGGTTTTGACCAAACATCATTTTCAGTCCTATCGGTCTCATGGCCAGGCGATCAGCGGATAGTGTCGAACGGTACAGCCCACAATCTCGTTCACATCAATCTCCTGAGCGCGAACTAATCCTCGGCTCGACTGCCAAATGTGGATATGCTCCCCGAGCACGATATATGTGTTTTTCTCCGTTTCTAATTTGAGATTTTGCTTCAGGATTAAACTTTTTGATCGATAGCTTTGTGCCACCTGTGGATCCGCTCGTGAAATGAATTGCAAGTTTCGCTCGTTTGGTCCTATTAAATGTTCCTACACACATCACACGTATGAAGTAGACGTAAGTGGGGAATGTGATAATGCGTTTAGGGCGTTATCGAAGGAATGACGCCGATGCAAATCTATGGCGAAATTTCCAACCCCCACATCTGATGAGATGGAAGTTTCACTTATTACCGAATACTCATGTTGGTGGGTTATTCCTTGAATAATCAACCCATGTTTTCGTGCAATAAACTCAGTCTCTCTGATTCGGCCCAAAAAATGTTTCTGGGCGTTTCAAGGAGTCTAGACCGAAATAAGCAAATGTCCGTCCGCTGTCCACGCCGATTTTGGGAGTAGAATCATTTTCTAAAAATCTGAAATTTTGGTCAGGGCTTAGTTAGTCCTCGAATCTTTTCAGCCCGATCGGACCAAATTTGGAAGGAGGAGGGGAGAAGGAGCTGAATCGATTGGAATGAGTCTCCATGCTGCTGGTCCGAGGAACAACCAACCCCTGTGAAAGAATTTGCAGCGTTTTTGTTGTATCTTCATGTCCAAAAGATATATTTCCTTCGTATTCTATATTTATCAACTGAAAATATAAATTTCCAGCAGGTCAGCCCAACTCGTAAAGCACGAACAGAAATCGAATGAGAAGCTTGGGTGTTACCTATATGATTAGACCGGCCTATCCACAACGTCAATGCCAGCATTCTTCCGTTGATGAACTTCCGCACTCATAATGCAGAAAGCCATTCGTGATTCGAACGAACTGGTGTTTATTCAAACCGACAATGTCGCTCAGCTCGCTTTCATTCGTGGTTTGACCCACCGAGCTCGCAAATTACTTTTCGGGGAAAAAACAATTCGTATTCGGATGGTATTCAGCTTGAATTATCCACCCTCAGTCTGGGACCCACCATAAGATTCGTTTGCTTGAGAAGAGACGTAGTTAATAGGAAACTAAGACGTTTAATTAGGAAGTGAGCTGGTTTGAGCGGATGAAGAGTCAAGTTTAATTGCTTTCACAGCGGCAGGAGGACGAGGGGGTTTGTTTAATTGAACGGGCGAAACAGTTGACGAAGCACGGCGTTTTGTCTAAATTCATGGCGTACGTGGGGTCCTTCAATTATTTCTCCTCGCACCCTCTGTGCCTGAAATGCGAATTCGTACTCAACACCCATTCGACGGTCCCGAGAGAGAATCCATCATGATCCGTCATGTCTGATCCAAGCGTCTAATCGTCAGATCTCAGGAAACTCAATTTCAATTTAATTTCGACCTGCTGATGAAGACCTTTGAACAAAATCGTGGTCTCGTTTTCCAATTTAATTTCTACGATCATTCTTATTATTATCAAAAAACCTAAGGTTTTATCCCGAACATTTTTCTTTGTCACCCGGAGCATCGACAACCACAGGAAGGACAGAGTCTTTCCAAAATAACTGCTGTACTACTTTCAGTTCTCTCAGATGCAACGTAGCGAACAATCATATCCACGTAATTATGTACGTACATAATATTGTCAATCAAATTGATTACCGCTGATATTCATTCGGCCACATGCTCAGTGAGCTTAGAGGACTTGGGTTGAGAAAATGCCCTTATCTACTGAATTCGCCTTGAAAATGAAAGAGTCAAAACTATACATAAATCACTATTTATTTATTTATTATTACTTTTTTATTTTTTTTTAATTTATTTACGCGATTTTAGAATTGCGAAAAGGTACGTTTTTTCATGTTTGATACAGTAAGTTTTTTAATTGTTGTTAAGAAGTAAATCTGGAGACATTTCCCCGGTGTTTCAACAAGTGAGATATTCCTCTTCTGGTAGGGACATATTCCAGAAAAATTTCACATATAGAATTTAATTTTTCCCGTTTTATCGCCAACTTAATCATTTTGCATTTGATTAGTTGAAATCGCCAAAAATCTTCTTGTGACACAGACAAGCGTGAGAAAAATTAAATTTGCAAAGCGGGTCTTCCTTCTTCGTGATAATGCAATCTCAACAGAAAGTTTCCAAGTTTTTGTGGATACTGCCATTTCGAGCGTAAAACAGCTTCATCTTCAAACCCGAATTCAGTTTAATGTATTCAATCCCGCTCTAGGATACTTTTCCAAACAGTACCTACACACTCCATTGATCAGAATCTAGTTGTTTTGTGGATTCAGCATTAATATTTGATGAGTTAGTGACTCTGAAATGCTCTGAAGCCTTCATTTGTATTCAACAATACCGTCTACCGCGTTGGTAAATTAACCAAATTTTCCGACGATATCTATTGAGAGAGGGAGGTGGGGGGCCTCTTTGCATTTCACTGAGAGGAGGGAGGTGTTTGTTGGAGGTAATGATTATTCATAGGTTCAAGCCTGCCGCGGCTGAGTATTATTTCTTTCTCCCGCACTTGGTGTACGCTGTTTCCCAATACTGTACATAGCATTGGTCATTTTCTCCCCAATGGGCTTGTGCGTTTTGTTCATCACGTATTCTCATTGCTATTCTCTCTGAATATACGTATTTGAATGGACAATTGAAACCAAGTTGAGTCAACATAGTCAAAGAACTTGCCAATAGGAGATGCGGGGCGGGGGATCTCCACCCTACTAAACTCACGAATTCTCCTTGTGCTCGCTAATTGGGCAATGCAGAGTCAGTGAAGGCTTGCTACCTTCTCTCGTAGTGAACTGAATTTCTACCTTCACATCAGCATGTTTCCTCTTAGAGATCTCCCCTCAAGCATCAAGGTTATGGTTATACATTTTCAAGGTGCATAGTGAATACTGATACGTTTGATGGGTATTATTGAGCAATTTCATTCCAAAAGGTGCATACTGAAGTCCATTTTCCATCAAGCTTCCGGAATCAAGCCTTCGGATGAAAATGACGTTATCACTCATAAAATGTACAGTTTTTTTTTTTTTTTTTTTTTAAATCACGAAATGGTCTTCCAGAAAGTTTTCCTAAATTTCTTCTCACCTAATGCCTAATCCACTCATACCCTGAATACTGTGGATACTATCCTTTGGGCCAACAGAGACCTTGAAGAAAGTTGTCCCCCTTCTAGAGGAGCGGTCACGAATGAAATACAACTCGACAGCAAATTAAAAATAACAAATGGGGTTTTTCTAAGAATAATTACGAGGGAAAATTTACGTCAGATCACAAAAATACACGTTCGCTATGGGTTTCTGAAAAGCAACTTCCTAATTTAGCCAGGCCTAAGTCACAGGTTAGGAATAAACACACCTTAGTTGAGAGAACTTCGGTGATTAATGATGGATTCAGCAGTTCTGCAATGTGCGAAGTTGAATCTTAATAACTTTAATCAAGTTAGAAAAGTTTACAATAGGGTTTTGCCACGTGAAGTTGATATCATTCAATGAGTAGCTAAACCAGTTAATTTTTGTTCACTAATGGCTTCAATTTTGAGCAAAATCTCGGTAGGTATAACCTCTTGTAAGATGGATCTCCAAGGTAGGTTTCCCCTTAATATCAACTTGCGAATAAAAATGTATTCAAAAAATGTGGATACACCCCATCAAAAGGGTGGGACGTCGAGTGTCGTTCTCACCTACCTCAGAACTCTTCAAGTTCATCGATTTTGAGATCCCGGTTTGGGATTTGAAGAGAGCGGGTTACCTCAGTATTCAGGTGCGCAAAAGTTACGTATTTCACCTCAGGATTTTCTATTGAAGGTGGCTTCTTCGTCTTGTGAGTGACCCGGTAGTATTTTAGCAGAAACATGACAATTCTCCCGTCTCTCAGCTCTCTATTTGCGTAGCTTGCTCTGATACCAACCGAAGAAGACGAAATGACGAAATGGGAGGGAGCGGAAGATGAAATATTCGCGTTCTCCGCATTTTAACTAAATCTGCCCTCGGGGAAAGCAACCGGAAAAACCCTTGTGCAACTGACTTTTCATTCTTTTTATTCGCCACTCTGGAATTCTCTCCACGAAAGGCAGGTGGGGTTGGTCAGAAACAATCGGCCTATCCGAGAATGAAAAGTATTTCCGCAGGTACTTCAATGCGACTTAACACCGCAAACCCACATAATGGAAATTCCCGCGTTGGTAGGTATGTGTAACATATTACTTCATAACAGAGGCATCCCCTACCACGTAATGAAACGAGACAAGAAAAACCTCCTTCTAATATTCGCAATCCACAATATTGATTACGCTCATAACCCATCCTTGTTGCGTGTGGAATAACGGAATTCGATTATTTGCGGTCAATCAACAAGTTCTGAGTCCTGGCGAGTATTTAGTTGTTACTAAGTCGAAAAGCTGAGCTTTTCCCTCAAATCCACAAGTTAATTTCTTTTAAATCTTCTTACGGTTTTAGGGAGCATGGTTGACACAATTCAGAATAAACATGTGCAGGAAGGTACCTAATTCAAACTCCTATTTCTTGGTTCCTCAAACTCAAAGCCTTATCTTTTAGACATGAGTGCCTACCCGTTACCAATCAGTTCAAGTGCTAAAATCATAAATTACTGATATTTACTGCTAAAAGCTAAAGAGCTATTTACAAATCAAAAACTACTGCATTTATTTACGGGTACCTATTTATATAAAAGAAAAGTACTTTTCACGTATTGAAAAGGACTACTTTCGGACCTGTAAATTTTTGAGGTCACTCACTGTAATAATTCCTCACTGTAATAATTCCTTCTACCACCAATACCTAGATCGATTACTATTCCAGTTGACTTTTTCGTATGGACTGTGGCGGTTGTAAGATATTTTGCAGAACTGAAGCTTTTCTCGATTTCCCCGAATTTCCCAAAGTTATTCCTTCAAGTTCCTTTAAATAGGTCACAGATAATGAAATTAGGAAATAGGATTCAATGTGTAATACCTACACGACTTAATGTAAACATCCGATAATTCTAAAGCTTTCAGTTTAATCTTCCTTAATTCTCTCCATTTGAGAGATAACCAACCATCCCACGGACTCGTTCAATAACGAAACTAAGCGTTCTTTTTCAATAAAAACGGATTGTAAACGAAACAAATTCTACATTCCAGATATTTCAATGATTGTTGGAGGTAATGAGTATAACACCTGAGCACAACGTTGCTGATGGTGGCAAACTTCAGATTCGGATTCAGCTGGAATATACCTACATAATGAAGGATTCGTTGAGAGTTGCGGTGTTTCCCTCATCAAACAGTTGAACTTGTTTTACTGTGCACTGAAACATTATAAACTTGACGGGGCTTCACTTGCAACTCGCGGTAGGCGTTTCTGTATATCTACAGCATCCACAATACAATCATTTAGGAACTTTACTGCGCAAAATCACGGAGTTGAATTGAAATAAATCCAACCCTATTTTTCCAGTTGTTGGGCGCTCAAGTTGCGTTGGTTTTACCGATTCAAGTTGAAAACACAACGTTCCCGTCGTCACTGGACGTTTATTTTCTTTCACTTGTTTTTCTTTGTTGTTATTAAACCGTTTTTTTTTTTTTTTTTAGACTCAGTGGATCTTCTTCTAGCTTCATTCTATACTGAAGTGCTATTCAATCCCCAATTTCAAATGGTGGAATTAACTCTTGGAAAGTCGCATGTGATGAAGTTCTCATGAAACTGCTAGCTAACTCTAACTAGTGGGAATCGGACGAAGAAATCTGCAGTATTCCAGACTCAACAGTCACATTATTGTTCGATTAAGGATTTGTTGTGGATTTACGATTGTTGCTGGAACAAAAATTCGTGAAGCCAGTTAGGAGGCAGCGACGATGGTTATTTCGCAAGAGATTTCATGATTTGAATCTCAACCAGTATAACATTTTCGTGTTTTCATTTACACGTTTACATTAACCTTATTCGATAATGTCGTGTTAAGTAGGTATGGGTCTCGTCCGCCTGTCAATCAGGTTGGAAAACTTCAAGTAAGTTCTCTAAACGTGAGGAGGTTGTTATTTTACTTATTTGAGTGATGTGCTTGCTTATGTGAGAATATGACGTCTCGTAGTTAGTTGTTATTTCTCGGACCAGGAGAGATTCTCACCCAGATTGAAGTCGCAAATCTGATTAGTCTTTGTGTGTGAACATCATTCGGTGGTATGAGCCTTCAATAAAAGACTTGAAATAAAATTTCATTTTTGATTTGACTATGATGGCTGGCACGTGAAATGCCTATATTCTGACGGATTCTGTGGGATGGACTTGATAGGTTTTAGGAGATTTTGAAGGTTTGTTTGTCCAGAAAAATCCCTCCTTGGCCTCTTTCAGTCAGGATTCTTAGTCGGTCGTGAAAGCAGGAACCAGCAGTAGGGTCGTCTTTGGGTCTCATTCGTAGGGGAAGGATCCCCTTCTGCAAACATGGAAATATCCGCCACCATTGTAAGCAGCTACCAGTTTCTAACCAAGTACAAAATAAAACTGGGTCGAATCAGCTGCAGTAAGTTCAAACATATTTGTTCTTCAGAGGATTGGTAAGTTGTGACTCGATTCTGGCGCCGTCTCCTTTACCTAATCTGTCGCTCCGATGTGTCGTGCGGGTTTGAATACAGCGAGCTAAGTGGAATTTGCCAACTGCCCAATTCCACGATGGACCAGTCCCATCATCACGATCATTTCGTTCTTACCACATTTCGAGTTCACCAAGAAGTCCAAATTCATTCTGATTTGGTCCAGAATTTTTAATATGGAAAAATTTTTTGCTGGGGCTCTACTCTATTCATTGATCCTTGCCCCTAAACAGCGATTATCCAATGGCATAATAATATGTCACGAGTGGCAATAATTTGAATTAAACAGAAGTTACTAGAAGGTCTAAAGATTCGAAAGTTGGTTCATTATTCTTATTTTTAAATAATTACCCTTGTACGATACTTTAGGTGGATTTCAAAAAATCGTTGTACCAATTTCAGAGTATTGGCGATTCCGATTCCTGTTGATTGGCTTTCTCTGCAAGTAAAAGCTGTTAGATATTGTCCAAAACATTGAACTGTCTCACCAAGACATCATGGAAAAGAACGTCTTTACTTGACTCGTTTGGTGTGGTACCAGGCGTTTGCTTCTCGCTTCATCGTCATCCATGTCATTTTTGGCCTAAATCGGTGGCTCGAACAAATTTCCGACGATGCGGTTTGGTGTTTCTGGATGTTTGAAATTTCTCATCAATTGAAACTCATGTTGTGATGTTCCTAGAGATGAGGGGAACGCAGAAAATATACCTGATGGCTGAACAAATCAAAATGATGTTCGGTACGTTCCTCAAATCGCCTTTCGGCGGTATCCTCCCTTCCTTCTTTTGACTATGGATGGAATCCTATGAATGGATGTTCTCTGCAAGCCTAGGAAACCGCACGTGTTTGTTCCAAGAGGTACGAGTCCAGGCTATATCAGGTCGGGATTGGGATTGAAGGTAAATGGATAGAACACTTGTTTCTTGTATGCAGTACTGCAAAGTTTCAGCCGATCCTCATTGGAGAGAAATCGATCAAATGAACAGAAAGAATCAAGATAATGACACACACCATTCAGCGAGAATTCCTGAAATTGTGGATGAATTTAGTCGATGTAAAGCGAGTTTTGTCCAGCAATATGTAGGACTGCTAATAAATTATTCGTGTCGGAGGTAATGCAAAATGAATGGTTTCTTGTGCACCAGTGAGTCCTAACAGCAAGCATCCCGTTGTTTGCTTGCTAACTCGCACGTAGACCAAGCCCGTTATCATTGAAACATTGTTCGTACATTAGTCTAATCCAACCCATAGTATAACTTTTAGAGAGCCTCATGTTTTATTCAATGGATCCTGCTTCGAGGATTCATACGAAACTTTCAAAAGAAGTTTTGAGGCGAGCGGGCTACGAAAGACGAAAATATTTTTCTTATGTAACGGATGTTTAGAAGTAGAGGGTTAATAGGCCAAGCAGCAACTTTTCTTGTTCTTTGTGTTAATATAGAGAGGTAGGTGGTTAGTAACCCGTTAGTAATAAACATTTTATTTTTTACATTAATTGAGTAATACCTGCGTAAATTGGTGGAAGTAAGCCGAATTTAATTAACATGTATCTCTCCATTTTCATCAAATCCTACCAAATTTCCTTCATGACTAATTTAATTCGCATAATATCGGCGAGGACATTTTTTGTAACTTGCTGATCGCAGTAGGGTACTTCCTATTAGAATATTTGTGCATCGATTGGCCGTTTGAACAGTAGAAATAAGAAATCGAAGAGGTTCATGTGGGTAGTAATGTTTCAGTAATTAATTGCATGATTCAAATGTGAAAGGATGATCGTCGTAAACATGGTAATTTAATCGTATCGTTTCCCTCCAACGATGCAATTAAGGCGCTTTGTCAAACAATTGAGTGTGTTTACAGCTGTCGCAATTTTGTGATCTGGTTGGAGAACGGAGAACATTTGTGATATTCACAATCCAAACTCGTCAACTAGCGATTCAGGGTTTGGTGATGCATAAATGAACAGAGCGAGAACTGGGTTCTGGGATCTGATTAAATTGAGGTCAGACATCTCCATGCAATAATCACACGATACCGAGTTACCCTCGAGTATTAACCGCTATGGAACCAGTTAACGGGTTGAGGGTGAATAGCGCGTACAGAGGATTGACGGAGGCGATACAGGCTCTTCGAGGGGCAATGGGACTAATCAATTTGGGGTTTCTGGGTAGTTCAATTGATACCCCGCTATCGGAAAGTCCACCTGAGTGGACTGATGGCTTCAACCGATCGCCTGAATTACTTGTGTCAGACAATTCATTCTGTAGAGCCGGTCAGCCGATGGGGCCTAGGCCCAATGTTCGGCTGTTTCAGTCGAACGGTTCCGCTCTGGATCGTCCCTCTCTCGTCAGTCTTCCTTGTGGTGATCGGAACTGAAGCGCTCAATCGAAAGTAGATTCCTACCAGATCCTAATCAATTGATTGAGATGCTGGGTGAGAATGAGGAAGACCAATCCCTGAATGGTTGACAGCCGATGGAAAGCTTTCATTGTTCCGAGCTGTGGAAGAATTTGGATCTTCCGATTCAATTTCCGATCTGGTGCTGATCAACGGCGTATTAAACAGCAGCTTGATTCCAAACTTGTCCCGGGCTTCAACGATTCATATTTTATGTAATAGAGAAACATTGTCCAGTTCGTTTCCACCCCAATTCAAGAGAGAGAGTCTCAATTTTTTAGGAGAGCTCACCCCATAGGTTATGCTGCTCCCCCTCGCTGCAAGTAGACAGCCACAGTAGTAAGCTACTCCCCCCTAAGTACCGAATTTGGTAGTTCGTGCATTCTAGCTTGCACTACCACTTAAACAGAGTGGTACCCGAGTATTACGTCTCAACTCCCACGTTAGTACACTCTAAGCGAGTGTATTCAGGACAGGCCTCCCCTTTTTGGCACCATGATTGGGTGAAGCCCTCAGGCTAGGGACAGCCCCCGCGAACAGTCCATACTCGGACCGTTGATTCCTATCTCAATTGGAGGGGCTGGCCTGTGAAGCTTTGCCTAAGAGCTGCTTCAGTGGCCAGACCCCCCCCCCCCCCCCAACTGCGGTATCAGTTTGGAAAAGCACAGGAATGGTCATATTTCTGACGTCCATATTTTTCCTGGTTTTGTACTTGTCGATGCTATTTCGTGGCGCTCCAGAGGTTCCCCCTTCTTCATTCCCAGTACAATCTTCTGTACTGCTCTGAGGATGGCCAACCACAGGACGTATGCGGCCCCTTGACATAATAGAGGAACATGAGGACTACAGAGTATTACTCACAGGAGCGGAAATTAGCTTGGCCTGGAAATGGCACACATTCCTATGTGCTAACTACAGCAACGCCAATTCGCTTATTGGTTTATTATTATCTGGTTTAGATGCTAGAGTAGAGTGTGGACTTTGTTCATCCTAGGCGACAAGTGGGCGCTCGGTGTCATACGGTTCTGAACAAATTCATTCAAGCGCCGTTTCCTGGCTACCACCGGATACCAATCGGAATAGAATCAAATTTAAGCAGTCTGGATGAAAACCGTGCAAGTGCAAAACGAGCTGGGAAATGCACAATTCTAATTAAATGTCACAGAATAATGACCCTCATCACTTTTCAGAACATGTCGATTAAACTTCCTTCATCGATTTCCTCACCCGTATATTTACCACCGTCTCGATCGCTCAATTAAATTCGTGATAATTGGAGTCTGTAGTGGCACCTACGGTTTCTCGTCGGATCAGGATTAGCGCCAGATGTAAACACTCCTCTCCAAGTTCAAAGAACCCGTCTCCAACACCACCTGGACGGTGTTTACTTGACTGTGTCAAGGCCAGTCGGCTGCTTCGAGGCTTCTCACAGAGCGCGCTCCCGTCGCCCCGATGATTGCCTTCGTCTCAAACTCATTCCCAGTTTCGTGTGTAGTGAAGTGTTTGTCGGTGCCCGTCGAATTTTCTCTCCTTTTCAAGTGAGTACTCTTAAATGAACTAGCTTTGAGTTTCCAACTTACGTTTATGAAATGACGCATTATTAAAGAACGAATTCACAAGAGTAATTGTCGTTATCGTCTAGTAATATTGCCAGTCATTCGACAGTTGAAATTTGAATTTCAAAGACATCAGGTCCTCCTGCAAACGAACCCGAAACTGTCGGCATTACCATAGCAATCGCTCCTCCAACCTAGTATCAGTAACCCCATTGCAGCCAAGGTTGCTTTGGAACGTTGTTGCATAATCCGGCAATTTACTTACCCACTCCCCTCCTAATAGCATAGCTATTACTCATCTGATCTAAAATTTTGAGATTGTCAATGTTCTAGAGCCAAGCTACCGTATTACAATCATCAAGTAGTACTTTGACAGAAATAAATTCTCTACCGGGCAGAATAGTGATAACAGGTACCTCCTACCTACTAATAGATTGCGTTCGTGTCCTCAAACAATTGAGTTAGTCACACAATTGTGAAAATACTAATCGGGTTCATTTTCCATAGCCATTTGTCTGCATTACTATGGTCTTGTTTTTTAAATTCCAAATATAGATATATAGGTATGTTGAATCTATTTCATATTCTTGATCTCAAAAAATCGCAGATATCTTCAGATTCAATGCAGCCTATTTACAAAAATAAATCAAAGGGTTTTTTCCCAAAAAATTATTCGCGTTTTCAAAATATTTATCTTCATTTCAAGCCCATTTCAAGCGAACTTAGTGGAAAATGGATTCGTCTAACTTCTAAGAAATCTCAAGAAAATTTTCCTAAATACTTATAAGTACCCATTTTCACCCGCAACCACCTGGAAAAATGTCTACTGCCGAAAGGGCGCAAACAGGGGACGGATGAATTTGGTTATGGAATCTGGGCAAACTGGTTGCGTAAACTTAGAGTTATTATTAAGAGAACAATGAACATTTCTCAATTTCTATAATTTCTGGTAGGAATTAATTAAAGACTGAAGTATTTCCAGTGATTTAGATGAACATTACAGCGTAGTCTAAGAAAACTTTCACTTTCTATAACCTTGTGACTACATACCAAACCTGCTCCATGAGACAGCAGGTGTTCGTGACATCGAAACACTCAGTCTGAGAGTATTATTTTCAAAAGTTTAATTTTCTTATGCTCTTTCTCTTTTTACTTTAGCTTTTTTGGAGTAGTAGTCGCATCGGATCTGTCCATTCTCGGTAATGGAATTGAAAATGAACTCGCCCTTTTAGCGATTGGTTTCTTCCATTTGTAAGAAAAAACGCTGACTAAATTAATTCCGCTCTTGATTCAATCCTTCAATTTGCATTATGGAAATTCGAAGCAAACCTGAAAATTAATGATTTATATATTTTTTTTTCCTGTTCGTCGTTTTTACTAAAAAGATTTTTCCGGATTGAGCGCGATTTTGTATTATGTCATGAGTCGACAGTCCTCTAAAAACTCACGTTCTGTCGTATCATTTATTCACCGTTCATCTGCTGGGTATTAATTCACCTTAGCGCCGATAATTTCAGTGGCGATGACTGCTCCACAATGACTCATTTAGTTTGTGTAGGATAAATAGAACATAGTTCAAATAGAAATCATTTCTTTTTAAATACGATTCTCACGTTTTCTTCAAAATATTTTCATGGTATAAGTACACAAAGTAGCCACGTGCTGTCGTATCACATGACTATTACTACTCCGTGGAGTTCCAAGGTCGGGCCGATAGTATCGTAAGGAGCAAGAAGTGTGTATCGCGTTGCGACTTATCTCTTGTTAGGTGTTATTGCCGTTATGACTATTTTATGGGCAGATCGCAGTACGTGCTTCTCCTACCATTCGATCACAGCTAACATGAAACCTAACATAAAACGACATGATTGGAAAACGACTAAATCCGTCCACAAAGCTCCCAAAGTACCTCAAGTTCTGAGTTCGGCAAGCGGCTCTGCATCGACTACCATGTTTGCTATCGGTTTCCAATATCGGGCCACTGCTGTCTAGACTCCGGCAAAAGGCAGGAAGGCTATCACGGAAACGCCGAACGATCGAGGGAGACGACGATTTGTCACGTCATTCTGATGTAGGAATTCCACAATTCTCGGCCATCCATCATTACGCGTCGAACCGTTGACTGCCTACTCGGTGGCTCTGGTCACTGTGCTGAGATTATACTGGTAGTAGTGGGTGTATCAATCTCGTTCAAAGACCCAAGCTCACACTCGTGCTAAGTGAAGATGACAAAGAATAATAATGTAAAATTACGAGGTAATTAACGAATGTAATATCATTCGATCCATATTACACCAAAAAAAGAATATATTTTAGTGAATTGTACGAGTAAAAGTATTTCGGGATCAAAAGTTGAAATTCAGCCAGGAAATTTGCCTCTTCCTTTACTCAGGTGAGAATAGACTGTCGAGAATGCTCATGTATTTTGTCATCCATGGATGACGCGTGTATACCCCCGCGCACCATTACATTCTTATTAGTGCCCCATGAACATGAGCCATCAGGTAATTTAGGTTTTGAAGAGTCCAATATTTTTAATTTCAAGCATTTAGCGCATCATTTTCCAAACTGTATGCCTGATTTTGGTTTATCAGTCATTTTAGAATGGTAAACCCATTTATTATTATGAACAAAACGGTCGTCAGTCAATTACCAAGACGTTTGTGGCGTTGGCCCATCTTGGGCGGTCAGTATTGAAAAGTAGCGTGAAAGTGACCTATGGGACGTGTACGAACATGACCCTAACTCATTCTACACACTCTCTGCAGGAATTTGCTATAAATCTCCATTTTCGTGGTTATTAATAAACCTTCAAACCAGCCTTTATTTTTTTGTAAATTTGATTTTGAGGAAGAAAATTGTTCTCTCAAAAATAATAGTTTCAATTTTTTAATTCTTAATTTTTTTTTTTTTTTTTATTAATGACATTTTTGAGTAAATCTCAATCATAAAAGTATTGCTTCGATCCTTTTTAAAACGCCTAACTGACTGACTGAATCCATTTGTGCTCATTTATTATGAGTACTCAGTAATCAATGGACACTACAGAAACGCTTCCTCTAGACATTTTTTTTTTTTTCAACACAGCTTGAAACTTGTGTAAATCACTTACTTGTATCATGTATCATTCACAGTATCTGTAAGTGGTAGATGTATCATTATTTTCTTACATGTTTGAACTGGTCTCATTTGAGTTACGAAGATAAGGCCGTCAACTCGGTCATTCGGCGAATGATTCGATGCGAAATTGCATGAGTGAAAATGGAATGCAAAGTATTTAATCTTCTTCTCATTTGATGGATGTACGAGCGGGCGTGTGCGGCGTTCGGTCACGCTATATCCCCTGTTGACAACTGGCGTTTTTCGTGTCAAATAATCCTGTTTAGATCCGTTATATTCGAACTGCAGCCGCGCCAGTTTAACTTGCATGTTTCAACTGTCCATGTAATAGACTATCGAGTATGCGATGATACACTTTTATGGAAAATTATTCGACTAAAAGTTGATCACAACAACGTCATATTGCATTCGGATTCAAAAGAGAATTTCTCGCCGAGATTCCATTTTAACATTCAAAGATTTTACTCCGTCTTTTCAAACTTCCCAGACGCAGTTGCCTGTCGTAAACTTCACACAACTTTATTGAAGAGCTCCGGAGCCAAGAAAGTTTCCGCTTTTTGAATCCTCGCAATCAGGCAATAATTGCGTTATTCTGAAACTTTACCAAATGGAAAACGTCCTGTGGAAAATGAGGGGTGTTTAGTTTGCTTCGATAAATTGAGGATTTGACTTTCGCGCATAATTCCAGTTGGAATTGTACAAAATGAGGTGATTACATTCTGGCTTAATATATTATCCACTGATTTTGGACATGAATTGATTTAGGAGGTTTTGTACCGGTTACCAGAAACCACCATAAACCATAATTTCCAGCGTTTTCTTCTTAGTTGTCTTTGTCTCCGAGAGCCGCTCACTACGTAGTCCAATTGTATTGAATCGCGATATGCCCCGTATCAATTCGAAGAATTGAATACATCATGTATTTAATCACCCACATCTATTAATCTCTACGAATATTTGGCATTTTGAACCATAAGTATCTAAGATATCTAAGTATGTGTATATGATGTGAACCAGAATTGAACGTTCGGACGAGCATTCCCATCGTAAAGATGTGTCCCTAGAAGTCTTGGGGTTCAAGCAACGAGAAAGTTCATCGCATTGTTCGGGGCCGACCCTTGAAAACTTAATTCAGGCTGAGCGGGTTTTTTTTCTCTTGCGTCTCCTGATCTCTTAGTGTCCAACTAACTCAATTTCCAGTGGTTGCGGTTTACTTCGACCGACCTGGATCCGAGCAAATGCAATGGATTAGTCAAGATGCTTTATTCACTACAGTATGATGGAGGAGGGCGAAATTCCGTAAATAAAATCAACTAGGTGCCGTATTCGTTGCTAATTACGCGCATATTAAACCAACGACGAGCGTCTCTTAAACCCCTAAAAAGTATTACATGAGACACATAATCTTTATTTAACATGCCCATATCCCCTCTCACAACACAACCAACTTCGCATTTTGATTGCTTTTCAGCACAACCGAATCAAGAATAAATTGCTTTGGCCAAATAGAAGCATACAAAAGTGAAATTAATGTAGTAAATTAGTGTAGTAAATTACTTAAGATGTCTATAATATAGACTTGTATAAGTGGGAGTTCAATTTCAACAACATTATTCACGGTTTCGAGTCATGTTTTCCAAACACATCATTACATTACACGGGAATATCACATTTAAACAAAATTATATTTTAAAATTGTTGGTTGTCCAAAGTCCTACAGGTTCCTGGCCCATCGACTCTTGGCAAGTTACAATCAAAGCCTCTGCGCGATGAAAGAAGTCAAATTACCTTGAAAGGTCCTCCCATTTATTATGTAGAACATTTGAAAGCTCCAGTAGATTCCACATAAAACGAAACCCCTTCTCCCAACTGTCCCACGAATAGACCGACCCAAACCACTCAGGAATATTAATAATAAACGTCGGAAGGGAATAGCTTTTATGTGTTTCAATGTGTTTTCAACGCAATAGGAAAGAACCCCGCTTTGGAGTTTCTTTGGTGGAAAATCATTAGTTGAATGATGTGTCTACTCGATCGGTGCTTTTGTAGGCTGCTTAAAGCCCCTCTACTTCCCTTAGACAAGATCCTGACCATTCCTACAGAACATCATACCTTTCCAGTTATATTCAAAGAAGAACAATTGAAGCATGCAGTGCGTCTTTGCTGTGTGTTTCGTAGAATATTGAAAAGTATTATTTCTCCGACGGCTCTACCTTTGCAGCCTGTAACTCTCCGAGCAATTTGGTAGGAATTTCAACCCCTATTCACTCGACTTTTACGAATTGATCTGATTCGGAACTCAACTGGGCACTCAGGAGGACTCGAAGGTACGAGGGTAATAAACCATTGTGGGATCTTCAGATCACAAGGGACATTTATACTGATAGTCCACCAGATTTCGTAGAGTCTTAGCAATGACCTGAATTTAGGAGGCAAGGATAATTAGATCCTACCACCCATTCGACACTACCTAGAATTGAGTTAACATGTTCCACGCCGTTCATCATCGCTCCCGGAGCAATTACGGTTCTAACCTCTGCTGTACAGGCGATGACAGCGTGTCAGATGTACTTGGTCGTATCGACCAATCAATTAACCGTTCAAACTTGTCAGACTAGCTACCAGCCTTGCTAATGGAACAGGTTACTATTATGGTTGCACCAATTGTGTGGTAAGTTAATTAAGCTACCGCTTGCGAAAATGGAAATCCTTGTGGATTTGAACGAGAACAATAGCCGATATCGATACCATTGGTCTTAGTTACAGATTGTTAACTCACTAAGCTATGTGTTAAGGCGAGAGTACGGTATACTGTCCCTTTTCAATTATCCCTTGCACCCCAATCGCAGCACAAGTAGATTCCCTCAATGTTAGTGCCTACATGAACTTACATACTTTTCTATTATATTGCCTCCACTAAAGTATACACAGCGCAGAGCAATCGTAACGCAGGAAGAAAAACAAGATTCAATAGGAAATTTAGAGCTCTCTCGAGTCAGACAGATTAATGGAATGCCGGTCCAGTAGGTTGATAGCTTCAGAGATAATATCAACAAGTTTTCCCTCCGCCTTCCACACGAAAACAGTTGGAGTAGATGGGAGCACTAAAATTGGAGAACGAGGTTTTCTCGGGTTTGTAAACATTGCAAACAACTCTTGGTTGTTCACTAGTGATGAATTGTTGGAGAACATAAGTTGATTGAATTGAATTATTAATGTGGGCATCAATAAACTCTTTTGAAGCAACAATTAATCACCGTTATGTCTCCTAGCTTCCTAAAAACGGCTTAGGGGGCGAAAGATAATGGGAATTTTGGCATTATAAGATCCTACCACATTACAACAACTAAAACCAAAAACTATTCGTGATTGGTTGATACAGCACGCATTTTCGATTTTTTTAAATTCATTCAACCTTTTGGTCCGCTAAATCTTAAAATATAATTACGAGAAATACACATTTTAACGGCTAAATTCTTGCTGCTGATTAAACTGAATTTTTTCTCATAAGGGAATCCAATAATTGGTAACCAGGATCGGTGTTTGAGTAGCGTTGACCCATTCTTCTGATGCAACGGTTACCTCGTTCTCATGTAGTGCAATATACCAGTGATCAGGTAAACCTACTTTTCGTCATATCAATTTCACACTTAGTTGGGAAGTAAGCCAAATGTCAGAAAATTATGCAAGTATTTCAAATATCTATCTACATACGTAGGACAGGTAGGCGCCGAGGAAACCTCAATCGTCAGCAGCGCAGGGCACAAGGTATACAGAAAATTATTACTTCCAAGCTATTTATATGCATCAAGGGTTATTATATTACAGAGAAATTAATAATTCAAAATTATCTGACTAGTATGTTTTACCACTTCCCTAAAAAGCTTTTAAACTCAGCTCAACACAAATAATTTATTTAATATTAGTTCAACGTATTAATTATATATATGTTATTATAGAATCACGGACTTTTCAGAGACTTTAAATAGAGGGAATAGGAAACTTGTTAGAAACCTACGCTCGGAGGTATTTTAATAAGATCTCAGAAAGAAGCCATAATTGAACCAAAGGTTCAGGTCCCACTGGCGCTAAAGGTGTTCCTCTTCGACAAGGGTTAACAAGCGAAATATTCTACCGACAAGTCTGAGCTCCTGAGGCATGAACCTTCGTCAACTCTCCGGTATCACCTCCAAAGTTTCTCTTAGATGTTCAACTTCCCCCAGTCAAGATTGATCCCCCGGCTTAAGTCGGGAGAAAACCGCGAACTGATCCCGCTCAAAGAACCGTCGTGATTGAGACTCCCTGTTCTCGTTTCCCAGTTGACGTTGGCGAAAATTCTGATTTGAAATCAAGACCGATGGAAGGAAATACCTTTTCTCTCGTTGATTTCCGAGAGTTGAAACCAATCAAACATCAAAGGACTCTCTGTCAAAGGGGGCGATCGGTTTCGCGCGACCTACGTGTTCAAAGGTTAATCGCAACGGTCGTCAAGAAAAAACTTCTCTCTGAGTCAAGTTTTTACGTTAGCAAAGCAGTGTTGCACAGTTATTGCGTTATTCTAGCTCTTCTAGCTGCAAAACTACAATCTGTCAATCCATGGGAGGACGCTAAAAAAAAAAAAAAAAAATTTAGTGTCAACAAGCCAATCAAAAACAAGAGTCTTTAATTCAAAAAACTTCAATAATTCAAGTCCGGGCTCTCCCTGCATCCCTCAATCACTATCCGAATCCTCCGTATTGAGCGTGAAGTGGACTGATAACTTAGATACTACCTTGCAGAAATGACTCATTTTTGATCACGTGAGATCTTCGTGTTCACATTGAGAAGAGAACGGGATATTCAGTTCGAAATTTGACCCACGCCAGCCAACTTTTGGCTAGAATTCCCGTCCCATTAGTCCTTTACAAAAATACGCTCGACGTCATTTGTTTCGCCACGAATTTACAAAGGTATTTTTGGTACCATTATAGAGTATTCTGAAAGTAATTACGGTTAAGTATATTCACCGGAATAAAACCACTGAACCACACCTAGATTCAAGCGAATCATCATGGAGGCCGTAGCAAATTGCTGTCGGGGCACTAACGTAGTTTTCATGGGTAATCGTGCTGTCTCTATTCCAATTGTTGTTAGCAGAGACTGTGGAAAACAAGCCAAGGGCAATTACGAGGGCTGTTTCACCGGTTAACAGGGCAATTAGCGAGGATTTTCAACGGGTTGAAGGCCTCGCTCGTTGGATGAGACCACCCCTGATTCTATAGAAAGGATTCCACAGAAAACTGCCGACTTATAGTTTAAACGTACCTACGGGCTATACAAATAAATCAATGATATTTGATGATGAAAATTCACGGTAGATCTCCCACGTACGCTTTGTTAAAAGAACTAAACTAGTCAAACTTTCATCTCCAGTGAATATGAATGAATGGTAAACGTGTTGATGAGCGTGCCTTCAGGTGAGTGAACCTTGGTGATACACGATAAAACTGTAATGTCTGCGCTCTGGTGGCAAACACACTAAATAGTCATAGACGTTAAAAGAGACTCAAGGCTGAGGTTAAAATCATTGTGGTAAATGGACGCTACGTCACCATAACTTGACTATATTTTTTCTTAATTCCATCAATTAAGACGTCCTTTTGTAAGAATCGCGGCAGACTCCGCCGTTCAGGCCCGTCGCGAGTCAACGTCTGGGCGCAAGAGTGGGCCAAGGACCGATCGCTGGAAGGTCTCCAAATGCCGCTTACCTACCTCAACTCTCGCTGGGTTCCGCGAAATCGTCCTGCTATACCCGTCATGATAATGATCGTGCTCTCCATGATCTCAATTCGTCAACTTACTAGTGCTGCCGATCTTGATTGTTTCATTGTTTTCTCGAACAACCAAAATTACAAAATTTGGGTTTTTGATACAATAGAAAGGCGATCCTAAAAGCCGTATTCTCTTTAATAAGTCGCCTTTTAGCTTTTTGTGTATTTGATTGATAAATTCATCCTTTCACTTTTTCTTGCCAATGCCAGAAGTTCGATCTTGAGAAGAAAATTTTTCTCCTCGAGTAGACTGTTCCTCACAACGCAAAGTTGGAAGAATGTACTCGCTATGTATATATAACTCAAGACATTCAATAATACCTACCCCAAAAAATGGCTCCCGATCAACCACTTGGAATATCAACAGAATTCTGCTTGGGGGTTTGAATCAGTAAATGCGTTGAAAGGATTCCTGACTGAGGTTGAGATTTACCCATTTCTAAGGGTAAATGAAGAATAAATATTATCCATACATCATAATTGATTTTCAAATTAGAAATGAGACACTGGGCAGATGAGTACTATCTTGGTAATTTCATGAGCAACTCCGTCATAATATAGACGTATTTTCGCTCACTACCCTGGACGTCTGGGACAGCTACTGGATGTTGTTTCTGAATGGAAGAGCTAATTTGAATTATTCAAATTAGCAGCTGTCCTAGTCCCTCACATTCGGTATTCGAGAGATGAATAACATGTAGACCGGTCGTCACTTTGGTCAACCCTCAGCACATTTATGTAATAGTGAGTGTGACGCTTTAATACTACCGAGCTTTTAGCATAATATACCATTTCCGAGATCGAGATGAGTTAATTGGGGTATCAACGAGATTTCTAAATTAAATCGAAATAAGAAAGGGCTATTGATTTTAAAAGAATAGGGAATCGATTACGTTTAGAATAGAAGAATTTTAAGGTATTATAGTTGAGTACTTGCACAGTGGTCGCTATTCAACCATATTTTAAATCCACTGGGGCCACTGACGGCTGATACACCCACTACCACTGAAACTGTTTGCTCTAAAGTTGAGCCGGCTTAGCGTTGAGAGCATGTTGCCTACCTTAATACCCCGTTGAATCCATTGAAAGCACCACTATTAGCCCTCGCTCGGCGGACAACGGGCCAGGATATTGCGGCGCTCGAGGCGGCAATCCCGCCGGACGCCTCTCGAATGTCCTCGATTACTGTTGACTGACCTTTGCTGGTCTCCACTAGTTGGAGTTCTCACATAAACAGTTGACAGAAAATGTTTCTACTTGATGGAAGCCTTTTCTGTTGACCTCCGAAGGACAGCACTAGAGATGATTCTCTTTTGTGATTGGTTTCCACCCAATTTAAAAGAGATTACAAGCTCGGGAATGATTAAGAAGAAAACAAGTAAGTGCGAAGACGGTTTGACATCACTGCGAGGGTTATACGCCCCGAAACCAAATCAGCCGTTATGTCATTCTTTCCCTTTTCATTGGGAAAAAAGTACTCCCCAAACTTTGCAGCCTTACGGTAGTGTAGGTTTAATATTCAAAACGTCCGTACCCGAAATTTTTTGTAAAAACTTCAAAATGTCAGAGATTTTGCGCAATGTCTCCATTTGGGCCTGTGTTGTGTCTGACTCATTTTCATTGCGGCCGCAGCAAGCAGATACTGGATTGAGCAAGGGGACCAGGCGAGGTTTTTGAGGGCATAGGTGTGTGGGGTATTATTTTCTGGAGACCTCAGATGCTTTCTTCCTTCATCGTGATGCGTGCGCACTAACGTGAAGAATGATCGATGGTTACCCTTACTGTTCCTTGTGGTGCCGTTGGAAAAATTAGGTGCCTAATAATAATTATTAGGGTTATTCATTATAAATCGTTATATGGTTAATAATAATTATTATTAAGGTTTTCTCTGAAAAGTCCCCATTAATTACTAGTGAGGAACAAACGTTTGCATGACCTAGTGAAAGAGTAAAACACAAACAGACTTTGGCAAATAACCAAAAAATACAGTCGACGGTCAACTCGCCCCAGCTTTTGATCATATTTTGTCGGCTACAGGGACCATAGTTCGAGGTGAATGATTGGTTCGGACGAATGAAAGGGAAAACAAAGGCGACAGTGTCGGTGTTTGTCTAACTAGAGTTATTGTTCCCTTGTTTGGTATTGCATTCCCTCGTTGGAAAAGAGGTGGGCATTTCTTTGGCTTCTGAGGGAAGGGGTGGGTTTGTAAATAAAGACGAAATGCGACCGTAGGGGCCATCGCGTTGCAGGGAGTGGTCCAGTAGTGGTTTTTAACCTTCTTGCACCAAACAGCTTGTTTCCGTCCCAAATAGAATTCATTGGGGCTGAACAAGGCTCAGGTGAAACAGCACTGCTATTGACTTCGGTGTCAAATCGGCAAAGCGTCCTTGGAGGTGATCAACTTTCCAGTATTGCGCCATGAAAACCAACGAACTTGAGGTCAGAACTTTTCTTCTATTTTAACTGTTTGAATGGCATGGCGTTGGTTTGAATTTCGCCCTATAGGATTTCACGGACGAAAATTGAATTCTCTCTGTCCCCAGTTTATTCGCGATTCTTTTTCCGCGTTGTACCGCGGGATTGATCTTTCAGGTTCGCGTAGTCGACCCGTCGTATCAGAAAAAGGAAAGAGCTATTAGACTGGATAGGTCCCTTGTTGCCAATAAATGTCCAAAACCCCTCCCCCCACCTCGCACTCGGGTGGGTTTTAGAGGATAAACCGGAGAAAAACGCGCTACCAACTGAACGCGAACTTTCGATAAATTGGCCCGACGGCTTAGCCCCCTGTTCAGGGCGCGCCGGGTCCTGAGGTCTCCTCCATTCTACCCAAGGTTGATTGATTTTCGAACCAAAGAATAGAAGGAAAGAAGGGGAAATTATAGCGATAAACAGCGCCTCCGAACCAATCCAATCAGTCGGCGCTACCAATATTGGAACTGCGCGTCCAGGAAAGGCAATAAAACCTTAGGGGCAGAACCAATTCCTGCTCACATCCAAATATCATTTAACTGACGCATTTATCGCTCTGTTTGTTCACCAAGGCCGAACGATGGAGTTTTTATTGTTGAATGTCCGAGTGGTGGTAATATTTGGCTCACTCATTTTGGTGTTTCCAGGAACCACAATACACTATATTCTCAAAACCGTGTTTGCGCCCCTCCAAAATTAGTTATAATCATCCACTAAATAAATCCGGTTCATGGTAATATAATTACGACAAAATTGAGGTATATAAATCATTTCCTTTGAATTTTTTTCCGGAATGATAATTGTTCTAGGAGTTTTCGGACCCAAACGTCCTTTATAATGTTCAGTAACTCAAAAAGAATTCCAGGTTTGAATTTTCAACAACTTGCTAGGTACGTCATAGGCGGTAGTGGCCAAACTGACTGCAGCTTTAGAAATCTGTAGGAGCTGCGCGTACATGTTGAAGGTGGTGGTGGCTGGGACGAGGTTGTGAGTTCAGCCAGCCAAAAACCTGCGCAGGTCACAGGAGCCCGGGCTGTGTGCATGTCAGAAGCCCACCAAGTTCTACAAAAAAAATTTCTCAGTTCAAGTCAGATTATTTAACAATAGTTTATCATTCATGTAGGCAACCTTGCCATTCAGGTCTTTGAAGTGGGTACCTAATTGGAAGGTAAAAAAGGGGGACAATCAATCTATTCCAAATACCCATTTATACCCTCCCTGCCATCATCTGGGGCTATTGGCAGAAGTCTGTCATTCATTGTTCGCAATGGAGGTTATTCAACTCATTTTGTCCTTTTTCAAACGTATTAATTTCCCCTTCATCAATGTTTTTGTTCTAAGTGTTTTACCATATTGAGTTCTACCCATCGATAGAAAGCCACAGCAGGATTTTCTTTCGCCGGGTATTCATTTTGGTGAGCGTCCAACCACTTGCAGGATCCGATAGGGAAATTACTTTTCCCTTTTTCAATTTCCATTTTTATTACGAACGCTCTCTAGACCGTCATCCGCCGCGCACGCTTAACATTACCGCTCCATCTTTGTAGAACGGAGAAAATTGTGTTTTTTTTTCCTGCTTCCCCCCATGGAAGCAAATTACTTCCATACCAATTTTCCCCTATTTCCCCCCTTTCTCTTCACTGCAGGGATTCAACCAAATTACCATGTGAATCTTGCTTTGTTCTGGGGGGAAAGATGTGTCCGATGGATATTGGATGAACGGCAGACAACAAGGTGAGCTGTAAATCAGGCCACATTTTATTCATGCAGAGGAGAGTAAGCTCTCAATTCTTCCTGTCAAGCTTTGATATTTAACTATCGACCAACTTTTCTATGAGAAGATATTTGTGCCTTTATTATATCAGTCCATCTGACATCCTGGTCAGAAATTCTAAAATATACTAGAATAATGAACCAGTTTTCCCGTTCTACGTGTATTTCATGTGCCCATTGCTTACCTTTGACGTTTGTGAAACCTATTCTATCCATTTTTTCGTCTCAAACTGTGTTAATAAATAATTACATTTCCCTGATTCATTAAATTTTATCGAAATCATATTCGTTTATCATTCAATTTTTTCTGTGAATTGACCTCAGCTCGATTTCAAATGGCGATAATGTGTTACAGTAAAAACTTCGTTTTTACAGTACTTTGTAGGAAAGCCTGTGTTCGAGTTATATTTCATGGTTATGAATCTACCGTTAATCTTCATTAGAAAAGTAGCATCAGTATCCTAGTAGGTTGTAGGTATATTAATAGCAATCTGCTTTCGAAACATCTCATTTTTACTCAGTCTAGTCAGAGTTTCGTGATCGTTCCCGCTCACACTCGTACGCGATCACCTTAGTTTATTTTCGTCATTTGGTCAATAATCACTCCCTGTAATGATAACCTGGTTCGTTTCACGTTATTATCACGTTATCGGGATCACTTGGAGTTCGAGTGGTGGTCGTCGCGATACGACGAAACGCGCTAGAAGTCGAAAAGGATTAGTCGCGTCGAACCTCCTTGAATGTGAGCACCACATTATCGAGCCCGGGAAGTTGTGATAGTATTAACCCACGTCTGGTACTTCGAACGTGAGTATACGGGTGAAACATTTAGTAGTCGTAATTAAACAAGGGCAGAATGTCGAACCAAGTGATAACATCCTTGTAAAACGGCGTATCCAACGTCGGGCCGGCGTTTTGTCCTATTTTAGTGATGTCACGATTTCCCCAGACTCGCGCTTTGACGACCGCCTTTTTATAAACTATTTTTTTCTTCTACAATAATTGTAGAAGAAAAAAATAGTTGAAGAAAAAATTGGTTTTTGATCACGAAAAATTAGCTGTGACAAATCTTATACTAACACAAAAATTACTTACCCAAACTATAAAATTATCATGCTTTTTAGTTTATTATTCTTGAATTGTAGCCCTTTTTTCAGGCCTAAGGTCGAATCCCTTAATTTCATAAAACTTTGAAATTTTGTGTTTCAAAATGTCTGAGAAACACCGTTTTTGGTTTTAGACATTTTTCTTTGAATTGAAATTTTTGTCGATTGAGGCCCAAAAAGGAGAACATTAGGTAGAATCGTCCTTTTCATTCCTGATTACCGAGGGGAGGTATGAGTCAAAAAATGTAAAAATGTCCTAGTTTCGCCTCGCTCATTTTCAACCCAATCTTCAAAAATGGAGGCAGGAAAATAGGTATTCTGAAAATGGTTTTCGAGACTGCCGGGGACCAAGGCGTTATGGGGAATTATTTGCATTACAACTTTATGGTTTTTTCTGCAATAAAAACACTTGAGTTTTTTCCCCCGTTTCAAACATTATCCTTAGTTATGTATTCGGAACACACTATGCTCTCTGTCGTACCCATACGTATTCGTACCCGTGCAGCAGTTTTGTGAAACCAAGCGTCTCTTGAAGTCTGACGATTCATTACGGCAGAGTTAGGATTATGGTTGATTGCATCGTTGGTGGAATTTCACATTCCAGATTCTACCTTAGTTCCTGACAACGTCTTCACGAACACAAAGCGTTCGCCCAACACCTTTCCGTGCTCTGCTGTACGAAAGACAAAGCCATCCCCGGTCTACGCCATCAAAAGCCTCAACATCATCTATCAACATCCTACTTAAGGCTCTTGGCTCTGCCCGTGCAACCGGTCTTTTCTTGTCTGAGACAATGCATTTCTCGCTCGCGGTTATTTTCAGGGAGAGAGTCGACGACGTAAAATTAATTCATGTTTTGACAACGAAGCTGAACGGCTTATTCAGGAGGGTCGTTAAATGAAGGCAAACTTCGCTGAAAAGACTTCAAGAGCTGATGGAGCTTGAACTCGGATTGTTTCGTCTGATTCGTCCCATCCAATTTGTGAAAGAAATTTATTCCGGAATTGAAGTTCCAGGAAAATCTTTGTTGACTTAAGGTTTCTGCTGGTTGTTCGAATGAGTCTCGTAGAAGTCTTCAAACCTCCTTAACAAACTTATTCGAGTAAAAGGGGAAGATTCCCTCGTTAAAACTTACACTTCTCAGGCGTCCCAAAACTAGGTGTAGGTACGACGCAGAGGCCATTATAGGGGATAGCTAACTAATTCAACCTGCCACGGCTTTCATTGTAGTGAGTCGAGTTGGATATCAAAACTTCGGAGCCTTACTTAACATCTGCTGGTTATAAAAGTGTATCTAAAAGCGCTTGAACTTGAAATTTATATAAGGATCAAGTCTTGAGAGTGTCAGCTGCATGGAAGAGAAATTACGTTATCAAGGATTGTTGAGAGGAACAGTTTATCAAAATGCATTATAAATAAATTGGAAAGCTGTGGAAATAGCTGTGAAGATATGGAGCCAGTAATACGAGAGTGGGCGATGATAAGACAGGGTTGAACGAATCAGTTTGTTTCGTCCTTCAAATTCATTCAGTTGCATAAACCACTGGATTATCTCGTATGCCCGATAAAGTTATCAGGACCTTTACGCCGTGATCTATTTAAGAAGATGTTTACGCACCACCTGAGTACTACCATGTAGAAGAAGGGAAGGGGGAGGGGGTACCGGCTGCACAGTGCGACAACCGGAGTATCATTTTACTCTGTTGCTTCAGGTAGGATTTTGGCAAAGATCCTGCGCTGGGTACCTCTTTTCGGCGTTTCGTTTATTATTCTCTGCATTTTACCACTGGGTGAAAATTTTTATTTTTAAAACGGAATTTTGAGGACCCAAACGTGTGGAACAACATTTTTCAATACATTTTAGGCGCTGAATTGATTCAGTTGAGACTCGAACTGTGTGTATAGGAAGTGGTTTTTGTAGGTCGATATTTTGAGATTTGGGTTTTTTTTTAGTGATGAATTTTGGTTCACTTTTTAATCTCAAAATAGCTTGTTGAAGGCCATAGGTAGAAGTTTGAGAACGATCTTTATCTAGGTCCCTGATACCTTACCTAACTGCCAACAATCAGTCCCGAACATTTACAAACCACTTTTGCAAAGCATTTTATTATCTACTTTACGGCTCAGTTTTATCTTAACGGACCATTTTATAAGGTTGGTAGCCACTCAAGTATCTGGTAATAGCCACATATCGTGGTAAATCCAAGTGTTTATTGTTCGATCCGACATTTCATGTGGTCCCATGTAGATCTTATCAAAGCAGACTTGACCAAAGAAGTGCAGAGAAGAAGGGAAGGGGGCGGAGGGTGGAGCATTTTGCTTGTTCGACTCGATTTAAATGATATTTATTTACAAGAAGGAAGTTTAAGCTGCCGGTCCAGTATGACTTCTCAAAAAGTTTACCTATTAACCGAGGCGATTTAGTTTTATTTTATCGATCACACCTCTTCTTCTGATTCAAATGCCCGAGTATCATTTTCTTCTCAAACATAAAACCTTAATCATTTACTAGATGTTCTCCAACATCCCCGCAAGGCACACGGCTTGTGCTGTCACGCTAAGTAACCTTACCTTGATTTGTAACTGACACCATTTCGTGCTTTTTAATTTGAAAAACCCAATTGCCTTGGCAGACATCCTTTTCTCCAACTGAAAAGGAAATTGAAGAAGAAAAATTGCGAGGAAAAGGAGTTACGGGGCAACTGAGTGAGGATGGTGACAGGTGAATAAAGGCCAGGAAAGGGAGGAATGAAAATAGTGATGGATAACGATGGGTTAATCTGCGCTGCTGCGAAGACTCAGCCTGCTTGCTGGGGCATCAATCAAAATCCTCTTTTTTATATAACGTCACTGAATGAAAGGCGGGTCTAATATAACGGAAGAGCTTTCTATAAAGCGGGATTTTCACTCGTCCCAACACCACCCAATTTTAATGGGTCTTGGCTCTTCTCTGGCATCCTATACCCGTCGTTCCGACATTATACGCCGTGGTAGCCCCCTCTCTTCCACCAGCCCTGCCTCCACCGACTTTAATTTCTTTTTCCTTTAAACGGCGATGGAATTTCCTCTGCCTCACTCGATATACGTATATGAGGCTTAGGAGTAGAAGGTTTGAAACGCTTCTTGTTCTATCAAACGGCGGAATATTCATCCAACGACCCTTTTTTAAATTTTACTTTTTCCTTCTGTCCCTAAAGAAAGTTTACTGATGCAAAGTTATTCGTCTGAACTTGAATATTTATTTTGTATCTGAACTCGGTATGCCTCCTGCGCATAAATGTGCCTCTATACCGAATCTCCTCGTCATCTGCTCCAACCTCCAAGGACCCACGGTTCAGGTAGAGGTTTTCCCTTCGTCAAATATGTATTTGAGGCTTGGCACTTTGAATTTCATCTCGGAGAACCGACTGATATTCTTGTAAGATTCGCTCTGAGGCAGTTGAACATAATATTCATATAATATTCATTCATATTTAGTTCTCAGCTGTAGCCACAATCAACCGACCTCGGACTAATCGACCAAAGGTAAATTCGAACGGAAAAATAGCTCAAGTAGACGAACCAATTTTATAAAAGCCACCGAGTGGGTCAGTGCCAATCATGAAAAGCGAGAGATAATTAAACTAGAGGTCTCACCAGAAGCCCTAAACGGGTATTCGATCCATTGCTGACGCCCCACAGTCCTAAGTTCAATAGAATTGGTTCTTCAATCTTCAGTTTATCTGAAAGAGATATGATGGCCGTACATGAGGGATTTCTCAATGAAGGTCTTGACCTTTGCTCGCTATCTAAATTAACACACAACTCTCACTCGGCCTTGTGGCTCCTTATCTAACCCCGCTCGCCGCTTTAAACTCTTCTGAAAGTTACGATTGTGAATTTTAGAGCGAACCACAGCAAATTAGGGCATCTAGTCTTGGATATGACGAAGTAGGAAATAAGTTTCAACATTTTGAAATTATTTACAGAGTATTGTCCGCAGTTGTATTCATCAGGTGGAGGCATCCTATTCATAGAATTCAGAGGCAATTATTTACATGACCGAATACACTATATATACTATCAAGTGCTCTCGTACTCTCAGATTGAGTACAAAAAATCCAAGCGCAGATTGCGTTAAAAAAAAAATCTTCACTACTTATGACGTCTTATTCGCATGAGTGGAACGGTGCGGGGCTCGAAAAGGGTCTAAAGTCTGCTTTTCATGCAACATTCAACGTATTGTCGGGGAGTGATGGGAGGATCGAAAAAGGAAGTGTATGTACATATAACCGGAACCAGAGGGAAGAGATGAGAAAGTGATCCCTTTTCTGAGGTCAAATATTCAACTCCGATATGTGGAGCATTTCTCGTTCCCTCTCGAGCACTTTTCCAGAACGATGTTTCGCATGTGAAACTTGAACTTCGCGTTAGTAATCTCTGTGATAAATAAATAACAGTTCCTAGGTCTACTGGTTCTATGATTGTACGTCGTTTTGTACTACGTTATTATTATTATTTTTTTATTCATTTTTTTTTATTAGTATTTTTTTTAGCAGGTTAAGCCGAATCCTACTCCAACATTATTGTAATAGATGATTACTGAATTTTGTAAAAAATGAGAATACATTTGGCTCGAAGAAAACCGATATCATCTATCAAGGCCTATAGGTAATCACTAGTGACTAGTATTTCAAGGGTAGAGACTTCAGTAAGGTTCTACACATTATAAAAGGAAAGAAGAAACTGTGTAGGCACAGATCAGAGTGCGCCACAAAGACTAAACTTGAACATAAGAATTATTCTAAATCACCCTAGTCGTTGTCGTCACCCTAATATCTGATCTAGGATTAACATGGACGCATGGAGCAGAGCTTTTCTCTGGGTAATCCGTCCATTCAAGACTTTTTCCAACGATGGAGACAAAATAGGAGAGTTGGGTCTCATTTCATTAACTGCCAGCTCTCCGGTAGTATTATCATCATAAAGGTCGGAAGTGAACCCCTGCGCACCGAGTCTGAAGTAGAGGGATATAAATATATCAAAAACGGAAATATTTCCTACGTACAGCCGCCGTTATAGAGGTGGGAAAAAACCTCTAATGCCGGATGGAGGGGGGTTGAACGAGGTAATAAACGGTTATGAGACCTCCGAGCTCCCCACAGGGTTTACGTTTCCTTTTACACCTAAGCCAGTGGATCAGGGCTTGTGTGGGTCACCTTCCACCCTCATAACTTCTTTATTATTTCCCCGAGGCAAGGAAACGGAAGAGGATAATACTGACTACGTTGCTGATTGAGCACTCACTTTTGCCATTTTGCATCGGGTTTATTTAATTGTTTTTACTATCATTTTACGCATCTAAAACTCACAATTTAGTATTTCTCATGTATGCGCTCGGGTATTCTTTTCATCGGGTGCCTTCTTTCCACATAAACTACGTATAACTAACAGACGCCAGGCTGGCCATCTCTCTCGGCCAAGGCCAAGGCCATTATTCACATATTCCCTCTTTAAAGTACTTATTTCTTGAGACACTTCTTCGGAGCGATATACTTCGAGCCGCATTCCTGGCTGAATTCAAGAGGTTAAAAATCGTAACTGTATTAAAACGTAGGTAATAGTGAAGAACCATTAATCATAGAGATTTTAGTTTTAATTGACGCAAGACGAGCTAAAAAGTATTTTCTTCGAGGAAGCCTGTTCAGTGTCTTCCGACGGCTCTTGCGTCGTAAACGCAGTGTTTACGACCGTCGTTTACTTCGGTGAATTTCATATGGGCCTCACTTCATCTCCCGAACAGCTCTTATCTGGAGATTCTACAAACCCACTCAACGGGATTAGAGCTGAATACCAAGTTAGGCTGATTACGTAACGGCGAGACGATTCCTCGTAGATATTTGCGGGGGCCTAAACGAGTGATTGATATAAAACGCTGCAAATCGGTCAACAATTATATGTTATACTATACTTTAAAGATCTCATACAACAAAGAAAGCGTATCTTTGAGGCATCCAGAACAAATACCTAATTAGAAAACAAATTAAATTAAAAAAAGTACTTCTAAAATAAACATTTTTACCTACCCATTTATTAACGGCAACCCATTCAATTTACAGGGAAAGGATTCCTCACACATCCATGTTGTTGTTCTATTTTGAATATTATTTTGGAAAATATTGTGACAGATTTTCGTTCATATCGGAAAGATTTGCCTCAGGTATGAATACATAGGTACCAATACATTTTTTATTATTTAGAGAGGAATGAATTAACCAAAACCGATTCACACTAATTTATAACTTTTTTCGCTGTTAATCTTAAATATGAGTGTATAAATGCAAGTAAAGTGAAACATTTCTTATACAATCATTTTATTACCGAATTCACGTTAGTATATACTTTATTGAAAATTCATTAGAAATTCCTTTCTCATGAACGCTTCAAAATTTACACTTATTGGTAAAATGTTTCAAAATTGTAATCTTTTGTGCCAAACAATCCTCATACAGCCATAGATGAATTTACTGATGAATTTTAGCGTTGTTTTACAAGTGTTTAATGTCAGGCAAAGCGAATTTCGGCCTGCTCCATTTTTCAAATATTTATCGATCAATCCGTACGAGAACTGATTGATGTTGGAACTTTTTTCCCCCTTCAGGCATCTTATCGCCCCCATCAATAGCCAGTGTTGAATTCGGATGGGGGAGTTGCTGGGAACCAGAAAAAGAACTTTACAAGCCATCAGGAAGGGCAAAGAGGGTGTAGGCGTCAGACGTCCGTTTCGTTCCATGACAAAATGTAATATGGATGATGGATTCCATATCCAACGAACTTCTCTCGAACCAGCTATGAGTGCACCCCCTTCCCTCGTCGTTGTCCTAAAACTTCTAATAAAACCCCTAAAAACCCTTCTCCCTTGGCCGCAACTAATCTCAAGTTCTCGGTTTCCATTACGGCTGGCACTTTATTATAACGATGTATCCCTCCCCACTAAAGCACTTCTCGAAAACCGCGTCCTCCCACAGTTACTAAGTTTCAACCTAATACGGCGGTCAGAAAGGAGATCTGTGCATATTTCATTTCCGTCGAGCTAATGCGTTCTGTGATACGCCGCCACCATATAGTGATCGTTTAGAATGGCGAGATAAATCTTTGGATTCCGTTACCCGACCGAGTTAAGACGTCTTTATAATTCATGTTCTTTCTTGTATCTGAATTCTAAGAGTTTAACGAGCCTTCTCAGTATGGGGTTTACCCAGTTTGGGTTAAAAAATGACAAAATGTGCCCTGTTGCTTCCTCTATCACTTGGTAATATTGGGAAAATCGAAATATAAACCGACGTTCTTGTTTATAAATTTGAAAATAACATCAAGATCGGCAAAAGCATATGAATGTTGTGTAGTGATGAGCATGCCTTGGTGGCAATATCAAGGACAAAAGTTGGAGCCTACACAGTCATCGCAATTACTATTTTTTATTTATAATAAAGACGTATATTTTCAAAATCTACAGTATGTAGGTATCCATTAAATATCAATTTATTTTATTTATTTATCAAAAATTTTAAAAAATCGGGCACATTATTACAACCTCTTACTAGTTACTTAGTAGGTTGCACAGCGCTCCAATGCCATTTACATTGATTTGTTGACAATATAAATGACACTGCCGATAATTTAAAAATCGAGAAGATAGTAGTTATCTATTGTCAAGGCTTGTTTTTGAACATTTATGTGCCTTTCTGAAGACCAACGAAGCATCTGAATAATTCTTCAACAGAAGTGGTGGTAGCGACGGAGCCGCGCGCATAAAATATGCACAATCCAGCCTCTGAAAATGTAATTTTTTGCCGATCGTCCAGAGATCTAAAAAGTTTTAAGAAGAAATAGTTTCAATGATACGAGCCAGAAAAACACTGATCACATGTCACATATCACATGGAAAAAACACTCAGTTTTGTCTAAGGAACCCCAGCTTTTCAACATCATCTCACAATTTTGTTTAAAATTAATATTTACTCATTTTTTCCAATTTTTGATTGGCCCAGCCAGCCAGCCTGTAGTTTTCACTCTCCACATGAACTTTGAGTTTATTTTGCCCAGTTTGAATTACCACTCCCTCAAGTCGTCCTGTGACATTGCGCCATACTACTACAATCTACCGTCTTTTGTGATTGATTGTTATCCGTATATTCACATCACAATTACATTTTTGTTCCCAGATAGCCGCCTGATCCACCAACGACAGCCAACACCTCCAAGATGTTGGGCACAACACGTATGACATACTCGATTCGCCACCAAATGAAGCGGCAACTCATAAAATGGTCGGTTACACGAAGCATGGGCTCCCACGTGGAATACAGGCCGATCAGAAGCGTTCTCGTCGCCAACAGAGGTAACTAAATGGCACAAACACTTCAATCAGCGTGTGACGCCATCAGAGCGTTAAGATTAAACAAGCTGTCTGGTGTAGCTTGAAGAACGCTGGCAGCGCTCTGGTTATAGGGGGAGTTACATTAAATTGAGCCATCGTGATGAATTTGAGTTCCTTCATGTTTATTCAAAACATCTACTATCAAAACTTAGCGTGTGGTGTTCACTCAGCAGAAATGATAACATCTCACAAAGCCCAAGCGCTTCCAAGTAATGGATGAACCTAAAACAATTTCACTTTTTCCCTTAAAAATGTAATTCAAGCGTGGCGAGAGTTTTCCCTCAGATTCCACTGGGCCCAGGCTCCTCTGGGAGAAGGCCAATTTGTTTTAGGTGAGTAATTTATTATCAAAACAACCCTCTACTCAGTTTTTCTCCGTTAACCCAATTATTTCCACCGGAGAGAAGAAAGAAGACGCATCAAATTTATAACGGTGTTTTCTGCCGTAATTAAACTGACGTTACCGAGGAAGATTTTTTCCGTTGATTAAATCGACGTAACTTTCCGAGCGAGATGTTGGAAAATTTGGTACAAAATACAACCAACCCCAATTAATTTTTTTTTTTTTTAACGAAGATTACAATGAGTGAGTTGTATGTTGGAATAACATCGTCTCGCGACCTTTTCGGTAATTTGTGTTAGCGTGATGGATACGTTATGCGAACTGTTTTCCCCTTAAAATAACGACATCTCTCTTTTTCATGTTACAGGAGAAATAGCTATTCGAGTATTCAGAGCTTGCACTGAGCTAGGGATTAAATCAGTGGCAGTTTATTCGGAACAAGACAAAATGCAGATGTTCAGACAGAAGGCGGACGAAGCGTATCTGGTCGGTAAAGGCCTTCCCCCCGTTCAAGCTTATCTCAATATCAACGAAATCATCCGTGTAGCTCTTGTGAGTATCTTTGTGTTATTATTGTTATCATTAACCCATAACTGCGATCAATCAGTTGCGAGTTTCGAATAAGTCATCTTGGCTCACTCACTCGTCGGCCTTTTCCGTCTCACGTTGCGCTGAAAACTCAGTGAGAGAAAACTCCGAGTGAATCTCACAGAAAGTATCAGTTTCACCATCAAACCTTGTAACAACGAATATGATCTTCACGCGTAATAAAATGTCTCCCTCTGGGAACCCATCTAACTGAATGGAAAAACTGAATCTTTCTCTCTGTCTCATCCGAGCGTGAAACGTGAGTTCTCGTATAGAATAACCCAACGCGACTGTGGCCCCGTGCTTCTTTGCAAAGTACGGGAAGATCTGCAAAACAAATGTGCCCCGAGGAATTACTGTCTCACATCCAAGGAGATCTGTTTTTGTCACTGTCTCGTTGAATACGCACAGGTTTAATTTATTTTTGTTTTCCTGAAGAAATAGAGTACTACTTCTTACCTCATCTCCGTCTTCGCTCTGGGATCTCCTCTAACTCAGGGTATTTACTCGTATTTGTGATAATAAACTTCTCTTTCCACGTATCGGGGCTTTTCGCGACCCTTCGTGTTTATACATTCAGGATTTTTCCTCATAAATGCTTCACGACAACGAAATTCTTCCGATTTAGTACCTAACACAATCCACTAGGAGGAGAAGGTGCATTTGCAGGACGTGGGCGTGGGGTTTTTACAGGTATGTTAGGTCATGAAGTACCATCCTCATTGAAATTTTCTCGCCAAAATTTTCTCTAGCATACCGTGGTTATCAGCAGAACTAAGGAAAGTGTGAGCTTGCAGGAATAGCCTCAAGCCAGAGATAACAATAATAATAATAATGACTCTGACTCTAACTCATTACTTTGAAAAACCAGGAATTCCCTTTACAGAATAGTTCTGGTAGCGTAAGGTAGGAAGAGTAATTAAAAGTTTCCACAAATAATTATCAATCCTCCCAGAAATTTCGCTCTTGGGTTACTGCGAAACGAAAAAGAAGAAATGCCGTGTCGTCATTAACACAGAACAGCGAGCAATTAAAAATGTATTTCCCACTCAGCCCCTCATCGATCTTTCAAAAAAATGTAATACTCCCTAATGAGCGCTGTCTCCTTCCCAAATAATGGAGGAGGCTTGATGTGAACCCCCATGCATATTTAACTTTAAAAGTTTGAGTTCATTTTTTGAAAATTGTCATCGTAAAAGACGGTAAATAAGGTATTTTCAGGATTTAAACAAACATTCTGAAGATTTAGTCAGAATAGCATATCTGCGGCTATAACTCCCGAACGTTGTCTATAAAATTCATATAACTCCCAGGGCGACTGCCAGGAGCAGCAATTATCATTAAAAGAAGAGGATCAGCATTCATTCTTTGCCTTATTTTCCTGGCACTAATTGGACTGATATGAATGGAAAAACCATTTTCCTTTTCTATCAAGTTACTCACTCTATATCTCTCTAGGTAGGTACCAAGTTTTGCTGTCCTCTACACTTTCGTGTTCGTTCTACCTTTTGCGCTTATAATATATATGATAATATTATTATTATTATGTATGATAATTTTACATTTTGTTGAAGTTGAACTTGTTGACTAAAACAATGGATTTTCGTAATTTTAGATGAACTTGAATTCGGATGATTGAATAAATTCGCGTACGGGTTATTCGAAGTAAATGATACTGTATCACATTAGGTAGCTATTAGTAATTATACTAGAAGGTGCTGGTGGCTGGAAGGTGGGACTGGCCATCTCCATCATTTAGGGACGGTGATAGAACACATACCCGCGTCAGAGTGTCAATATAATACCTACTGAAACTGTATGTCCCTCGGGTCCTCATCATTCCCTCATTTAATTCACCTTGTTCACGGTGGGTTTAACGGACATGATCCTGATTCACCCATGATCACTGAAAGTCTCTTTGCACTCATTTGACAGGCAACGATTGATATAATTACTCAGGCGTAAAGCAGTCCTCGGATGTTCAGTATACGATTAGTTTCCGCTCCGAAGATTTGTCGAACGGGAAAGTCGGTTTTCGCTTTACCTAATAACTCAGAAAACAGATTATCGTTGCATTACTCGTAAAAGGCCGCCGTATCCTATGAGAAGCAAGATTTTGACGTATGAACTTCCCTTGGTTACCGAACAAACAGATCAGCGCTTTTCAAAGAATATTTTCGAGCGACGTGGCGTCGCTATCACATCCTCCTTTGTGAAAGAAAAACTGGTTTTTGCTTTAGAGACTACCAACGTTTTTCATTCGCTAACGATCTTCCACCTTTCTGACGACCTGAATCGGAGAAAAAATGCGAGAATTTTATTCCACAAAGAGGATTTTTGTCGAAGATAATCAAGCTCCAAAATGTCATCATCGACCTTTTTTTCAAATATATATAAACTTTATTCATGAAAATTATTTATTCCCTCCTCTCCCAAAAAAGTTGTAAATGGCTCGCCTGAGAAAGTTTGTCTTTTTCTTCCATCAAAGTTTCTTTTCTTTCGACCTACTTCTTACCCTTCTTGAGAGATATTTATATATAAATGTATAATAGGGAGGGAAAAAATCACGAAAAAGAGACTGAAGTGTAATCCTTTATTGATTGATTGCTGGAGGGCATCGTGCCTCTCCGTTTTCAAACTTCTTGGAACTCTTGATAAGAACTTCCCCGACAAATTAATGTTTCTAGGAAGTAATAATGTCTTAAATCACTTCTCTACCTCATAGTATGTGACTATATTCCACGTATAAAGTATAATACATCTTCGAGTGCTGGAGATGTCTCTAGATTGATCCAAATGAAAATTTTGAATAGATATTTAAACAATATGTTCAAAACATCTAAATTAATGTGGTTTTGTTCCAGGAAAATGACGTCGACGCCATTCACCCTGGATACGGCTTTTTGTCGGAGAGATCGGATTTCGCTCAGGCTGTTATTGATGCGGGTATTCGTTTTATCGGGCCCTCGCCCAACGTGGTGCAAGCTATGGGTGACAAAGTTGCTGCCCGACAGGCTGCCATCGATGCCGGAGTTCCAATCGTCCCAGGTGTGTTTCAAAGGGTTACACAGGCGGTTTGTAAAAAAAAAAAAAAAATCAATGATAAAGTATCGCTCAGTTGACCTTTTTGTTTCTGAGGTGAAACGTTGTTCTGTTATAAGTAAATCCTTCATTCATAAAAGCCTTATTACGCTCAACAAATACAGTTGACCCTGTTTATCTCACCATTGTTGAAGCTATAAAGTTTAGCTCTAAAATATTTTGTTACGTGCAAAACTATTCGTTAATACTTTTTTTTTAAGTTCATCCATGTGGCACAGTCCATTGGACATTGTTCGCAGCAACAATTAGCTTGAAAATAAATGGTTGGTGGGGGGGGGGGGCAAACTCCGCTTCATATTTACATAGCCAAAATGGAGGCTAGTTTCGAATTTCAAAAACACCCCAACTCGAAGTTGCCAAGTTGCAATCCGCCCCTAAACCGTCCGTTTTGTTCTCCACAAGGTACTGATGGTCCAGTGACTACAACGCAAGAGGCAGAAGAATTCTGTCTCCAGTACGGTTTACCTGTTATCTTCAAGGCTGCTTATGGAGGAGGTGGGAGAGGAATGAGAGTGGTTCGAAAGAAAGAGGTGAGCTTGCTCGTAGCGACTCTTTCAGCAACTCAACCATAGAACATGGCTCACCAACTGTGTTTTCAGGAAGTGCGTGAAGCTTTTGAACGAGCCAGTTCCGAAGCTGCCGCCGCTTTCGGTAACGGCGCTATGTTCATCGAGAAGTTCGTCGAGCGGCCTCGTCACATTGAAGTACAACTGATCGGTGATCAGGCAGGCAACGTCGTCCATCTTTACGAAAGAGATTGCTCTGTGCAACGAAGACACCAAAAAGTCGTCGAGATGGCTCCAGCACCACATTTAGACGACAAAGTATGAGATTACACATCCTGCTGCTTTTAAATAATATCGCTATTCACTCGCTGTATCATCAAATTGGCTATTCCTAGTAAGAGCTTCAAAATTTTTCTGTTTTAGGTCCGCCAAGCGATGCTAGACAACGCGGTAAGACTAGCTAAGCACGTTAACTATTCGAATGCCGGAACCGTAGAATTCTTAGTTGACCAAGAAGGAAATTTCTATTTTATTGAAGTAAACGCGCGTCTTCAAGTTGAGCACACAGTTACTGAAGAAATTACTGGGTGAGTGTTGAATCCTTTGAGGCCTTCATGTCGTTATTCATGGCCACTACAAAATCCCTCACATTCCGACTGCCACACCTTTCAGAATTGATCTGGTACAATCCCAAATCAAAGTCGCTGAAGGTATCACTCTCCCGGAATTGGGCCTAACGCAAGAAAATATCCATAAAAATGGTTTCGCCATCCAATGCCGAGTTACGACTGAAGATCCAGCCAAAAGCTTCCAGCCCGATACAGGAAGGATTGAGGTGAGTAGTTCCGAGAAATTGCACGACTCACGAGTGCATTGCGATTCGTTGGTTGTTATAGTCAGGGCCTGCGCCTCTCTATTCTGACTCGCTTGTAACGAAAGAGGTCTACGTCTTAAGCGAAATAAACGGGTGACAGCTTCCTTTATGCTCCAACTGCCTGTCACTTCGATATCGCTATCGATTCACTGCTCTTGGCATTGTCTTTCTGAAAATTGCCATTGAAATGGACCATTCGACAAAAGAAACGACCTGAGGGCATTTGAATGCTCCAGCTCTAGTTTATTTATTTATTTTTTTTTTTTTTTTTTTTTTTTTTTTTTTTTTTTTTTTACGTACTGAGAGACATACGAGTATTACATTTAGCTTGGGGTCAAATGAGGAGATGTTGTGTCAATATATCTACCTATCTACCTTAAAATAATAGGAAAGATTACCTTATTATTATTTCCTGAGAAAATAACATAAAATTGTATTTTGAGTGGAACAAAAAAAAATCACTTAACTTCAACCCCATTTTGTGCGCTCTAGGTTATAGTACATGATGTGGTGTGCTCGTGAACACTTTCAAATCATTACATTATGTTTTTCAGGTCTTCAGGACCGGGGAAGGTATGGGAATCCGATTGGACAGCGCGGCCGCTTTCCCAGGAGCGGTGATTTCCCCGTACTATGACTCGTTGCTCGTGAAGGTGATTTCCCACGCTACGGATCTACACTCGTCGTGCGCCAAACTCGCTCGTGCTCTTCGTGAATTTCGAGTTCGAGGCGTTAAGGTTCGTATAAATATCATTATGGAGAATTTCGATGCTCTGACGTTCCATCGATGACAACCCGCATTTATTCGTGCGTACGATTTCAGACCAACATCCCTTTCCTCTTGAATGTACTTGAGGATCAGAAATTCATCAGTGGAGCAGTCGATACGTACTTTATCGACGAGAATCCACAACTGTTCTCCCTTCAAAGGACGCAAAACAGGGCTCAAAAACTTCTTAATTATCTCGGGAACGTTCTGGTCAACGGACCGTCGACACCTCTTGCCACGAATCTCAAGCCAGCTGACATCAGGCCCACCGTACCCCCCGCTTCCAGCAGGTAAAACATTCTACTCTTGGCTCTCACTGATAAAGCATTTGTTTGGTTTTCAAAGACGAGACTGCTTGGGTTCTACTACTGGCAAAGGTTATTGATTGCTGAGTAACATTGTTTGGATTTTAATCAATTAACAAGTACATAGGCGTCCTAATTGAATGTGGATGCTTCAATTGAGATTATCCAATTTAAAAGAAATCTCTTTCGCAAAAAAAAAAAGTTATTTTATAACCTCTGGATTCAATGCTTTCCTTGTTAATTCAAATTTGAGGTATAAATCCCAGATTTTTCTTGATTTCCAAACTTGAATTGTCCCTCTGCCTTGCTCAAGACGACTGAATTTAGTCAGAGAGTTTGTATCAGCTATGGCAAACAGACAAATGGGAGGTTTAATGAATGGGAATAATTAAATTTCGACCTTGGTAGCAATCCTTTTACCAAGCTGTAGACGATGTATTGCCTTCTGGAGGGCCTGAAACCCAAAACTACAGCTAATCAATAAAATATGCAGTCCACAATTTATCGACCAACATTGGGCATTTCATAAATATCTTATATTGGGTTGCATAAATGCCCAACTAAAACTTTGTGTTCAAAATTTTGAGACGCTGTCCGCCTATTTATTTGTCCTAGGTGTGCTCATGTGATGACATACCTACTTGTTCTGAGAATTTCCCCTCGAGCATTTTGTTTTTCTTCGGAAAAAACCTCATTAGTGATCGGTTTGGCGAGGTTCTGTACCTCTAACGGGAACCCAATTGAAAACGATTTTTTTTTTTTTTTTTTTTTTTTTTTTTTTTTTTTATGGGGAAACATAATTTTATGGGAAAAGACCCCTGTGGTAATCGAATACAATTTTCCAGATTTTCCCTCTTAAACAATAGTATTCTTGGATCGATATAAACAATCGATTACCCCAGCGGTGGTGGAGTTTCATTTTGAGGTTTTGATTGGCTAATGGCTGCTCATCTTTGTTGCTTCTGCTCCGAATTTTCCCTCCGATTTATGCAGGATTTTGACATTACTTACGTGGTTGCAGTTCTTGGAG
>CM033999.1:31882631-31970662 GCA_019603395.1 Cyrtorhinus lividipennis
CAGACAATTCAGATTATTCTCTCATACTAATCAACACCAGCATAACAGTCAGCCCAACAGGCAGCAGCGGATCTGTTTTACAACTACTCTGATTTTGTAGATAAAGCAAAATAGTTTATATTGCCACACTTTTTTAAAACATTATTTACCGTCACGTATTGAATGATTAATTTGTAGCAAAATCTTGTGGTATGTCACACCAATTTTTGGAAATTTTATATCTACCTACTTGGCATTGACATTCATCTCTGGTATTCCTGCACATCTATTTACAAATATGTTGAAAGTTGTGAAACCGCAATTCGCTGATCAGATTGGTGAGCGAGAATGAATTTCGCTTCAGCAACCTTGATTTGACCCATTTCCCTCTGACCTTGCCCTTTATCTTCTTTCTAATTAGGCATACCGCAGCCGTTAAAAGTAATAAAACTTCTTTATCCGTCTCGATGAAACAATTACCGCCGCAACAACCCCCACACTTGCACAAACACGACTGAACGTGTGATCGAGCTTGCGCCAGTTACGTGAACGTGTAAACCGGCCGTTAGTTATGAGATGGCCCAACGACGCCATCGTCGTGACGTTCTAACGACAAAAGTGCTCGCCCACTACACCAGATATTTAAGGTAAGACTGACCTAAGTCTCTAAGTTAGATTGAATAACGGGACCAACTCTACACATTTACATTCAACATTCATTTGGTTCGCCGGCTGACAGGAGGCTCAACTAGCTGAAAACTATCAACTTAATAGAGGTGATAGGGCTGTGGGCTACACTGTTTCCCTCTAGGGTGTTACAATTCAATTAATCTTGTATTCTCTTTGTAAATACAGAGAGAATTGATTAAATGAAGCACCAGCTCAAACACGTCAGGCAGACGTATCTGTCTGGTCTGTCTCTACTCTCTTCCAATGGCAGCCGAGCAAAAGACCAACTGAACAACTAAAAATTCACCGATGGTAGATGGTAAAAGACACCTAGAGGAGGGGTTATAAGGAACACTAAATTCTACCTTCCAGCAATTAAAGTACTGACTCAGTAGATGAAGATTTCGAGGCTCTTCATGAAATGATGGAGACAAGCGTTTACTGCATGTCCTGTGGGAATTTCTCTTTCAATGTAAATATTTCTTCAATAATAAATGCTTCTCAAAACATAGCACCATTTAGTAAACATAGGTTTATTATTCAGGGTATGGAGCAAAAACGTCATCCCAGAGCTCTAATGCTGCCAGACAGGCAGCGGGAGCCGAAGGTTTTACAGACAGATCGGCTAAAAGTTTAGGTCCTGTTCCTAAAGAATTCAGTTTCGACACATGAACGATCTAAATGTGACGCTGAATCAATTTTAGGAGGGGTCGCTTGCCAGATGAGAGCAAAGCACGACATTCTCTGGCCCAAATTGCCATCAGGACGGGCATAGGAGTGGCTGTTAACGGTCTCATAGTCCGCAGGAAGGCATCAGCGAATCAATTAAACAAATCTGCTTCAAAAGGCCTTTCAAAAGCGCATAAGTATTTCTGGGTTCTGCAAACGTCTTCCACCACTTTATCAACTTATTTCCCAGAAAGAAAAACCATAATTTTAATCAATCCGTTCGGTTTTGAGAGGCAAGAAACAGGGCCGCGAACTTAAACACATGCCTCATCAGTCTGAACTTGGTGTAAGAAGGATTTCCTTGAGGTTTCTTCACAATGGATTGGATAATATTCGTGTGTCTAACGTTGAATGTGAAGCCACGGCATGGGTGTTTCACACCGATCGAAGCATGTCAAATGCGAGGGAAAAGGACGACAGCTTCCGTAACCGCAGTAGCCACCACGCATCCTACTTTGGACCGCTCGATACTCTCAGGACAAATCAATAAGTGACCCGCGTACCAGCATTCTCGATAAAACGTACAAATCGATCGACTTCTAAAACACTGCAAACCAAAACCGATTTTACACGACGCGAAAACTCATCAACACACGTATCGGCCACGAATCTCTTTTCTAAAATCTCGTTTTCACTTTTCACGTCAAAAAAATAAAATGACTGATACGATTTGTCTTTTACCGCTACTTACATGATAGGGTATATGTACAGGAGAGGCTTGAGCTATACAAACATTCCTATTTACATCAAAATAACGATTCTATCATTCTCCGTATTCTTCACAAATTTGGCATTTGAACCGAACGAGGTTTTTTAGTTTTCTTTTCTCTTCGTATTACTCTTGGCCGAATCCTTCGGTTTCTTCGATGGCGTAGTTTAATTTTTCGACGAGTTGGTCGTAGGATTTGTAGGGCGGAAGGTCGAGACGGTTGAAGCACGTGTGAGACCGCGGGAGCCAAGTTTCTTTGCCAACTTTCTCGATGCAGAATCTTTGCGGACCGTTCGAACCTGAAACAGGGGGTAAATTTGAAGCGCCCAGTTCAATATCAGTTATACAATGAAGCTGCAGGACTGACGGCTGACGGACACATTGGTACGTAGAAATTATTGGGCACTTCGAGGCGTGCTAGAAAAGTAGTTATGACCTCCCCTCCCTCGACCTCGCTTTATAAAAGAGTAAAATATCGCTATAATCGGAGCTGCCATATCCTGGAAACTCATTCCCCGTTCAGCGACGGAAGTTGAGTCGGAATGATGCACCGGAAGAAAATATCTAATCCCCTTTTGTGAATGTAGCTAGGATAGGCAACGTCCTAATGTTGACAAAAGTTGCACAACAGGCCGGTTTGACCCACTTCTTTGGCTATGTGTCGTCTTCAATTGGCAGAATGGGCTGGAAGTATACGTAAAAACATTTGATTTGATACAGTGGATAGGTGTGTGACTAGATTTAATTCAAGGAAGTCGAATTATATTATTAATCATCATTTCAGGTTATTTTTAATTTTCTAAAAAATCACAGCGGCGTTGACTGATCAGGGAAGAGGAATCACAGTGCAGAGTACCGTAAAAGGGTTCAACTACTGCGGAGTTTTCACATTATTTCTGATCTTAAATCATGGCCAGATTTCGCTCATTTTCTCAACTCCAGCTCGGCCAATGATTGTCGGCCACTGGAAAATGATTACGCGAGATCGATTCAGAGACGTGTGATTTGAACTCTTTGGAAACTATTGAATTGTGGTCAAATTTCACCCAATTAATTCCCTAAAGCTCCTTTGTTAAGCATACTTTTCACATTCTAAACGTTAGAGCGATCGACTGATCGTGCAAAAATATGAAAGCTACTTATCGCATGTGTCCTTAGAAATTCAAGATAAGAAAAAACAGAGAAATATACATAGATGCGGAGCTAAGTTAGGTGTAATATCTAATTGCTTTCGAGGAGGCAAAAACACCAAAAATCGGACTGAGTTGACTCACCCATGAGCTCAGCAAAACCACCAACAGGAACGCGGCAAGTGCCGGTCACAAATTGCAGTAACCGGGCCCTCTTCTCGGAATCTGTTTGCCGTACAAACTGAAACAAAACAATCAAATTATTTTGTGTTGTACGAAAGAATACGGCGATCTAAGCATAATTCAAGTGGCACGGTAGGTCCAGTACAAGTCGCCTTTGTACAGTATAACAAAACCAGCAATCGTAAGCGGGGAAACAGGTGCATGTTTACCTCTTCCAGCTACATATTGCAAGTCATGTAGGCAATATGTAGCGAGAAGATGTGCCTACGAGTGGAATTGGGACACTTTGACATACGGTAGGCATTGTTTCCGCAATGTTGTTCCGACTAGATCCCTAAATATTTCGCAAATCGTAACTGCATTCGGTGATAAATTGTTGAAGGGCAATCCACACCCCACCTAACAACGTCAATCTTTGACAAAAGTAAGCCGAAAACACCTACCGAGTGTTCAATCTTTGATTTCCTTAAAACCCACTTCCTAGTTCCGGTTGATTTTGTGGTTGAAATAGAGTTTCTATAAGTATAAAACTCATATTACACGCTCTAGAGAGGGGAACAAGATTCAAACTGTGGTTGTACCCAGTTTCCACAGTTATTTTGATCAAGTTCCCTTCAATTCGCTAATTATATCGGAGTTGGTCGCTCGTATAGTTCCCAATGTTGGAAAATCTTACCTGCCAAAACCAGGCGACTTGTTTACTGTTTCGAGTATAATGTCGATAAATTGTATTCCGTTGCCAATCGTCGACGTCGACTTCCTGCATTCCGCACAGCATCAGCTCCAATTCTCTTTCGTCGAAATATTTGAGCCACTCGAGAGGTACAACTTCGTTGAATCCGTCCAAGAAAGCTTTGGTTTGATCTTCTATCCCTCGAGTCATCCTCCATTCGGTCATTAACCTGGAAAGACGCAGCAATGTTCAGCGCTTGGTGGGTTTATGTGTAGAACAATCCACTCTTTAATAAGTACTCCAAGTATATGCTTCTTCACAAGGACGCTGTTATGAGATCCCCAGAAACTGAATCAAAACTTATTTTCTAAATTTCAAACAAATTTAGTAATGTATGGAATATATTCCTCAAATTTATGCGCGGATTCCTCAGATACGGGCAAGTATTTCCAAGTTATTAAAATAATCTCGCAAAATAGCTGGAAAACGTTATTGGACACGGTGCAGAACAATTATTTAATCTATTTAACAATTAATTTTTGGTGAAGATAAATCACAAGAAGTAGGTAGGTAGGTAAGGAGGTAGTCGCTTACCTAAGATACTCTTCTTTGTTGGTCTCATCGACTCGAATTTTATCCCCCGCCTCCTTGAGCTCGTGGTGAATTACTTGGCCTAACACTTCAAAATCGACGGAAAAGTACATTTCGAGAGCGCATTCGTCGATGTTGTTTTCTCGAATCCAGACGAGGGAATTGTAAAATTCAGGGTCGATGGACTCAATATCTTTCATCGTGAGCTTTTTATTCAACATCCGTTTGTAGAAGGGCATCGTGAAACCCGAATAGATGAATCTGCCGTGGTAAAGTGCCTGTTTGAAAAGAGAAACAATTTTGATTATAGTTTTGAATGAATATAATGATGAGTCAAAATTGAGCAAAGCAGATTCTACCAAAGAAACTGAACAGATAGCTTCATTACAACCGGTTGGTTTGTATTTACCAAAAAATATCGTACAAAGCGGTTCAATGGTGCTCCCTCAATGGTGAAGAGGGGAAGAGGATGAATCTTACCATAGCTATGAAACGTCCGATGAACTTGAAATACAGTAAGTGATCAGGATTAACGTAGGAGGCCGGATTGATCTGTAGACTGTAATTATTCTTGTTGGCGTATTCAAATAAGCAGTACATCGGGTTGAGCACTTCGTGGGATAGTAAGAAGAACCATTCCCTGAAAAACAGAAATGTAGAAATGTCAATGTCAACATGACGGGAAAAAATGTGATGGTAAAGGGTTTGTAAAGAATATAAGTTTCACAAGTATTGTTGTTATGATTTAAATAATTTCCTTTTTTATTCCTTTTAAAAATTTGTGTTTAGGAGACCCTGAAGGGGCTAGTCAACTGTCCTTGCTGGGCACCATGGACAATTGACCTGTAAATACCAGCAATGTGTTCAAAAATATAATTAAATTGGTGATACGAGATTTTTTTTAATTGAATAAATATTTGATGAACATGGTCGTACATATAGAAATCATGAACAGCTTATAGGGCCTTACCGAGACACACCGCCATAGTCCAGCCCTTCTTCTCCCCTAAAGATGATGTACAACCTTCGCCTCAGCTCGTAGGCCGGTAGCCTCATCACTTGATGGTAGGAATCTTCGAACAACGTCTGCCGAGTGACGGTGATTTTGATATGCGACGGAAGAACATTGCTCTGACACAAATATCGGAATTGAGACAATTTCCATCTAAAAGACCTTTCGTAAGCTCGCGGGACGCCGTACACGCCTTTTGGCCTGCGAAAAGAGAACCATAGGGATAGAATAAAGCTTTGAAGTTTCCGACGTTAGTAAGACGATGCCCATGCGGTATTATTCATCAGTACGGCAATAGCATTCACAAAATGTGACCAAAAACTATAACTTCACGGTTAAAAGATCAAAAAGAGCAGGAGTTTTCAAACCGGGAAACCTCTTTTGGGGCCACTCCGTCTGAGAAAATTATGTGTTTTACAGTAAATTATCACAAGCCCGATAGTTGAGATTGAATCAACGAACGCCATTGGCACCAGTCATAAGGGAATATTATGTATGTGCGCATGAAAATGAGGACAATTCCTACACAGTCTTAACTTCGGATAGAGAAAAACGCTACAACTACAGGGTCCTCACAAAGCATGATTATTACATCAGTTCAAATTTGCTGTATGAAAACTGATAACTGCAACAAAGTAAGGGGCAAGTAACTCAGTCGAAGAATGATACTATGTGATTTCTCTCAATTCTAAACAAATTCATAATCTTGGAGGAAATGCTAGACCAGAGAGCTTCTATTAATTATAGCGCAAGATTAGAGAGGAGCAGGTGAAGTGGAGAGGGACTAAGGGGAGAAGGGGGTACCAAATGGCAAAATAGGTGGGGGGGGGGGGTGTTGATACAGATTCCACAACAAAATAATGCTAATCTTACAGGAGCAAAGCGTCGAAAAAACCTCGAATTCAAACCAGGATTCGCCTAATCCCACCCCAAAAACCAATTTATTGGAAATGGAAATTAAAGGATTGAAAACATCTGGACTTGTTTCCAAACTTCCAAGAGATAACAATTTTTTCTATTATTTTATAGTAACAACTATGAGAAAATCGATTGACACGGATAACGTCAGAGGATTGAATCGATCCAAATCTACAATATGTTAGTTAACACAGTACATGATCAGTATAAAGATCTGCTGAGTATTGACAATACGCAATAATTCATTCCAGAACAGTTTGAGAACCCCTGCCCTAGAGAATGTCAAGAGCTGTAATAAGTACAATTCTTTCTTTTCGTAGTCAATAGAGGGCATTAAAAATGTTCCTCCAACCCATTTTTACAAGATAAATAGTTTTTGAGGGATGAGGAAACCCAAATAAGACAAACTCAGGGAGATAAAGCAGAAAGAACTGTACGTAACTAGAATGAAATAATCAGTGAAACATGCAAAATTAAGATCAACAAAAAATTCTTACAAAGAGGAATCATGCACTTCACCGTTATTCTCACTCCTGCAAGAAATAGAAAACATTAGATCAAACCCCAAACTAAAATGCAAGCAAAATCAGAAGAAGCAGCAAAATCGTATGAGCGACTTAATTTTGTCCTCATGTAACTGAAGCGACCAAGGTGTAGGAGGTGATGGTTTGAGAGGGAAAGAGGTTAGGTCGAATCGTATAGGTTGAAAAAGGCGTAGATTTTCAGGTGGTAGAGAGGTGCGGATCCCACATAATTGGGTGCCTATTTGGAACAGCGTTGGGTATCAAGGATCTTATATTAATTATCAACCTTTGGGCAGGTTATTTGATGGTACATAACTTGTGGCAGATTCTGAGGCTGTTTGAGAGCATCAGTTACGCCAGGGATTTACCATCATTTGGGCTAAGGGCCGAAAACCCGATTAAGACCTCGTTTGAAAATTCTTATAATACTAGCACCTTTTAGTACACGATTTCCTACCCGCCATATTCAATAAATCCGTGAAGGGAATCTATGAAATATAATTGCCAAAGTTTGATGCGACGATGTAGTATCAGTATCAATACATAATAATGTGGTCGTAAAGACAATATTAATTTCTCAAAGAATTTCCTCATCCGTGGAATCTTCCGTTACGTTCAGGTAGATGGTGTGCTCACCAAACCCGGACGTGCAGATTCAATATTTGAGTTACTGGGACTATTTTAATTTGGGGCAAACGACATTCCGTAGAGCGTCAAGGAAGTCATAGATTGATTTTATTCAGATGTGCATGAAAGCTACCAAAAAATAGGACTATTTATAACAACAATGACATGATGGAGAGGTTGGTACTTTACTATTACTCTCATCCTGCCTTAACTTTGTCTTACTTACAAACGTAACTTTTTCTGATAAAAAATCTATAGCAGTTGGCAGCCATCTTGGAACACGATGGACGAGTGAACGTTGATTTGGTGTGTCACTCGGGTAAGAGTTTATTGTTGCCCGATGGATCATACAACAGTAGTTGAGGGCAGTTTGGGAGAACTGTTGTTGTCGAAGCGAATCGCCATCTTTAGTAGAAAACTATCGGGTAAAGTGAATATGCCGTTATGGTTATGGCAAGAAGTCTGAGTTGCCCTCAAACTGTCACACCTTTGACAACTTAGGGGTGGCAGGAACCATTTAGCAACCGTGGGCTTGTAATAAAGAGGCCGGCAAGTCTAATTCTACTCAGTCGAAAGGCGGGATGAATTAAAATTAGTAGTTGCAAGGGGGTATATGTATCAGCGCGATGGGACCCCGAAACCATTGAAAGGCCTTGTTGGGCCGTTCAGTATCAATCGGGTGAACAAGGAAGGTAAGTAACATCCTGATAATAAAATACAAAATGAGTGGATACGTTACCCTTTGGGAGCTCCTGGACGGGGGTCTTGAAACGTGGTGGTTCGGGTATTGTGGTCCACAAAATATCGGACGCCCTCTTCCGTCAGGCGGATTTCCCAGCCGGGTGGTAACGGAGGCTCGTCGGATCCAACTTCTTGGCTGTGGACAGAATGCACAGATATTACAGGAATGTAGGACAGAAGGACATTGAGTATGCGGTCTGATATGGAAATTCCTCCATTTTCAGGCGAAAGAAATGGAGAAAAAGCTCCCTAGTACCGCAAAGAAAACGTGTTAGGTGTAATTCGAGTTGATAGTAGAGAAAGAAGTGTCACTTTCGTATTTTTCTTGTACATCACGGAGCAAAGATAAGTAAATTTATTTCAATAGTAAATGATTTTTTCGAATTCATTTGCATCAACTTCTACCCGGCCAACAACAATGGGCAAATCCTTGTGTTACATAGATCCTTTCTCGGTGAGGTGGATAAAAACTGGATTAAAACAACGTTTCTAGAGGCAATTTTACCCTTGAGTTCGAGGATCTTCCCATTGCGTAGTTCGGTTCTTGTGATTAACAAAATACACTCGACCGTCGGGTTGAACTCTCTTCTCCCAGCCAGAAGGCAGTGGGCCGAGGGCCTCTTCTTCTTCTGTAGTAGCAGTCGCAGCAGCTCCACCCTGGAAAAAGCAAATATTTGAGTTAGGGAGATGATTCCCTCAGTTCGCTTTTTTCACATCATCGAAATGAATGAGTCAGTGCTACCGAGAAAAATGGGATCGAATTTCAATCAAAACTTTGAATTGTGGCAGTTTGAAGAGATTCGTGTCGATGCACGAGCTGAGTAAACGGCCACAGGAGGCTTACAGCAGTTAGTAAACAGTAAATTGATAAACGAAATTGATCCCAAACTAACGCTCAATAATCGCTGTAACAGGGAAATAAGGTCACATAGGCAGAAAACACACCACGAAGCCTCTGGTAGTGCCATATGTATTGGCAAATCGATCACCATACAAAAAGGAGCGATATGATCCCAAATGAGATGTAGCTTGGTGCAAGCAACATCCTGTTTTAATAATTACGTACACACAGTGTAAATAACCGCTCACTAACAATTAAAGTCTTAGTGAGCACGAAAATATGTTAGAAGAAATTAACCAACCTGAGCAGCCGGAGGGTAGAGAAACCTTTGGTTCCCTTCGCGGACCACGTGTTGCCGCTCACCCTGCCAATGCTGGAAATGTTGAAGCCGCTCGGAATTGGGTCTCTGCCAAGTTGTCGTCCTTGTGTTGTGATCGACGTAATAAATACGACCACGAGGGTCACGTCGCATCTCCCATCCTTTTGGCAAAGCTTGCGGCCGCTCCCACGACGTTGAGCGGGAATTGTGATCGACGTAGTAGCGCCGACCGTATACATCGTAGCGCATTTCCCAACTTGAAGTGGAAAATAAGAAAAGTGAGCCTAATGGAATAGCGTAGTGAAAGTAAAGGGGTCTGATTTTGACTTACCCAGCAGGCAACGGTTCTTCTTGGACAACTCCACCAGCTGCTCCAGCACGTGCGTCACCTGCAGCGGCGCCGTTTATTGCGGGTGTTCCTGGGACGGCCCCGTTCGCTACAGGAGAAGCAGCACCACCCGAGGCAGCACCTCCATTGTTGGCCGGGGTGGCCACTGTGAAATAGGCAACACAAAAATTCAATACTATTAAGCGGTTCACTCAAATACATGCCCTGAAATGAGAAAATTTTACGGGTGATAACGATTCACTCAGATTTTCCATCGTCCCATTTATATTAAGTGAATTACCTGCGGAACTATGAGGTGTTTGAGGGCCTGGTACCGCTCCTGTGCTGATGTTGATGCTGGTGGTTGCTTGTATGTTTGTGGCAGTCTCAGGAGGTCTGCTCCTCGCCCTCACTCCGCTGTTCAACACCCCTCTCGAATCGGCCGTTTGATTACTGTGCTCAACTGCAATGAAAAATCAACGTCAGCGCAAGAAATCTATCGATGCCTCGAGTCAAACTTGACGAACAACGTACGTGCTATGTGAGCGAGGGTGCTGTGCAGTTCAGTCTGAGCGAGTGGCGGCAAGTGGAGGATGTTCTCGACTTTCATCCCATGAAGCAGCGCGATCAGCTCACCCACTTTGACGCGGCCGTCGTGTTTGTCGCTTATGAGGTCCATCGTCAACTCCAAATGTTCGCATTTCCCGTTGAAGTGAATCAACACTTCGTACAAACTGAGGCGTTTTTCGCCGACGATGCTGTCTTTGCGGAACGTACTGTGATTGAGGAGGCGGAAGTGAAGGAACGAGTAGGGCGTGACCAGCCTGCAGGGTGAACAATGAAAGATTATATTGAGTCTTGACAGGGCATAAACTACCTTATTAATTTATTATTTTTTGGTATGGGTTGATTTTTCATATTGGAGGATGATTTTCATTGACTAAAGCATACTCATGGAAACATGCTGCACTTCTTCACTCCTGCGGCCACAATTCGCACACATAATCACACATTTAGCAAGAAGGATCAGGTAGGGGTTTCAAAATGGTCACATTTATCCTCTCCATACAATTCTTTTTACCTTAGTGATAATACAAAATTACAGAGGTTGAATGGTTATTCATTTGTGCTCCCTTTTGTGAATAAGTGGAGAGGTTACTTGGAATTTTTAATGTAAGTAGAGGAGGAATATGACCAACTTGAAACCCTGTAAGCTGCTTCCTGCTTCATTGTTCAATGTGTTGATGTGTGCGGTGATGTGGGTAGGGCCCTCCCCAAGGAGACACAGTGCTATGAATTTTCCATGAATATAATAAAAAAGCAAATGAAAGCTCGGCTTATTTGAAAATCGCCCTCAACAGTGCTTTATTTTACTTTTTTAAGATACAATTGTCGAGGGAGATTGAGATTTTAGTCAGATTGTATTCTCTAAAACAAAATGTTTACTTGAAATAAATAATTTCACCGGTTCAAAAGATTAATAAAAATGTCGAAAGATATATTAAAAAATTACAGCATTCTAAATCCGAAACGGCTGCTTTCATATGTATGCACCGTTCTATCCATTCATGTGAGCAAAGAACAAACTGATGAGTAACAAAATGACTAACAAAATGAATTCAGATATCAGCCTTTAATTTCAGATATCGCACAATCGGAAAAACGATTTTTTTCACACGACATATTCGGGAAAATACCGTTAAAACTTTGAAAAAGAACCAGTTGGAACGTTAAATTAATATTGTATGCCTAATGCAGTGTATATTCTGTACCCGATTGCAATACAAAAATGATAAATAATTTTTTAAAAACTCACAGCGTAAATTCCTCGTTCCATTTCGGTTGATAGGTACATTTGACAACTTCGGTCTTCCTCGGGTTCCTCTCATCGACCAAGATCTCGACGTAGGGATTTGGCTTGAGAAAGCTAGTGCCTACTCGTAGATGGGCGCACTCAACTGCAACAGAACATTAGAGTCAATATTGTTTTGAATTTGTTTAGGGAAGAGCTACATGCAACTGGTAAGGGTAAAAGGAGTGTTGACATGGACAGTGGCAGGTACTCACTAAGGACAAAAGCAAAGTTAGGAGTGGGGCACACTATATTCAAGAATGAAAATATTTTATCATTGACTTCTTATTAGTATGTTAAACTTGCATTAACTGGAAAATTATTGACCGTTATCCCTCTTTAAAACAGCAGATTACAACGCTATCTATCACAAGAACCACGCATAACGCTGGCGACAGCAACGCTCGAATGGTGTCTGGAATTTCTTAATTATTACTGTTAAATTGTAAAAAACGGCAAACCGTCCCCACCTTTTTCAAATATTTTTATACCAAGGCTTCGTAAATTAGGTACTGATATAACTGAAATCTTCTAACACGATGGAAAACCCCATTGGTGTTCAAATCATCCCGTTGTGGTCAAATATTCGTGAATTTCGAGGACGCGCTCTACAGCGCCTGAAAACTGAATGGCCTCTCAGGTATTAGACTTTCAAATACGGCGTTTGCTCCTCCTCAAAATTCATGAGGCCAGTGACAACAACTTGTTTGTCTGAAGGAGTAGACTGGTTGCTGTGTAGAGTTCTATAGGTATATGAAGGATAGAGAGGCAAAATGCCTTCACGACCACTCGGTCAAGGGCTGTTCCTCTATAAGTGTCCTGGAGAACACAGTTTTGGACAGAAAATATAATTTTCTGATCAAAAATTAATAGTTTTTTTTTTTTTTTAAACCGATGATATGGGGGTATTAATAATGAAGCCCAAGGTTGTATTGGGGTATCCCTTCCTTTTTATCTAACGAGTATTTCCAGCTCGCTAAAAAGCACTGTAATATCATGAGTCATTTGAGCAACCCATGCAGCAGGCAGACAGACCTCCTTGCTGTACTTGTGCTACAGCTGCGTTATAGCTGCATCGCACCCTATTTTCTCTTTGATAACAATATCGACATCCTACTCAACACATTTTTGCATGAGACGGAACTACCTACGAAAGTTCTTTTATTATTCAGCACCTTCGAGCCAATCGCTAAGGTCATCTAAGGTCGCTCACGCGTGATGACAGCCAATGAAGCCCCCAACATCGTCATTTACTTAATTACATATCACCTCGGAAAACTAAACCTTTGGGTAAGAAAAAAAAAGATTTAGGCATAATTTTGTGGAACGGCCAGTTTAAAGTAATGAGAGACGGACCCTATAACTCATGTGCATGTATACACAAAAGGCAGCATATTTATAAATTATTGATTGAAAAAAAGAAGATTGTTTTAGTATTTTAACGTTTCTGCAACGCACTGTCTAAGGTATAATCAAGAGCTATTTAATTTTCAACCATAATCATTCAACTACAACATAAGAACTACATATTTTTTCAAAATTATAGGTTGGAAGACTCCTGAAACTGTTCTCGGGAATGTAGTGCGTGTATTGCAGCATGGAGTCGGTTTTCTATCTGAATACAAGTAGGAACATAAGCAGCTGATTCCATTGGAATCAGAAGACCTATTCAAAATGACCAACATCTACGATTCCCACAATTTTGTAGAAACTATTATTAGAACATGATGGTTATCGACACGCGTGACGAAAGTTCAGCATCGCATCAAGTATACAAGTATTTATAATTTGAATAATAAAACCTTATGTCAAATTCTCCGATAACTAATTTTACGTGACGTTAGGCTATTGCTTGCCCCTTACCGAACACATCGTAATCACAAATGACGATCGAATTTAAAGTAATTTGATTGAGTAATTATAATGGGATATGTGTGAACGGTGTCTGACGTTCTACTTGCTGAGCAGTTAGAACGGTACATTATTATAATGTACGTACCTAAATCAGGGGCTCTGCAGTTTCATGGTCGAACGAGTAAGGTCTTGCGCAAGAGCTCGAATGATACAATCGTAATAAATTACCCGAAAAATTCTCGAGTGTCTTTGAGCAGGAAGAGATTTCACAAAATGACAACATATCCTTTGACAAGGAATGGAGAGCTAAACGAGGGTAAACGTAGGTTAAAAGAAAGAAATTGTCTGAGCCTAAATATGAAGAGGACTGAGATGAAACGATGCAACTGCTTGTACCGATATAAACAATAATTGAATAATTTAGAGTTCTTACTTGTGACGCTGAGTTGATAATAATTCGAATGACTCTGCTGTTCAGCCATTCTCAGAGACGATGGTGTAAACGCTATCGTAGACTACGAAAAGCAGATCAGCGATGCCATCCTGAGTCGATTCTACGAATAATTTTCCGTAAGCATCAGTCAACGATTTACTCCACAATAGGAGCTTAGAAATAAACCGAAGAACAACGTTGAATTCTTACTCGAGAGAAGGAGGCGGAGATTAGCTAGAGACTGGATGTTCAAGATACGCCCTCAGTATATATGATAAACAAGAAACGAAATGATATGCGAACAATTGCATCACGAAGACAACAATCACAATTTACACCTCGCCATTTAGAACAGTTAATCAAATTTCGAACGGCACTGCACTAAATTTTAAGAGAGAAACAATAAAACTCCTTATCAACTAATAACAGAGCTCAGCCATTTGTAATTTCACCTCCATTTCACAAGAGTGAAATCTGCGGAGCGAAGCTGCCAACAAAACAACTCCAACGAATGACGCACGATGAGAAAATAAGGATACGAGTTATTTTGGCTTACGATTCAGGTGTGTCAGGTTATTCTGAAAGCGAAGGTATCGGAACAGCCGCTATTCCTTGTTGACTCTTGATTGTAGCCGCTTGCGTTTGTGCAACGAAATTCAGTTTTCAAGTTTACAGAAGTGTAGAAACTGGATTACCTTTCATAAAAAATACTACAGCCGAACCGTAAGATGGTGAGTTGGTGAAATCGTCTTACTCTTTGATTATAATTAAACTCAGTTTTGAGAGATTCTTCTAATATTACGATTTCTAAAGTAATTGCAACCGGGAAAGCGTTAAATGAAGTACTCATACCGGTGTGGTGCCCTTCTGAAGTAAACACGGCGTCCTATCTTGGGCTACACCAAGGCAGATAAATATTTGGGTGTCTGGACGTGAAACTGCAGGTCTTGTGTTGATGGCAATCACTGAACGGTGCCATAGTTTAATTTCAAGTTGGAGGCATGAAATATTGGGCCCAAAGGGAAACTAGATTAGACGTTCGTTTTACAACCATAGGCGGTGATTGTGGCCGACGCTGCTGGATCTAGGTCTGCTATCTTGTGGCCTGTCGTACCAAGAGTGGTCCTTCGGCCGCAAGGCAGTATGCGCATGCAGCACCCGTTACTCGCTCTCGAGTGCTCCATCTCCTTGGTGATGGAAGGATTGGTCGTTTCCAGCTTCCTGGCATTCTGTTCACGTTCTACCTCCCAATTCCCGCATTCAAATGTGCGGAAAACGCTGTCCTCGACGTAGCGCAGTTTGTTGAGTCTGCAATGCGCATCCTGTAGAGGTACTGGTAGAACTGCCCGTGGCCAGAGGGAAATTGCCTCACATGATAGTTGACCCCCTTTGTTTCATCTCTAGCCAGGGACGTATGTTGGGCACAACTCCAGCTGTCCATCTCCCTCTCGTTTCCAGCGACCAGATTTCCTGCCACTGACCAATCGTATATTTCCGAAGTCTCTCCTCCCGTAGCTCGTATATTCCCTTTCCCTCACTAGCCTTTGGTATCCCATCAACAGGAGCACCGCCTATTTCTGTTCCGCTCCATAGGCACTCACGATTCGGGGGGCCCCTTTTCATTGTTCAACAATCCTTTTTCGGAGGCTTTTTACATTCAATGCGTCTGCCCATATTTCTGCTCCATACAGCAGAATGGTATGGTGATATTAACAAAATTTCTAAATCAGAGAAACCCTCATAAAAATTTGATCAATCAAGAGAAATGTCCATAAAACGCCGAAATTCCCCATACAGTTCAAAAATGTCGATCTATCACTAAAAGAAGGTCTTCACCATGACAGGCCATTTCCCCAATGTTCCAACATAATGAGCTATTCCTTCAAAGTTGCGATGATGAGCGCCTATGAGCAGTTCTACATATTTTTATTAGCCATAACTGGAATATACCTACCTCTCGGAGGTTAGAGACTACAGCTACCTTCAATCTGGATATAACCATGCATTTCCATGCCTTCCCCCGGGATAATGAATTTCTTTCTTTATTATAGTTACCGCTATCACTGCTTCGGACTGCGCAAAACCACCCTATGGTAAATATAATTATAAAATATGTCCTCCACTTTCTATATAGATTGCACAATTTAATTAATCAGACTTATGGCGCCAAACTCGCCAATTTTGCTCGTGGTAGTTCTTTCTTTTGTTAAAGTTACCTATTCCTGAATTTCTCTTTATTCCACAGTTGGTTGAGCTGAAAAACGGAGAAACATACAACGGACATTTAGTTAGTTGTGATAACTGGATGAATATTAATCTACGAGAAGTAATTTGTACATCTCGAGTAAGTTCAGCACCTCAACGTATATTTAAAATTATAGTTGTGATATTTTTAAACGGATTGCCGTTATTTATTATTTCTCTTAGTTGTTTGAATCGACTATTATACATTTGTAGGACGGTGACAAATTCTGGAGGATGCCAGAATGTTACATTAGAGGAAGCACCATCAAATATCTCCGTATACCCGACGAAGTCATCGACATGGTCAAGGAGGAAGTGGTCGTCAAAGCCAGATCGAGGACGGACATGAAGGGACGTGGAGGCGGACAACGGAACCGTGGAGGTGGTCAACGTAAGTTTGAAAAATTAAAATACTATGTAGTATCCTTGATCGGAGGAACGTGGTCGTGGTATTGATTTAATCGATAACACCGGCTATTGTTGACTTGTTCATGAAAATGGCATATTTGTATCCAACCGCGTGACTTATTACACATCTCCAAACTATGTCGATCGCAAATAAGTTAAACAGAAGGAAATGATAGATTTACTCATTCCCGAATTTCCCTATGGGCCGGGCCTGTTTTCTTGTGAACTGCGTATACTATATAAAATTGAACGAAATTTGATATGCAATTATCGAAAAACGGATTGAAGCAGGCACTAAAGGAATTGCTTGATTTTGATTTCCACAATTGTTGACGTTAAATTATCTTCCTAAATGTGTACCTACAACGCTGGAATAATCGAATGCTGTTTGAAAACTTCTGGATGCTTCATGTTAATCGGCATACTTGGGCTTCGTGTACAAAACCTCGTTAAAAACACTTGTTTACAAAATTAAATAAATTAAGTGATATTCGAAATTTACCGTTAATTTGAAAACTGTTGATGATGGACAAATTAATTTGAGGTTTAGCTGTTGGTTCAAGTTTTCGAGGCGTTACAAAGATCACAGTTGTATCTCTTCTGTGTGGAAAGTGAGATAACCCGCTTATCGGAAGTGCAACCTCCCTAGTTTGTTTTCGAAAAAGTTACATCAAATTTTACATTGCATCCTCTCGAACGGAAGTACTTCTCGAGTTTTCGTTCGTATTTTGTGAAATAAATAATTATTTTACTCTTATCACTGATTTGTTGAGTCGGAAAAGAACTTACGAGTGTTCGCAACATGAGCGGCCACGGGCATTCTCACCAAGGCGGCTGCGACGGAGACGAACACCACGATGACACTCCAGAAATGGGTCTTCAGTACTCGTTATACACAAAAATCGACCTAGATAATGTCGAATGCTTGAATGAAACGACAGAAGAGTCTGGTAAAACCATTTTTAAGCCCTGGGAAGAACGTTTGAACATAGAAAAATATGTTGAAAGCGACGCGGACGAGGAACTTCTCATCAACATACCCTTCACAGGCAACGTCAAATTGAAAGGCATCATCGTCATCGGCGGTGAAAATTCGTCTCATCCCTCGAAAATGAAATTGTACAAGAATCGGCCGAAAATGACTTTCGACGACACATCGGTAACTCCGGACCAAGAATTCGATTTGCACCCAGACACGACGGGAACGATAGAATACTCGACGACTGTCGTCCGATTTTCGACCGTTCACCATCTTAGCATTTATTTTCCATCGAATTTCGGAGCGCCTACGACTAAAGTGTTTTACATCGGTCTCAAAGGAGAGTTTACGCAAGCTCATCGGCACGGTGTCACTATCTGTTCATACGAAACTCAACCTAACGTCGCCGAGCACAAAACCAAATTCTCCTCGAGCGCCCTGCATCACGTGCAGTAAGGACCGGTCACCAAAACTACGTCACGAAACTTGAATGTTAAATGAATCAATGTTTTTTATGTTTTAAATATACACTAATTTATACCGCAGTCGTTGAATTATTTATTGAGCCTTCCGTGATTTAGACCCGAACTACCCCCACTTCTGTTCAAGCAGCGGTGGTTTCTTAAAGTATTAAGTTTCATAGATAATAATAATAATAAACCCTGGTTTAGCGTTCACTCGGCCAACTAAAGAGGCATTGAGTTCCACAGACCTAAGTGATGATAGGTAACCTACAATGAATTGTCCTTCAACTTTCTTCCGACGTCAGCTCTTTTCACTGCCAATATAGAGAATACTTACTCATCACCTGCAGCAGCTCAGATTTTGATGCCGACGGTATAAATGTACTTGTACATGAGCTGTACAAGCCTGAGTGGCAGAGCCAACCGTAAGGAGAAATGAAACTACAGACGTGTGAATCTTCGTACTAATATATATATTTTTTTAATTGACTTCTACAGAGTACATTATGCGATCAACGAATTTGAAATCTTATTTAGAAAATATCCTCCCCTTTCTACAACTGATACCGTTCTGCTCTACTTTTGGTGCATCTGCGTTCAGCTAGGTCTCACGGGAGTCTAGTGAAGCATGTGCTTATGTTAACAAAAAGAAGTGAAAGCCAGTCAAAATGAGTGGGATCAATAATGGATTAATAAATGAAACTTATCCCTGACAGATTTTGATGAGAAATGATATTCCTTTATGCCCATTTTCTTGTACAATACCTTTCTGGGAGGGGGTTACCATCAGCAAGCTAGAAATACAATGAAAAAAAAGGAAACATTTTTTTCAGTCTATTTCTGAACGTGCTAGTTCGTAACGCATCCCACACAATTCAGGATGTACAAGGAAACCATTCCAATTTCGACTATTTTTTACACTTCTTCTTCGGTATGCGGGATTTGGACTAACAAGTAGGCGTAGAGGCAGTCTGTGGGCAAACTTTCAGGTTATCAATAAGAATAATTGACCAAAATTATGGAGAAAGATAATTATGACAGATGATTTTGTAAATTCTTGCCGTGGCTTGAATGTGATGTAATAATTCTCCAATATCTTTTATGCTGAAATAAATGTATTTTGTTATCTTTTGCCTGATTGGGTGCTACTTAATTTCAGGTGGCGCATTTGGTGGACGAGGAGGAAGAACCGGCGGACCACTCGGGAGGGGCGGAGGCAACCCGGGTAGGAATCCTCCCAAAAATAAGAAGTAGGCAAACTACTTCCTCTAATTTGTATATTGAACTAATGTAAATATAAGCACCTCTGCAGCAACAGCGTGATTTCATTTACTGCGTCCTTCCATGTCCTTGTTTCACAGTATTGGTCAACAAATCAACGACAATCATAAAAATAATTTTCTTGTATTGATTTTTCAAAACTTACATTGAGTCGTGTAATAATATACATGTGACAAGTAAAGTGCCGATGATTTAAAAAAACCGTATTTACAAATACACGGAAATTTCGACTGACGAACCTACGTCATATAAATGTGACGGAATCATCTCTCACGATATTATGAAGGTACAACTTTTAGAATATGATCATTCAAGAACGTTCACTGGGAAACACGACGAATGAAAAATTAATTAGATCGAAAATCAGTTCCGACATTAAGTACAAGATGTGATGTTCAATTCAACTTAAAATCCATACAATAAAAAAATTCACAGGTCGTCTATAAATTCATAAGACTCTTAGCCCGCTTCAACTTGCAAAATATCTTTTCAAGAAAACTGCGGATGAGGGTGTCCTCTGATAAAATATCACAACAGTCGGTCGAGGTAGTTCTGAAAAATGGAAGTTGACAAATGGATGCGTTGACCTAGAATATATTAGCGAGGCCACACCGGTGAATTTCGAAGGTGCGAATCAAGTTTTGACGATAAGGACTGACGAGTAGGAACAGAGAGCGGATCAATTGACTAGAACTGATGAGAAATAACAGAGCGGAATAGAAGAACTACGAACCAAGTCGAAGAAAAAAATTCAAAATTATGTTAGCGACAATACTAATAATCGTTACGAACAAAAACATGAGACTACGTTTTTTGGGGGTTCTGGCCGAGGGTGTTGAATGGAAAGCGACACTGATGAACCCTGGGGGTAGAAAGAAAAACCAAATTGAATTTCCATCGCACATCCAACGATTTACGAAATATCAAACAATTTTCGTTTAAATGAGAGCATGAAATTATCACCAAATAAAAACAAATACAAGGTATATAGCGTGAAAAGCAAGCATTTGATGAGGTTGACTTGTCCATTATTCAAAATTAATTTTGTTAATTAGTTATTTACTGATTCTAAATAGTACGTCGGAAAAATAATTCATCTACTACAAGAGAACGGGTATGGGCATGGTGGGGGAATGATGAATAAGAGGGCAGACAATAATAGAATACTGAAGAACGGAGAACCCGGAAGAACTTCAAATAGAGAAAGCGAGCATAAATTATAATCAACAAAGCAATCACGAAACAGGCGTTTTGAAAGAGAAGCTGGAGTTAAGATTAACTCAACAGCGGAGGTAATCGGGTCATTAAAGGTCAGCTAATGTGTCAAGCGTACACCCTCAGTTGAGAAAAAGAGCAGAGCGATGGGAAGACATTTAGAACGGCTACAACATGTGTAGCTGAAACGTATCGAAATAACATCATGCAAGACCGTCACCAATAAGGAAATGCACTCCCGCTATGCACCGGACTCACAGACATTCATAGCAACGATAAAAGGGGACCAGTAGACAAGAACTGCTAGACTTTTGGAGATCTTGCAAGCATGCGCGGGATCAATGAGATTAGCCGTAAACCTTCAGGGGGAAAGGGATATCGAAATCGGCTAATAATGAATGTTCTACCACCCGCAGTATTTGAAAAAAGGGTGAGGCCTTCCGCTTTTGCAGCGGACTATGAGAAGGGTATCCAAAATAATTCGCATGCAGTTTGGACAGACGCCTTCATATTTGGGTGCAGATTTCACCATGTTCAAGCCTGGCAGCAGTTTCAAGTCTACGCACTTTAAGGACACCTGCCTCCCCTGGACTTCAACCGCTCATAACCACCCCATCGGAAACGGGCTATGTCATGGAAGCAACTGATGATGATTTCCCTGTACAGAAGCATCGTGCTTGGAGATGGCTCATCGATTTCTATGAGGGCCTTCACAAGGTACCAGTCGTTCGTACAAATATCAGGATAATCCCAGTATTTGTACGCGCAGCAGAGTAACAAATGACGAATAATATACGGGGTCCAGGGGTTTAACCGCTCCAACTTGACCACGGAATTTCCGAATTCCGTTTCGGGCGGTACATTCTACTGCAGGTCACGTCGAAGGAGGGTTTCGCCGACATGACTTCGTATTCATGTTAAAACATGATCATTAGAACATTATTTTGAATTAAAAAGCGAACAAGAAACTACTCCTGTCAAATGCAGAAAAAATATCCCGGATGAAAATATTAAGCCAAGTAATTTGTTTAAAAAAACAAAAACAAGTATTGCTCGCACATTATGAAAACCAACGGATTTACACAGCTCCACAAAAATATCCGAGTCAAGCACAATATACGTAAATAAAACCGTGGAAAAAATCTCGTCAGCCTTAACATCAAAACTCACGACACCGATATAAATCGGAAAAAAATAAAATTGTTCAACAAGGTCAGTGTTTCAATCCATTTGACATAACACAAAATACAGGACACACCACTATTCCCATGGACTTTGTTGGAATTCCACCGCCTTCGTGATCCAACTTCCAACATGAACTACTAACATTTGGAAATTCCGTGAGTCTTTTGCGTTTTATGACTCATACACACGTTCAAATGCTCTCGTCCACAATATCAAAAGCGAAAAAACCGCAATGCTCTTACACCGTATGTAGCTGTGCTCCAAAAATAAACTCGTAATAAATAAGTTAGTTATTAGTAACAAAAAAATTGATAACGTTTTTTTGCGAGTGGTTGTACTCGTTACATTCAAGTTATAAATTAATTTAAAAAATGAGGAATAAACATTTGTACTACGTCTATCGATAGTGCAAGATTTGGTTTGACAACCTATAGGTGGTGGAAAAAAGCTTAAACTAAACGAAAATATAAAAATTATAAGCTAAAATTAATACGAACTATAGTAAGAAATCAAGAACAGAATACAAATCGCACAAACACATAACTAATCACCACTGATGGGAAAAGGAGGCTGTCGATGAGGAGTCTCTTTTAGTTTTCTGCTGAGGATATTTACACAGTAATTCTGCTGGTCTAAGCCAGAACAGAAGTAACATCCTACAACTTATTAAAATTTTACCTGATTACTGTGAATTGGCAGAAATGTCGACAAAATCTTATAGTAATTTCCTCCTTGTTAGCCTTTTCCTCGTTATGTTAACTTTCTTTTTCTTCTTTTATTTGTTGGACTAGAGTAGATCTTGGTGATTGCTGGTGGGTGAGCTCCTTCCTGTTTCCTCTTCCGAGAGGCCTTTCAGCAGAGTCGTAGCCAGCTTCAGTTGGTGTAATTGATCTTTGGTACGGCCGCAAGCTACCATTTCCCATTTGATGTCAACCTGTAAACAGTGAAATGGACGTGAGATGAAGCACGACGAAGAAGATTTCTACCAGTAAGTTTGAATTGATCCTCTGCTCGATTTACGAGTTTACTGAGGAGTTGGATCACAATGTAATCAGAGTTCTTCCAAAAATGATACTTAAAAAAAGCCTCTGAAAATTCAAGAACACCCAGCGGTCATACATTTACGTGAAAACAATTTCAAGTCAATCCAGTAAAATGAAGCTCAAGTTTCGAAATTTGGAAGAACCGAGTGAGGATAACATACTAAAATTTGCGTGGTCTACACACCCATAACCCAGCACCCAGTAGACACAAAAAGAAAGACCATCACCAATGTTGAGTAGACACGATTCAGTAATTTATATCGCCAAATTATTTCTTATATACGAGATAGATGCAGTAACAGAGAACCCTCGCAGCTATTTGGGAAACGCTGCAAATTTTTCCACAATGTTTAGTTATTCCTTATAGCAGAAGTCCATAACCTGCCTAAGTTTTGGATAATTGGGCTGAGAAATTTCGAGTACCATCTGGGGACTAAAGACTCTGACTTCAAATTAAGATTTGTAAAAAGTAGGTTTTTCTATTAGAAATCTTCGAAAATTCTCGAAATTGCCATACATCGGTCGAACATTGCCGATAGTGGAATGTAGACATCTTGAAATATAAAATATCCAAGTTCTGGGCAAACGGAGAGATCGACCTCAGGCACGAAAAGATAGGCTTCTGTTTAGAGAACGACAAACCTATAATAATAAATAACTTTGAATAAAAACCTTTTGAAGCAATTATCAAGAGGCATTTTAAGAAAATTAGTTGTACAAATACACCCCGATTTTGGTTCCCAAATGTGGACACATAGCAAAAGGTTGAGACAGTGAGGAGCCAGGATTGAAAACACATAAACTCACAAAGAAGTTGGCATTCATTAACTTAATCGAGCAAATACAAGAAAGGGAGACCACCGCAGACACCCTAGATCCCATTTTTTTTTATTATTAGTCAAAATGAACGCATCCAGTCATTTAATCCTAGGAGTTCATTCTCAGCAACACGAACGTACGACGGAAATAAGTCGGAACGAATGCCCATAAAATGGTGTTCTGGTTGCAGCCAGCTATATCTAATTCTACCTGGGCACTACTCTGGTGAGATGACCATGTCCTCTACACGTAAGCGATTACCACAAACCTACAGTAGAGTGACGGATCTCTTAGAAACGGAGGGCGTGGAGCAGCAAGAATAACAAAAAAGAGGAAATAAAAAACAGAAGAAAAAAAGAAAAGAAAAACTCTGCCTTTGGAAGTGTCGGGAACGTGCCAAACGGGATAATTGACGTCCAGGTTAGCATTTTGAAAACTCCACTGCCTTGGAGCGAAGTCTTCATTTAATAAAATATCGCGTTCATAATTTCTTTCCTGCGAAAAACCAAAACAACAAAACTCTGATGGATGACCGTTGATTAAAAAAGGCACGAGGCGTGGAGGGTGTAAAAAGCTGGGTAGTCATGTGAAGGCAGAGGATGGAAAAGGGTTAGTTCAAGCGAACCCAAAGGACGGAAAAAGGGGAAACAATTTGTTATAAGGAAATACCTCTATAAAATAGATAAATATTTAAATTGATGATAGAATATTGAAATACGGCCGAAGAACTTGTTTTTTCACTCATGGTAGTCGTGGTTATACTAGAGTATTTTACGTATAATTAAAAACCTTTTTTGCATTGTACACAATTTTTTATTAATGCTTTTCAACTATTATTAACATTCACTTCTGTAACCATGAACCTTTGAAATGAAATTTAGTGAATTCTCCCGTACTCCACAAAACCACCCCCTCTCTTTGGTTTGTTTTTAGATCAACATCCCGAGGTTTACTGAATAGGTCTTTAGTGTCTGACTACTTCATTACGTTTTCGTTCGATCAGCTTTTCTTCATAAACGAGTGATATCTGATAGCTGAATATTATCGTCTACAACGTGACGGCGACAACTTCACATTTTGGGCCGGTAATTCTGAAATTCTCGAATGAATGGCTTAGAGTAGCGGAAACCTGCAATAAAACAGTTCTAGATTTAAAAGAGGAATAGAATGGCGAATAATTTAGAAGCTTACCTTTGGAAGGCCCCTTTCGGCGAGAGAATCGTTTTCGAAATCGATTCGCTTGACGACCGAATGACGGGAATTGGGCGAGTCGGCGTCCAAATGGGATTTTTCGTCGGAGTGGAACGAACTGTTGTCGTAGACGTCCACGCTGTTTTCTTCAGTTTTAAACTGATGAGGAATAACTTGCGTGGGCGAGTCTTCGGCGTACTTGTACGGAGTGGCGTAGGAGGTGGACTCCTCCGACGAGCTGACCAGAGTGAGGCCGAGGGCTTTACGAGCCTTTTTGTGCGGGAGGCTGTTTTCTTTACCGCCTTTTCGTTTGCTCGAGTATCCGCTGTCATCGGCGATTCGGGCAGCGCATGCTTCAGACCGATCCTGGCCTTCTTGTTCCTTGAGCATGATTTCTTCAATGTCTTCGGCTAATTTGGACGGTGAACTGAGGTGGTATTTCATCTTCTTTTCCATTTCGGCGAGGGCTTTTTTGAACGGCGTGGGCGTCCTTGGGGTGCCCAACGTTTTCATTTTTATCGGCGTCAAGTCGCTTCTCTTGGAGCAGCTGTCTTCTTGAACGCTACTAGAAACAACTGCAGGTGTCGGTGTCACGAGTAAACCTGGAGATTCCACTTTTGGGGCTCTCATAGGCGTGGCACAACCGCCTTTCGGTCCGAGATCGAAAGACAAGTTCAATGTATTCAAGAACTGAGACGGACTAAAAGGTGTATTCTTCATCATTTGTTTCTCGGGAGTCCTCAATTGCTCATTATACTCAACTTTGATGCCCCCTGATTCGGGGATAGGGATTCTTGAATCTAAGAACTGTTTTTCGGGAGATCGAGAAGGATCGAGGCCGGCTGGGTCTGAGTGGGCTCGTCTTCGTAGGATTCCAGGAGAAAGCGGGTCACGGCATGATCCACCAACGTCCTGGGAGCTCTCACCAAACCTCGACGACGAGCTTGCCACAGACAAGTGTCCAGGATGAATCGGCCCAGACGTACGGGGAAATTTTATTGGTGATGGAGGGAAGCTGCCTCCCCGAGTCGTCATGAACTCAGCAACGGCCAGCTCGCCAAACTCCTCGTCGTCTATTCTATTGGACTGCGTCGACTCCATCGAGTGGTCGTCGTACTGAACGTTCTCGTTGAAAAACTGATATGATTGAAATTTAGGATCGAGTTCGATCATGACGCTGGGTCGTGTACAATTGCTCGCAGGACGTTTGGTTTGATTGGCTTTCGTCTTCTTCTTAGAAGTACCGTCGCCTGACTTGTCATGTCGTCTCATAGTTGAGTTCCAGTGGTTTTTAATTGCGTTATCGGTTCGTCCTGGGAGCAGTTTGGCGATTTTTGCCCATTGATTCCCTAACTGCTGGTGTGCTTCGTATATTATACGATCTTCGTCTTCCGTCCAGGCAGTTTTCTTGATGTTGGGGTTCAAGTGATTGTGCCACCTTTCTCGACACTGTTTCCCGATCCGACCTTTGAGGTGACGAGCGATCAGCGTCCATTTTTTGGCGCCATAGTGTTCGACTAATCTTATGACGGTTTCGTCTTCCTCCTTCGTCCAGGGGCCCTTTACGAGCTCCGGGTTGAGGACTTTATGCCACCTCTGTTGACATTGAACATCAGTGCGATTAGGGAAGAAGCTGGCTATCAACGACCAATTTTCTTGGCATTCTTCAACAAGCTGTTTGAGGCTTGAGTCTTCGGCTTTGGTCCACCTCAATTTGCTCCCGGGAGCTTTTCGTCCTTTGGGTGCCGACCCGGTCGCTCCAATTTCTTCGGCACCACCTTGGCTGTCGTCATCCTCCGACGAAGAATCGTAACCGTAAGTGCTCTGACCGGGGTTCAAAGTTTCTGGTTGTTGATGCATGATGCGCTACGATTCAGCTGTGTGGATTTCAACCCTAAAATTCGACATTCACTCATAAAACTTCACAGGGTAACGACACAATCCATCAAGGGCTCACCGACCACCTGCAACACACAGAATGCACAAGTATGAAAATCCTGCACGCGAGACGAAATTCCAAGACCAGAAAAAAAATTGTTTATTTACAAAAAAAAAAAAAAAATTACTAATGATGGTTCTAGATCTTCAAGTTCATCACCACCGGTCATCTCACCATACCCTACAATTAGCCATGGAACGATTTGTAATCGCCACTAATGGTATCAAGCTGCACACTATGAATGACAGATTTTAAATTGAATTACACATGCTTGAAAGTGTTGGAGTTTGTAATACAGCATACAGCGAAAGTAGGTTCGTGATCAGATGAATAGAACAGGTGTTCAATGAAGAGCGAGTTATAAATCGTATAAAATGCAAGAGAGTGGTTTAATGAGATGATGTGAGTTAGGACGATGAGTACCTAGGTATGATTGCGTCGTGAAAATATATTATCCATAACTCGATAGCCTCCTGTTGTACAAAGAGGTCGACGGACGCGACGACAGATGTTCGACTTATCATCCATCGGATCTTTTGTGGCTAAGTAATGAACGCGGAAGAAAAGACTCAGAATGTTCTCAGAGTGAGGTCAAGAGGTGGAAACTTGACGCAAAAATCTATAAAGTTTTTACCGGTGTTAGTTGAACTGAATGAATAAACAGCTATGAGAACCAGTAAGGAACTCGTGGAGCCGAGACACCGAAATCGGTCCAAATGATCGAGGTCGCGCGAAGGAACACTGTTTAGTTATTCCGGCAAACCATCAAGTTCAGCCGAATTTAAGCCGGAGCTTAAAAAAGGAGTCTGGGAACGGGTGTACATAATTATTTACCCTTACCACAAGGGAAATTACAATCGTGGAAGGGGTAAAGGTGTAAAGGTAGGCGAATTCAAGGTTACTACGAATTGAAACGTGAGGGAGCCTAAGCAAATATAACGGGAAACGGAAGAAGTTGAAGCAATTCATGAAGCAAGCTGATATAATCCGTGATTCAAAAGAACAACTAATAAAGAAGCCCGCCGCCAGAGAAACGAGCTTTTTCAAACCGAGAAGGATGTCGCAAGATAAATGGTTTGGAACGAGAGGGGTTAACCTCATTACGCAGTTCGACATTTCGGCAGAAGATGAGCAGACACCAATGTCTGGCAAGCGTTACTAAACCGGTAGGAAATTGATTATTATTTAACTCAAAGAAACATTGACAATTCAGGCGGCCAAAGTGTTCTTACTGCATTCAGAAGTCAGGATGTTCTAATGAGCGGGACAACCGGAGAGGGGGTGATGCAATGGATCAACCGAAACACTCGAGTGGTTCAAACATAACGGGCGATTAAGCGATCAATACGGTACGAACCAATCAAAAATGGCTTAAACTCACCGAATGAGACTGAAGATTTTTAGTCAACAAGATGTAAATACACAATAACTCACAAAATAAAACTATAATAACAACATTACGAACGCCATGACACTGGAACGGTAGGAAAACAAGTGTTGTAGTTCCGCATGTGAGCGCTGCGGAGGGCGCCTTGGCGGCAAAGCCGGGGCCAGGGAACATTCAGAAGAGATAGGAGAAATTGGCCAAGGAAATGAAGAATATTATTCTTGAATTGTATTAGATAAGTTTTATGTCTTCAAAACTGTGTTACATTGGTTCAGCGTGTATGTATAGCAGAGATTTTATGTGCAATACTGATTCGTAATTTTCATTCAAGAGTACACCTCTACAAATCAACCTTATTTCTTCCTTCTGACGTCATTATTTTTTGTCCTCAAATCGCGTAGGAGCGGATCTTTGATTTTGGCCGCTTGTTGGGCATTAAATCTATAAAATACTTTTCTTTATACACGTTCCTTTTTAATGTAAAAGCCGGCCTGTCCTGATCATAACCACAGGAGTGATGGTGCCAGGAGGCAAAGTAGGGTCGCCACGAACTACAGCGATGAAGCCATAGCACATAAAATATAACAACTTATCTTTCAAGGTCAAAATCTATTTCAAGGCCAAAAACGTCAATCCGACCAGCTGTTTGGTGGGAGTGCCGTACTCAAACTTTGAGTTTGATTATTACCCATTTGTCAGCTTAGTTGAATTTAACGTTAATTTAGCTTAACTTAGATTATTTCGTGTCCTCGGGCACTGAAAATATGGTGAGCTCATCGCCGAGAGACTCCCATCGTGCGTCGGGGATGTCAGAAAACTCTCCAGACCCTGAAGAATCCGATCTGCAAGTCCCTGATCTTTCAGATGCTGAAGATGGCAAGTAATTCAAGTTCGTTAGAGAATAAAATCAAATTGAAAGAGCTTAGATGGTGACTACCAAGCGCATGAAAATGAGTGCAGGTGAGCCTTGACCGCAATGATTGTTATCACTGTAGTACGACGTTCGATAGGCCCTACGAGATCATGTTGCTGTCACCTCAACATGAGCAATGTTAACACGACAGACTAACTCACCTATGGTGGTGATCAGCCAGCTCTAATTTGGCGAATGATGTTATGCACACCTAGGAGACCTGACGTGAGGTCTCTGCCTTATGCCCTTGATAGCATCAGTACATATTTGTTCCTGTCTCATCCTAAGGTTTGTTGCAAAAGCTAGGCAGGCCCTTCCAAATTCACATTCGTGTTGCCACTCGGGCAGTAAGCTTCTAGCAGCTACATAATATAGCTTAAAAATGTTCGACAGTTCGGCATGAGAAAAATACAATTTAAGTAACATAATCTAGTCGAGCGCTATTGAAAAGATTCCTATTAGCCATGTGGGAAGCGTTTCTTGCATGAAGAGCGGGACGAGTGCTCTCTTAGGCCAATCCGATGAAGGTTTGGAACGAGAGGGGTTAACCTAATTTCAGTTTTTTTTTCGCTCAGAACCATGGCTACCAACCAGTTGTGCACAAGTAAGAACAGAAGGTGATGATTAGCTATGTTGTAAAAAGAGGCTTACTCCCTGTCTGCAGACGGCTACTGGTGGAGGGCAACTCTTCGACAAGTCCCCAGACATTATTTCGAGGGTTGTGAACACCTAGGGTGGAATGTCCTTGACAACAGATTGACGATCTGGTAATAATTTCTTCATTCCATCAACCTTATATTTATAAATCTTTGAATATTTCTAGACGTTGAAGAGATCAATTCAGCACTGGATCAACTCAACTCCGCGTTGGATGTTCTTGAGGAGAAAAACGAAAACATCAGAAACATGCTACTTGCTCTTTTGAAGGACAGCCGAGAAGCCAGAAAAGAACTAGCCGCCATGGCTGAGGCGGCGAAGAACGAAGAAGCCTCCGAAGACGGTCCCGTACAATAATACCAATCTACATTCCTGTAATTTACTCTTTGATGAAAGGGGAGTACAAAAATAAAATAAAAAATATTTTTTAAGACCATAGCAATGGTGAGTAGAGAATATTTGAGGTAAGGTCCTCAAAGTATTTTAGATCTTTCCCTTTGGTTTGCATCCAGATATTCACCCACCAATACAGTCCAAAATATGGCACATTGGATGGTTTTTGTTATTTAGAGGGATTACCGGTGGTTTGAGTGTGAAGTTTTGGCATTTTCGACGTTGAATTGAAAATTTGAAGAATAATAAGCGTTTGATTTTGAAATATTTGTATTACTTACCTCACATCACTTCGCGGTCTGTCCAATGAGGCGGTAAGTCTGCTCTGAGACCGGGTGTCAGAAAAGAAACGATTGATGAACAGTTGCGAACAGTTTAATACCAGACATCGTAAATAACTAAACAGTAAGAGGAAAAAAAAAAAAAAACGAACTAATCTGACTAAGGAGGACTGAAAAGGAACTGTACTTCACTCGACAACTAGGGCAGGTATCCTAACCTGTAGTCTACATCAAAATATATGGTAAGAATATTCATCAAGGGAGAACATCGGGTAGTTCGTATAGCTTCTATCTCATTTAGAAGCTTAATTTTTATCTTCATCGGGTATATTTTGTGAATTCAAGTCTCTTGTCTTGAAAACTGATGCTTACGACCAATCTTAGGACGAGTTCACGGCTCGGCCGATCTGTTTTCGTAGAAGGGACCTTCATTGAAGTTTATGATCGCCAATCTAAGCGAATGTACTCAAAGAAATTTCGATACCTCTATAGGATACATGTTATATGTTTACAAGGACAAACCTCAAGGAGAAGCGTCCAACTGAATTTATTCAAGAAGAGTCAAGTATGGTAAGTTTCTACGTTCGTGGTTACTTAAACCATTTTAAGAATTTGTCAGCCCACGTTCCATCTGCAACTGGAGGGTCGGAGTTAGTAGGTGGCTCTGAGAGGATCTGGTTGCCTTTCCTGCCCCACAGTTCGTTAAATTTGCTCAGATCACCTGAAATACAAAGGGAAATATCAAGCCTTTGTTGAAAGGAGTTGGCGCAACTGGAATTGAAACAAGAATGAAGATGATTATGTATGAAGAAATTTGTAATAGGCCACACCATTACGCCAGCCCGTAATAGCGCCACTCATATCTACTTAAGACCGCATAGACACGCACTAGCACTTCGATCGAATCCATGAAGAAGAAACAAACCTTGGAAATAGTCAGGACCAAACCTCCAGACCAAATCTGGCTTGATATACATATTTTGGGGGAGGTTATTGATTTTCAAGTATATGACATCGGTTCCTCATCTGATCATTTGGTGTGTTGACTGAGCTTGAAGGGTTCTACGCCGCGGTCATCAGATGATGTGTCTTGGCCTTCAGAGGAATGGAAAGAAAAATAGTGCTGGAATTCAAGAGTAGCGAAGAAATTTAGTGAATCTGAATATGGGGGCCAGTCTATGGGACTCTGGGGGACTCGGACAACATGTATCAGACATTAGCATCGGAGATGCCATGTCACATGGTGAAAAAAAGTCAGAATATCCGTTGAAAGACGAGGCGGTCACTTGTGGTTTGATGCTGAATGTGGGAGTGCCCGGTACAAGATGAGGATGGCCTATAGAAGAATGAAACGCTTAGCTTCGCACATGATACTCGGCAATCGTACCTACTTGTCAGTAAAAAAAGAGTACAAATTGCTGATCAAGCGGAAACGAAAGGAATACCATGACACTCTGAGGTCGGCCTTTGCCGACAGTAGAAACGCTAAGGATTTCTGGAAAGCAGTTAAGCAGCTGAGGAAGAAACCTTATCAAGGAGGCATCCTGGATGAATAGTCACTTGGAGATAGAATGGAGCATGGGAAATGTACTGCGGCCGCAAAAGGCAGTTTTCCCAGTTCAGTGACATCAAATTCTAACTTACCTTCATCCATGTTGATGAAATCTTCCATTTGCTCTGTCGTGCCATCCTTGTTTTTCTTGACCGTGACACTGTGTGTTTGTTCTCCAAATCGGCGGGTGATGATGGTCTGCTCAGTGCCGTCACTCGATCTGACTATTTTGCGCGATTCAACCCTCTGAAAAATTAAGAATGAATAATAATAACTATAATTTAAAAGGGTCAAGACATTTTTTTGGGTACTATTGACTGATTCGAAAGATGCGAGCAACATTGAAGGTGAAACGGGCGAACTTATTTACTATTTACTTATTTACTCACCCCACCAGGAGCAGACTGCCAAGTCTCTGTAGAAGAATGGCCACCAAAGACAAAGTTTCTTCTAGGTCGAGCAACTGGTTCTGTGTTTTCGAACAGCTGGTCGATTTCTGACCCTGTGATTCTGAAAGAGAAGTGTCATGCCCCGAAGTTGAAACTAGGAAGATAAAAAAATGTAATTCCCTACATACGTAGGCAACCGATCAGTTCGTAACATGACGGTAAGCAACAGAAGGAGTTCCTTCATGATCACGGAGCCACCCAAAATGTCACCAACAGCAGACCAACTATCGATGAATAGAATATTTTATAATTGTTGTGCGATGTGCACTCTCACCTCCCATCAAGATCACTATCAGTTCTGCCTCGAGGGGAACTGTTTTCATAGGACGGTTTCAAATATCTGTTCCTTGGATGATCCTCCAAAGCTGGCCCCTGGTGATCAGGATGCGCTTCTTCGATGGAAGGTACGCCACGAAATTCTGTAAAATGAAGTTGATACAATTAGATTCAATTTTAAATTAAAACCCTCCAAACAATACGAGGAACATCAACTTGGGCGAAGGCGGAAAATGGAAAGTACTATACAGGGTAGGCTCAAGTTTACGAGCCTCCTACACAATCCTTGGGACTAGTTGTAAATATTAGCAGTAAATTGAAGGCGTTTGATTACAAAAGGTAGATAGTAACAGCCATTTTCAAAAAACCGCATTGTTCTAAGGTTTCAAGTATGGTTTGTACACGAAAATCAAGTAATTTCTGAGCTAAAGGAACTCTTAATTCTCGTGAATACCGGCTCTGAATTCTCGCTTCCATTTAATAGGTACTAGGAACCAACGCCCAAGGGGTCCTATGCTCACTTCATTTCAAGAAAACTCTGTACAGTCAATAACTACAACGAATTACACAAGTCTCAATGATTATACAATTGAATTATTGGCAATCCTGTTGACATTTTCTTCTGGAAATGTTTCGTTTCAAGTTACTTGTGTACTTCACAAATCCTGTTCATGGTTGATCACTTTAGAGCTGTACATCACTTTCCTACGAGAGCAGGAAAATAATTGCCAATTCCCAAAACCTGAATAAAATGTGGCGCAAAAGACTGATGAAAAAACTCTGATTGCTCTTTGTAATCAATCATCTTCCTCAAAGTAAAGACCAACTGCAAACACATTTCCGAGGATTTCATCGAATTTTGCGCTAAGTTTAGAGTTACCACCTAGCGCGTACTTGTCAATTTGAATTTTTTAGTGAATTTGATGACGTTTCTGATTATTGCGTTGAATAAATAAATTAGGTAGAGGTTTTATTAAGAGTATAAATAGGTCATATTCGTGACAATTCTAATGAAGGTACGTCATGAAAATCTAGCAAAAATTTACATTATATATGAAAAATAAGTCGTCCTGCGAAGACAAAAAAACTTGAGCCGGTGGTCAAATTATCAAAATTAATATAAGTTAGCAATACATTCTCAAAATGTATGAACCGGTAGGACCTTTCGGAATAAACCTCTCAATTTATGACCGAGTTGGTTACTTCCTCCAGTTTGATTGCCCTTTTTGTTACGAGTTTATTCAATTTGAGACAGCTACCCTATTCCCATGGGTTGAAAGGATCTATTTTAGCATGATTCCAATCGGACTGGAACTCGTCCAGCTGATATATAATCTTTCAGAACTGGCTATGGTATCAATGAGACTATTGATTGAAGTCTTCTTGTCTTACCTGGGAAGCCGCGATCCATGGGCCCCAAAAAGCCCATGAAACTCCTCATCACTTCGTCTATTTGGCTCTGAAAGTGCTTCTGCATCTCTAGAGGATCACCGGTGAACACACGGAAACTAAAACCTGGGCCATCCTGACTGGAAAAGTACACCGATTAGGGATGTGAAGTACGAAGTATGCGTTGAGTACCACAGGTACAAGTTATAACTCATTTCACGACCAACTCACTTTCCTGGCCCAACTCCCAGGTCTATGTCAAGATCTAGCTCGTCCTCGTCTTCATATTCGTCCCATATGGGGCTCTTGAATGGGTTTTCATTGCCGTACCTGCATCACCACGACACACATTAGGAACAATGATCGTTCTTCTGACACCAGTCGAACAACACAATTGAGCAATTCCAAGCAACATTTTCCAAAAGATGAGCGTCTTACCTGGGAATACCAAAAAACCTCCGGAAAAGATCATCCATAATCCAATTGCGCCTGATACAGCCACAGGAGTCGATCGAAGCTGTTTCTCAAACAAAAAAACACTAAAGTCACAAAATCAAGGACAAATTATGGTGAACGACGACAATCGAAAATTTTCATCAGTTTCATCACAATCACAAGAACAGGGCCTGCAGGTCGTCTCGTTGTTCAGTTTGACTAGCCGTTATCAGTTGAAGGTGAATGTTGCTGTTGTTGAAATCCGTACAGTCCCAAGTTTATCTGTAGGTGTGATTCCCAGCGAAGTAAAAAGAGAACAATACATAAATTTAGTACTAGTATCAGGGTACACAACTTGAGTTTGTTGTCAATAGTGACGATCCAACACAACGAATTCCAACGATCCACCAATTTATTTACTTGATGAGATGTGAAAGAATCAATAAAAAAGATAAATCGGGCAAAACTATGAACAAAAAAAGTGCACTTTTTATGCCATTATTTAAGTCCAACTCGTAGCAGTCATGCTTACCAGGCAAACCCCATTTGCACTGCGAAAATATAAATTCTGCACTTTCTCTGTACCAATTTAGGTTTTTTTAACCAAATCTACATCTATATATTATTGGATTAAAATTCAATTATTCAAATTGAAGCTAATGATCATAAGCATGGAATAATGGATCATAAGAAAATGGGATGAAAACACCAATTCATTATTCAAGAAATAATAAACCAAAACGAGATTCCGACTTCAACGAATGATTTTTTATGTTTTTTGGTATTTAGGCATTGGGATAAACGTTATCTCAAATAGTAAGGAGCTTATTGAAGATTTTATTTTGAGTCTGTTTTTAGGTAGTATATTCACATTTTCCTTTTCTCAGCCATAACGGCCACAATTTTTTACGCATATCAATCCGAAGTTCAGGTCAACAATTTTCCATCAATTGAAAACGTCTTTTTCTTAATATATATCGAATTGCCATTTTGCCATCCAGCTTACACCATTTTTAAATTTTTGGTCTATAGCCGTAGTAGAAGTGTAAAAAATGAGAGCGTAGGGAAAATTTCGCTTAAAGAATAGGCAGAAGTGGTAGATTTTGTGAAACGTGGTCCGATTGCTGCAAAAGGAACTGACTGACTGACTGAAATTTTTATTAATCTGTACATTTTTAGGCCTGAGCGGCCCACTCTTACAAATACACAAAAGTGTACATCACATTTTCACGCCAGGCTATGACATCAAATACAGTTTCAAGCTACTTAGTTTAAAAGAAAGAAAAAGAAACACCTCTCTGATAAAAATAGAATAAAATAAAATAAATACTGCTGGGAACTAGGGTATGAGTGAAAACGTATAGCATTTTAAGAGATTTTTGAGGATTCATACACATGGAGGAGTTTACATTTTTCCGTTACATTTCGGCCGTTCTTAAATCGATTGGAAAAGGGTCCCAAACCGATAGCCCCACACTGAAAAAGGGTAACCAAGGGTCAAGGATATTTTGGAATACAATCAAATTTTTCATCTCAAGTTAACGAAATTGTTTATTGTCAATCAATCAAAGGTTTTATTTGTTGTTTTAGTTAACAACTGACATTTACAACAAAGGTGTTCGTAGTACTAAATTCAAAATGAAAATAAATAATAAATACTACTTCTTTAAACAAATACTGGATAATGGGGCAACCACAATTTAAATGTCCTACATCTATCAACATTAGCCCCAGAAACTTCCTTCTTCTGATGTAAGCCAGCACGAAATTTAATAGTCTAAACAATAGATCCTCATTAATGCCCATTAACAAACAACCCTGCATGTATTCTTTGCTCAAGCGATTAGATCCAAGGTACCTAGCTCGGTCCCCATTCAGCTTGGGGCATTTGCCACTAATATGGAACTTGGTCTCTGGTTGGCCCGTATTGCACAAAATTCAGACTTTCTCTTGGTTCACCCTCCACACACTTCCCTTATGTGAAATGCGTAGGAGGGCTTCGCCACTCAGTCTGAGTTGGGCAACCAGGCTCTCAAAGGGAACTTTCCATCTTGAATAGCCCAATATTATGCTACAGTAGCCGCCGATGAGTGAGAGGAACCTCTTGCTCTACGATGAGCAAATAATCCTTTTGTAATCCTCTCTTAATGACAGCTTGCCTTTGCAGTGACATTCTGCATTATGCGCATTCCATAAGTCGAATTACCCAGCCCGGTCAACAGACGCTTTAATTAAGTAACCCAATTAAATTTAAGGCTGGGATGAGGGATGGGTCCCAAGCCGATAGCCGCACACTGAAAAAGGGTAATCACGGGTCAAGGATATTTTGGAATTTAATCAAATTTTTCCTCTCAAGTTAACGAACCCCGGTTGCTTAATTACTAGTTGCCTGTGAATCTTCAGCTAAGCGAACCTACATTTCCCTCTTCCAAAGATTGAAGCGACCGAAGCGAGGGTTAAAAGGCCGCTAAGAGAAACGAGTAAGATGGGTGCAGCTATGTAATTGGATTGTCTCTAGGCGAACGAATAAAAGGTGGGTACAAACCGGCTAATGAGTTGAAAAATGAAATTCCCACCCCTTTTCCCGTTCCTATTATTGCCGGATGAGATTGAGTTTGCTGAGGAGAGGAAAACCTCTGTAATTGGAATGCGACGAGAAATTCCACAAGGAATAAAGACATCCCGACCCCGACCAGGGAAGCTCCTTGGGATGACACCCCCTTCAACCCACCACCATTTTGCCACCCCTTCAAAACATGATTCTCACCACCCGACAGGTTGAGCCACGAGCCCCCCCCCTCCCTCCCCCTCGAGGCGTTCTGACTTGCTCTTCCACCGGGAGGAATTAAATTTGGCGTTCTCTATTATATTACGCTTCAACTCGGCACCCTCTCTCGCGGAAACACCTTTTCCCTTTTATCGCCTCACATTTTTGCCTTTTTTCCTTCGCAATTTCGAAATAAAGAGCACAAGGGAAGTCGAGCCCAGGATCAGATTGAATCCCTCTGTAGGGCTTGATTAAACAAAAAATCGCGTCGTTCCGGTGCGTTGTTGATGTTGAATATACACTCTCCATTCTTCAGATTCCGGTCCCCTTGAGTCGAAGATCAAGAACAAAAAAAAGGACAACGACGAATCATATTATGTCGACAAACTTCTTAGAATAGATTTTAGACCCAGAGTTATAATTATCAAAACACTACTTATCTTTATGATTGACTCACTGATAAGAATTATCGGGCTATTTATTACACACGAATGTGGGAAAAACGAAAACGCATCATCGGCCATAAGCGTTGATCACACCGGCACATTGCTAATAAAACAAGGAGATATTAGTTAGTCGCAATATGAAGATTAATCGTAAATTTCAGGGGTTTCTTATATTTATTGGACATTGAGCGCTCTCTCAAGTGGATATGTATTGGTCTAAAGATGAATATAAGGGACAGGATATAATAAAGAAGGTAATGAGAAGAAACCGAATCTGCTAAGTAATAAAATAAAAATACATGCCCGGGATGTTTCAAGCAATGGTTAAATGAACAAATCTGATAGATTTGCTAAATTCTGGCCCTTGAAAACCGCGTTTGAATGGGTGGTGGGTGTTGCTGTTTTGGAGGTGCTTCTATACTTCAATTGTTGGGATTGGGCAGGGATGCATTCAAGCATGGGTGTAGTTCAATAACATTTTCAGCTCTCAAGGTCGGTTAAAAAAGTTACAAAAAAGAAGGAGGATTCTGGGACTGAGTGCATCAGCGACAATCAGCCTGAATGATATCGGTGAAGACAAATATAAGGGTCATACGATAGGTCATACAATAGGGCCATACGATACTTTCAAAGTATCGATACCAGTACTCATATGAGTACTTAATTCGGATATTCGATACTACTCAAGCATCGAATGAAAAGTATCGATACTATAGAGTACTTACAAGAAATACTAACAATGAACGCTGCAAATTCTTTCACAAGGGTTATTCATCGGAACAGCAGGCTCATTTCTTTCTTCAACATGGGGAAAATGGGGGAAACAGTGGGTGTGGCGGGTCCCGGACCCATTCCAATCGGTTTAGGGTTCAAAATTTAGTGGAAAATGATACCCCACACGCTAGGTACCAGAAATCTCGAGAACGCACATTCGAAATGGGTGGATAGATACCCATTTGGAGCCATAAACTCATCCAGAGAGCGCCAATCGCCCCTGGACCCATTTCATCGGGTTCAGCGTCTAAAAGTTAGTGGAAAATGATACCCCACACGCGTAGATCGCCAAAAATCTCGAAAATCCGTTTTTCGAAATGCACATTTTGACCCCTACCCCGCCCAAATTTGGTCCGACCGGGCTGAAAAGTTTCGAGGACCAACTAAAGTGAGGAACGGACCCCTGACCCAAATTCCAGATTTTTATAAAAATTTCTACTTCCAAAAACGGAGCGTACGGCGGACGGACATTTATTTGACTTTTTTGATCTAGACACCTTGAAACGTCCAGAAAATTATTTAAGGAATAACCAACCAAAAAATTCGAAAAAATCAGGTTAAGATAGACTGGGATTAAAATTTTGGAAGTATAATAAAGAGGTATTAAAAATTGCAACCATTTCTTCACTTCGAAAAGGGTGTTAATTTAAGAAAGTTCTTCAAAATGGCTAAAACACAACAATCCCATTCTTCCATCTCTACACCTGAAACACCAAGAGGTTAGGAAGAACATACCTGTTGGTGGTGGATGTTCCTTGTTTTTATCAGAATATTCCCAGTATTATAGAGGCCTGGACGGGCTATGATGGACAACATGGATATGAATTTAGAAAAGATGAATCAGGTTTTGTTGGTAGTAGCGAAATTGAAGGACTTGTTGAAATACTATTTTTCTTGAAAAAACAAAAGAACAATACATTTTTTGTAATTTGACTCCATGAGAGTAATTTTTTCGATACTGGCCAATGTATCGGTACCAGTACTTATACTCAAAACTGTGTGTGTAAGAGAGAGAGAGAGAGCGAGAGAGAGAAAAAAGAAAGTTTATTCACAACAAAATTATGAGAATATTTACAAATTAAATATGCCCGAATAATGAAGCCCGTCTGTAGGCAGTGCCGTGGTATCGATACCAAAAGTACTTGGTATCGAAAGAAATATTCGATACTTTACTTATATCGATCAAGATCGTATGTCCCTACATGACAGCGGATTGGCAAATTGCAGGATTGACGCTCGCGGGAAAAACTAATGTGGTGACCACTTTTCTCAAATATGATCTGAAATGCTCTAGTCATTGCGCGGGAAATTCATCGATAAATCAATAACAACAAAATCCATCACAGGTGGATGGTGGATTTCCGATCAGGACTTTCCCTGAGTCTCCTGCGGCATGAAGATATCGACGAAATGACCAAATTGGGCAATTCAATACTCCGCCAGGAAGCAATTCCGACATTGCGGAAAACAAACGATATAATTATTTGTGTGAGAAATGCGACAAAGATGGGCATCCAGAATATTTCAAAGAATTTGATCACAAGAGAACACTGTTGTGGGCGACGATGCTTTTTCGCATGATTCCATAGTTCGTTGTCTAATGAAGTGAAAAATAACTTTTCATGCAATTTCAACAACCTTCAAAGATTTATTTTATAAAAAAAAAATTTGTTTTCCCAAAATTTTACTTTTGGGCAGAAATGGGTTTGTTATCATAGTATAATACAACACCAGAGAAACACAAACTAGAAAAACTAAGGTCGTTTTTGAAAAAAAGTTATTTATTTAATTTTTTAAATTTTTAAACGGTATTACTTAAGGCTACTTTTCCGAAGACCCCAAGCCTACGCCTTCCCACGCAAGCAAGAACTACCTAGAATAGGTAATGAATGTGGAATAATTGGCAGCTTTAGCTAGAAATCCACTTGATTTTTTACTTCTGGTCTTGGAGTAGGTGGGTCGTGATAAAAAGCGATTTATGTCTAGTGGGTAATGTTCAAGTATTTCTTCGGAATCATGCATTGAGAAAATGGCTTGAGAAGGACTTTTCCATTAAAAATATATTATTATAAAAAAACAGGTCAGAGAAAATAGGGCAATTGCGTATCGAGCTACAGCAAGGGGGAAGCTGGGATGTACGGGTTGCCGTGGCAACGGGGGGCTTTCACCCCCTCCACTCTATCCCACCCATTTTACCGCCTCTTGATACCATTAGCTTGGCACCCCCTGCGTCTCTCTACTTCCAGTCTCTCTAGTCCTCCCCTCACCCTCTACCACCCTACCTTACTGGGGAAACGCCCCTCGCCTCCCGCCAGCTCGAGGTTCCAACACGACCAGTTTTCTCGTTCCCGGTTGAGAGGCTTTTCCCCGTAGGAAGGTCTCTCTAAACAACGTAGCCGTCATTCCGCGCGGTTTTTCCCCTTCCCGGGACGCTAAGCGCGGATTGATTTCTCGTTGGGTAGTCGTCCGATCTCCTCGTCCGAAGGTAGGTCGACGCGCACATTTTTCCCTACGTGCACGTACGCTCCCAGACATTCCGCCCCCTCCTCCTTCTCACGCTTCCCCATTCCTTTCCAGCCCAATTACAGCCAATCCTCTCCATAGCCCGAATAGCTGCCCAAAAATCACCACTGAGTCTCCAATCCGCGACGGCCCGTCATTCGTTCATCCTTTCATCCTTGTTTCGCCAAACTTTCGTCAAATTTATCGTTCTCCACAGGCCCTGAAACCACTTGAAAAAACAACAAGAGAAACTCAGTGAATCAAAGGGAGAATCTCAACCAACAAATCAATCCGAAACTCATGGCAACACATTTGCGGAAATTGATGAAAGGAGTGAACGTTTTGTTGGGCCTCGTTCCCCCTACCAACTGACTAGATGTATTGACGAATTGATTTTCACAAAATCAATAAATTATATTTACCAATCCTAGAATTTTTTTGAATCGGGAATAATTTTTTACGACCGTTCCAGGTCCCAAAAAATGTGAGCAATGTTTGAAAACTCTTCCGTACTTAACTAATTAAATAAAAATACCACCTATTGGAAATTCTCTACTGCCAAATTCAATTAATTATATAAGATCAACTACTATTATTGAATTATCAGACATACTGTGTGTATATCTCTAGTCAAGAAGGAAAATGATGAACGTGGAAAGCACATTTCTAACGTTTTACAGCTTTAAAATTTCAGTTAATGTCTTTGTGGTTTGTAATTATTTTGAAATAATTCAATAATTGATTTATATTGGCATTTATATCCATCAGTAGTGTGTCTTCGTACGAATTTCCAAGGATTCCAAATTCAAAGGTGTTTGTCTCACGTCGTGACAATACACATTGTGAAGAAGGTTACGGGTAAAAATGGGCGTTTTTGAGAAATTTCGTAGTGGAAAAATATTCTGAACGATGTTGGTTATGTGAATACATGTCTCCTAGTTATTCAGTTGACCTCGTATTCAATGAAGTCTTTCGGACCAAAATACCTAAACGCCATTTTATGAAGTTTCTCGATCATCGTTAATCTGCGGCTTCGAGCAAAAAGTTCAATTTCAGACTTTGCTCATCTTAAAATATTAATTTTTCATTAAAATGTGAGCAACTTCCATAACTAAGCTCAGAATTTGCGATTATTCCGAAATGCTTCTCACAAAGCATATGCGTACCTCCACCACTACGTCCAATTGTTGGTGTTGTGGATTCAAGTCTGAAATTCAACTGGGAAAAATTCGACTAGTAAAATTGAACCGATTCTGAATCGGACTCATGAAGGTTTAATATCGAATGGATGATTTGAGTTTGACTAGAATGAATCTGAGCTGGTCTCAGAAACATCTATAGTTGACTTGTCAAGTTCAATGCGGACTTAAAAAGTATTAAATTGAGGTAAATTGGGAATCAAAATAATTGGTAAATTTTGAATTTTACCAGAAATAATTCGAATCTAAACTTGATAATGTTTTAAATCGAAATTTAAAAAAATCATATTTAGAATTGAAGATTAAATTGAAGATTAAAATAAAAAAATCTTGGTTCTAGACTGGGAATATTCTGAAATAGCGATGAATGATGGGGAATTTATCTTGTTAAATCCTAAATAGGTCATGGAAAGAACTGAACTAGGGAAATTCTGAATCAAACGCGGACAAATTGATATTGAAATAACTGATTCTGAATTTTACTCGCGAAATTCTAAATTCATATTGAATATTCTATTTTGGATTTGAAAAGAGGAAAACATGAGTTCTGAAACTTTGACCAGAGCCCATAAAAGATTCTGCGTTTGACTCGGGGGAAAAAATAATCTAAATTTATGTTGGAATGGTCAGAAAATCTTGAATGCAGATCAAAAACTACTGATCTGGGCTGAAAAAGGTTCCTACACCACAGACACCAAAAAAGGGCCAGAAAGAAGAGCAGCTAGAAGAACGACCCAACTCACTTGTTGAATATTCCCTTCGTTTGACTCAATCTAATTATTGAGTAGGCAGAAGTGAAGGGCTGAGGGCCAAATGAATTTACGAGGTAGCTGAAGGCTCAGGAATGTTTGAGTTAACAGAACGGTAAAATGAAAGTGATTTGTTAGCGCGTCCTCCCCTAATTCCTTTCTCTTCTCCTAACGCACGGCAGACGAAATGCTACCTAATACGGTCACAATCTACAACTCTATGATCAGCTTTCTGGTGACTAAACGTCAGGGCTTGGGCCAGATTTAGATAGTTCGACTTTCGCGTTGCGAGGGTACGAGACAGAGTTATTTCGCCACTTACGTGTACCAACTCCTTCGGATGGAGACAACAGGGTGATGTTCTCTTCGCTGCTCGGCTTCGGTCAGGGGAACGCCGTCCAGGCCGGAGGAGGCGAGGCTCTTTCCGACGGAGGTCCGACGACTGGCGGTGCGTGGGGAACCTGGACTATTGGCCGTCGAATCGGGCGCGAACGGATCAACACTCGGGTCCGACGGGGGATTTTCAGTTCGTATAAGGGCCCACTGTTACGGGAGAGGAATTGGCTGATCTCCCAATTCCCGAGTTCTCACCCTGAAGGAACCACGATACACTTGTTCCCTCAGGTCACGTTCACAACACCAGCTTCACAAGGGATTGATTTGCTTCGCGTCGGTTGTTTCGCTTCGATGTTCCGCTTCGGAACAGGTTGTTCCGCCCCGAAACAGGTTGTTCCGCCCCGAAACAGGTTGTTCCGCCCCGAAACAGGTTGTTCCGCCCCGCCCCTGCCTCGCCTCGTCCTCTCGAGATTATGGCGAGCAGGGGGGGCCAACCTCGTTTCAGGCCAACCTCGTTTCACTTGAGTTCGTACCCGACTGAGTTTCGCTTCGATGTTCCGCTTCGGTTGTTCCGCCCCGAAACAGGTTGTTCCGCCCCGAAACAGGTTGTTCCGCCCCGCCCCTGCCTCGCCTCGTCCTCTCGAGATTATGGCGAGCAGGGGGGGCCAACCTCGTTCCACTTGAGTTTGTATCTTCCTAACCGAGTTCCGCAAATCTTATCGAACCCTCACTTCCTCAAGGGCGCAATAAAACTTCCTTGAGCCGCCCCGCGAGAGAAATGTATCAAGTTGTCCACGAGCCTGGAAATCTGATGTATTGCAACCCTCAGGCAAGGATCCTGACTGAATGGCGATGTTTTTACCCGCCTTCTGGTGACCTCGAAACGATTTCTCCAACGAGCGGAATCTTCTAAAGAGCGGCAGTAATTAATAGCAACAGAAAAGAGGCAATAATGATTCCAAAACGAGGTATGTCTGAGGAACAAACCACTCTTGCCTCTGTTGTCCACGGTATTTGCATTTGAATTGCCTCGTTTGGGCCGAAAATTACAAATTATAAACAGTCCTAGCTTTTCTTTGTGAGAACTGCATCAGAGGACCTTAATTGTACCAAAATCTCAAAATGTTCTCGGGGGCTTTCCCGAAGTAACGTCGTACTGCTATGTCGACCATGATGGTATATGATGGGATCGCTTTAGACGTCGTTTAAATGAGACCTACCCTTCGAGCCTCACATTATAAGCCAGTCAACCAAAATGAGCCTCAACGAAAGACTGGCCCGAATTCTCTCCAAACGGAACTCAATCCTTACTACCACAGAACCAATCTGGGTTCAGAGGTGAATAGGTACTTGATCATGTACACAGAATAATAAGAATATCATTGAATTAGCTTGAATATACATAAAAGTAGACAATAGAAACACATATTATTTCAAAAAGACAGAAAATGATGCAGTACAGCCGTACAATTGACTCTTGAAGTTACATATTTCTGGGGCATATTGTATGTATGACTCATGTTGTATTTTTTTATCGGTTAGGAGAGAATCGTATTGTACTTTACCCTTATATTTTCTATACCAGAAGAACAACAAACCACCACGGCAAAGTTTGCCGACAACACTGCAGTCTTGGCAGATGGCGACAACAACGCTAATTCAATTTGAAAGTTTAACAAATCCATTTACAGAATCAGTCGTTAGACTTCAAGATTACTTGCCGCAGAATATACGTACTACGTACATCCCAGCCTTCCTTACTCAAATGGTCGTACCCTCGGCGAACAAAGCCAAATATTTGGGCTAACACTGGACGCCAAGCTGAAATGGAAAAAACTTGTCAAAAACAATAGGGCTGAACTTGACAGCAGCACTTGAACAGCCAGCGAAGGCTTAACTTTTCTCAATAAAGGATCACGTGAACGAGGAAGCATTGCAGCTATTGGAAGTTCAAGCTCTTAATTGGTGCTTCAAGCACTTAAATTACGTGAACTTGTGAAGGAACTGAGTGTGTTAAGTTCAGTGAAAGTAGGACAAGTCTAAGGTGCTGTTATAAGTCCCTGATAACGATTTCAGCCAAGCAAGCCAAAGTAATCCAGTTTACTAGTTTCCATTTGGTGATACGGCTGAGCTATAATGAACTATTCTCATCTTAACTGAACGAACTCTTCTCTTGCTGCGATGTCCGTTATTCAGCTTCAAGAAATGAACAGCCAGCGCAAGCGATTCAACTTAACAAATTGAAAGGGACAAAACGAGCAGAAGTCGGCAAGTTGGTGACAGTCGTGACGGGATGACCACCTGAGCCAACTCGAAGTTTCAACTGTTCAATGAATTTCAATGCTTTCTACGCTCTAAATACGCCCCTTTCCCGGGTGATTCTCCCGCAGGTGGTGAAAAGGCCGGAAAAAGCGCTGCTTCCTCTGTTGTTCATTGACAAGTTTCTTGTATGTATGAGGTCTTTTCAACTGATTCATTCCATTTGATTCATTTTTTGCGTGAGTTGAGGCTTAGTTCTAGCCTTAGTTTCTTGCCTACTCCTCAACCCTTCACCGCATTAGGTTTACTCGCGTCTTTTAAAAATAAATCAATGGAAATGAGATCTTATAATATGACCAACAAAAAATGATCCCCCCCCCTTTTACCATAGCTACTTTTGCGTTAAAATGTCTGTCAGCCAAAGAATGCTCCGAAAAATCTGCATATTTAGGGACCTGAACGTGTAGGGAATCATTTCACCCTCAATTTTAGAGGGTGAACGGATTGATATGGGTTTTGATGAAATTATGCATACAGAGGTAGGGTGTACAAGAAGCTCAGGTACACACAACCACCTAAACACTCTTGAGTCCTCAAAGATACGCTTTCCAGCACTTGAATAATAAGAGAAAACCTTGGATAATTAGCCAATGTGGAATAATTTGCAAGGTTTTCTGTTAAAAGGCTCTCTAAAAATAGTGTTACAATTCCAAGATTTACCGTAACACATTATTCTCCTCAGGTAGATGCACTCGTAGAGGACTTGTTAGAGCTTGTTATTGTACCAATAGAGTGCGCCAATTGGTTTGGGAACCATCACAAACGATTTAACGGGTGTTATCGGTGATTAAGTTTTCAGTGGTTACCTCTTTAATTAAATATATTGAAGTAAATGCCCTTAAAAACTAATAAAAGTCAAGTAAATAATAAAAAATTATTTGAAAAATCTGCAAAAGAGGAGGCGCACGATGAACGAGGATTTAACACACCAGGGTTTGGATAAATATATAAAGTAAAGTAAAATATATAAAAATAGGCAGGATTAACGAGCTTGGGTGGAGTCCAGGTACCTATGTGCCAATTCTTTTTTTTGTTCTTTGTTCTTTGTTCAGGAGGACGAACGCTTCCGATTTGGAGTATCCGATGTTAGAAACGTAGGAAGAGGAAATGTGGAAAACAAGACCTTTGTCGTTCATAAGAAAACTAAAGTGAGACATAACTTTTCGTAGGTACCTATTTCGGCGTGGAAACAAACCAAATCCTTTCTCATTCTGAAACCCATTAACGTTGGGAACCTCGTAGCGTTAAGTAGGTACTTCCATAACAATCTAACGATGTTTAGTTGAACATCAAGTTTCACGCCGCACAAGCGGCTTATCTCAGTAAAAGCCATTTTTTGCTCGAGTTTTATATCTCAAGGAAAGGGCTGAAGTGGGGTGTGAGGCTACGAAACTTGTTGCTCGCTCTTTCCACTCCCGTTCGCATGCCGAGCACCAACCCCTTCCTCCCACCACCATTAGCATTTCTACTCTCGCTTGCTTTTGTTCTTTGAAATGACTTTAAATCGCGTTTCCGTTTTTGTCTTAGTTTGAGGGTGTGTATTGTAGTAAAATACCTACATTCTCATGTGCGCCAATTTAGTAGAAATTTCCTGAGTGCTAAACATGATTCTATAATTATTAGTTCATTACATATACGTTAATATTAAAATAATAAGATTTCCAAGTACAATATTATGTGCCCTTTCTACCAGGATGGGAAATGTAGCGGAATCTCTTTGGAAAATCGCCTTTTCCTCTAGCAAACATATCAATTCCATACCAACTAATGTTTCTGGTATGAGCAAGACCTAGTTGCTTTCATTTTTAGTGTTAACTTGAGAAAGGTTATGCCTCAAAAACAAACTATATGTTATAATCGCCCTTCTGGTTGTCGTAGGCGCCCTCCAAATTATTTCCTCAACTTGGAGTAAGTTCTTCCCAATTGGTTTGTTCTTCGCCCAGAATGAAAAGGCAACAATTTAAAAAATGCTGCAAATTATTCCCCAAAGGCTTATTTCTCTTTGGAGCGAGAGTATGGGGGAAAACTGAGTGTGGACTGTCTCGAAGTCATTTCAATACCCATTCAGACCCATACTCATCTCCAGAGAGCGCCAATCGCTCCGGGACCCGTCTCAATGGATTAGCGTCCAAAATTTAGAGCAAAATGATACCCCACAGAATAGCCTCGAAAATTGAGTTTTAAAAACCCATTTTGTTCATACCTACATCAAATTTTGTCTGGTCGGGCTGATAAGTTTCGAGGACCAACTAAAGCCAGAAAAACTGACCTAAATTTCAAATTTTCAGACTACTACCAAAAACGGCGCGACGGCGTACGGACGATTGGGCTTTTTGATCTAGACATGAAACGTGAAAAGTAGACATAAGGAAATGTGGCGCCAATCGGAGAGGTTGACCTCTGACAAGATCACATAAGTTGATTTTTCAAGGAATATCCAACCAAAATCTATTTAGGAGACCCTAATTTTGTTTTTTTGCCCTATTCGTCTCTTGCTGGAAGTTATCATGCTACAAGTCAGACAGAACAAGAAATGGCTGGGACACAGGCTGTATTCATGTATTTTTTTTTTCGGATTTCAGATATTGCCAAAATGGACGACATCGACATAGTGGCTCCCATTCCGGAAGAATACTACGAGCAAGTCATCGTTCATTTGAGACACAATTTCTTTCCCGACGAGCCGCTCAACAATTCTGTCGGCCTGTGCGTTCGCGGCGAGCCGCACGAAGAACTGGAAAAGCACAGTCACGAGACCCTGAAAGACCAGTTGTCCATAATGGCTCTCCACGCTCCGACAAATCGCGTAAGTGATTTAGTTAATTGGTATGTGGCGATGCTAAAGTCTTGAGCTCTGTAGGACATTTATTGCTACACAAATAGGAACGAATTTGTATTCTCATGGCCTCCTCGTACAATTTGTACACTCATACGCATGTTTCTTCAACCTTCATTTCATCCGATCATCCCTTCCTTGATTCAAAATCATCGATGTGTACAACTGGATTCCGCTCTCGTTTCAAAACGGATTAGTACAATTAATAATATTGCAAATATTCATCTTGGAAGCTAAGTATATAGCCTCCTGAACATAATTGTGAAGTTGGCCCATACCTTAGCCACATCCCTTTCAAATCCGCCCCTGCCCGAGTATTTTTGAAAACGTGGGAGTATTTTGTGCAAAGTCAATATTGATATCGGTAGAGGAAGCTCTTCTATTGATTTGCACGTGGGGACGGAGTCAAGTTTCATGAGAACCGCGTGTCTTTTTCAACCTCCTTGGACCGCCAGGCTTATGCCTGAAAAGTGCTGTTGCCTCACTCCTCTTATCTCGTTTTTCCGCTCAGGTTCCTCCTTTAGAGTGAACCCCTCGATAACTGTTATAACAAGTGTCTTCCTCGAGAACCATCGAGATACAATAGTACAATAGCACGAACGTCAGCGACAAACCTGGAGCTGCCATGTGCATTTTCTCATGAATATTTTGGATGACGTATCCTGCCAAGGTTGAAGGGCTTGAAATAATACATTCGTAGAGTACCTACAAGCTGTCTTTAGTAGCTACCCACGTTACAAAAAAAGGTCAAGAATGGACTGGGTGGCCATGTGAGATGTCTTGGTGGCTCAGAGGTTGGTATTGTTCCCCAAAAAGGTAATCCCCGGTGGGAGATTGCACGGGTAGGTCAGGTTTTAAACAATAAACAATAATTTATTCCCGTTTATGAGTAACAAATAAGTCTGTGTGAAATGAACGAATTGACAACGCACCCATCGCGTGCTGATTTTATACCAGTGTGAGGCCTGCGGGGGTTATTTTTTATGGAAGAGAGGGAGGGGGCTTTAAGTGCTTCGGATCGACCATGCAAGTAGTGATTGCTGATTCATTCCGTTTTGCTGACAGAAGGAATTCCTGGGACAGGCCACGAGTCTCGTTTTCACGATAGTTTATTACAGAGGAGCCTGGAATGATTCCGGAGGAGTGGGAAATAATAGCTTTCCCGCTAATACCCGACGAAGCCAAAGTCGGTCGACCCTGACCCTTTCCATTGTCAATCCTTTAGAACGATCATTAGAGGGAACGAGGAACGGCGATTTTCCCGCTTTCCCGGCCTGTGTAGAAACGGGTTAACTTTGCAAGGGGTTGGACAGTGATGAATTACTGCTCCTCTTGCAAGTGAGGCAATCCTGCTATCCAAGTTGGGTTCGTCCAGCGATCCATGTCGGGAGAGATTTCCTCGTGCGATTTCTTGAAGTACCTAGGTTGTTTACAGGGCTGGTAGACTACCTAAGTGCTGATTACAGTCAACCACTTTTTGCTGTCAGAACTTCAATTCTCAATAGGCAAACCACGGTAATGGTGCTGGTCATTGGTCCCACCTCCTTAGGCTAAGAAGGAACTGTCTCTTATAACTCGTATTTCGCATGGAGTTAGTTTGAATATGATAATGTTTCCTATTCGTACAATTGAATGTATTTTAATGTCGCTCCAGAGGTCTTATTTCTTTGTTATTTTCACATTACAGATAGCAGCCGTAGCTCTGAACGGGATCCTGAGAGAAGGCGACATAGAGCACTCCATCGAAAAACTAGGCGACGTTCCCGACGAAAAATTCAAAACAATTTTCAGTCACCTGTACGCCATTAATCAATCGCTAAATTTGTTCCAACGCTACGAGGTAGACTCGATGTTTGAGTGTAGGATACTGTCGGTCGACAGCGACTTTAGAGGAAAGGGATTGGCGATACAATTAGCCGAAAGAAGCGAAGAGTTGGCCAAAAGTAAAGGTTTCAAGGTCAGTAACGCACATTTAGTTTTAATTATTGAAGTAATTAGTTGGTGATGCCCAGTAAGTAGAGTTCAGCAATTAGTTGGACAATCCTCGGAAAACTTTTTGATCGCCCACGGGCAACAACATTTTTGGCCTCATAATTTTTGTGCATTTGGTTGTTTCCACTATGAGCCCTAAGTTTGGTTAAATAGATTAATTACCATCCTTTAGTAGTGTTCATTACAATGCTGTAGTAAATTAACTAATCTGCAGCTCGATGGCTGAGCCAACACAACCCAAATTACGCAATTGATATAAGTTACTAGACGAACCGTCGGGCATGGGTGTTTCGCATGAAAACATACGATATTGTTTTTTGAGATTTTCGGGGACCTAGGCGAATGGGGTGTCGTTTTCTACTGAATTTTGGATGTCGAATTGATTGAGATGGGGTTTGGCTCGATCGTCGCAGAAAAAGTAGGATATGGGGGAGAACGGTTATTTTTTAAATGAGTTTTCCATCTTCTCGATGGTTTCATCATGCGTGCTAATCCATGTCACAAAATTTTGGGTGGTGAATCGATCAGATGGGTACGTTCTGCACGGTATTTTGACAAAGATTTTTTTTTTTTTTTTTGTATAAGAGCGAGTAGAGCATTTGATTGGGTTACAGTTTGGCCAACAAGCTACTTAAAGTCGGTCTAGGGGGAACCCTGAGGCCAGGGCTTGGTGGAGAAGTTCATTGGATAAATCAAGCTATTGCTCACTTGTGAAGGAAAAGCACGTTTTCTTTATCAAACGATTTACTATAAAAAGAAATGTTGGTTTCGATAGAACATAAAAGCAGATGAAATTCACACGAGAAACCCCCAAAGACACGATGCGGATTACTATTATGGTACTGCACTATTTTTCAGAATGATTGACACCAATCAATAATGATCAACATTAATAATATATAAATAGTTCGCCTCGTGCAAACCTAGTGTACTTTCTAAGTCAAAATAATATCTGAGGTAATTTATAAGTCTAGAAATTACTTTTGGATAATAAACATTGAACACTCAGCTCCATCTTGGTTCTGATTAGCTGCTGTCGCGCAAATCTTTGCAGGGAGAACTATCTAAATTTGGGTGCTTGAGTGTTGTATCTAAGAGAAGGAAACGAGAAAAGGGAAGTCGATTATTTCCTACCGATTGGCGTATGGCGAGTACAATGACGCAAGAACAAAATGTGCCAATCAGGATAATTTCGAAAGCTGCCATGAATCCCGATTTTTAAAATTAGACCGTCATAAAATTACGATAAGAATCCCCCTCGGGAAAAATTTAGAAATTTTGATCTTAGACTTCTTTCTTTGGCCTTGTCTGTGACTAACACACTTTCAGCTCCTTCTGCAGCTAAAAAAACGCAGGATATAGGTTGAAATCGACTGTTTTAAAAGGTTCGAGGTTTACGGGGTATCTAGGTGTCATTTCCCAGTAATTAATGAAGGCTGAATCGACTTAGATGGGCCCCGAACTGAATTCCACACGTTAGTGTATCAGAGTTCTTAGAAATTTTTGACGTTGAATTAAACGATGGCATTTTCAGACCACCTTCGTACTGAAGAAGCAAGAATAGTTCAAACGAACACGTTTCTCGTTACTTTATCTATTGTAACTTGTGACAACAACAGGAATTCGATCACAATCGTACAAGATGAAGCTTGAATATGGGACTGGCCATGATGACTGTGCTACAAAGGGGTTCGGTGTATCAATTCTCCGAAAAAAATTACTTTCTGACTTGAGTTGTACTGAACACCCTCCGATGCTCATTCGAAATCAGCTCAACTCTTCACCATTACCAATATTCTCGGTGCAAATTTGCTTTCAGATTTTTAAGACGGACACCACTGGGCTTTTCTCTCAAAAAACACTCCTGAAACTCGGACACGAACCTATTCTCGAGAAGCGCTACGAAGACATTCTGTCCGACGATGGCGAACGGGTCTTCAACACAAGCCCTCCTCACAAATCGTTGAAAATAATGATCAAACTCTTGGAGTAGAAGTTCATTGATTCATCGTCAATTGAGAAGGCGACGTTGTGTGAACTAATATTCGTGTTGTACGTATGTTCTTGCAATCAACGACGTACGAACGACGTAGAAATTGCAACCAAATTTGAGGAGAAAGTCCTTCCAAATTGATGTTAATGTTCGAATACCTGCTTGATAACTAACAATAGGAGTCAACCAATGATCAGAGAAAAATATCCACTTTGGAAAATATTAAATTATTGTGTAACTTATTAAATTCCCTCACAAGAAGTTATATTTTTTGTGAGCGGATTTCATCAGTTTAGAATAATTTTGAGTATCTCTAAGCCCAATTACCAGCAGAGCTACGCCCATCTTGCATTTCTACCACATTGGCATTTAACTAAATGAGGACCACGAGTATAAAGCAGATTTTCAAAGATTTAGGAGCCCGAAAATGGAATTCATGCAGTAATCCAATCTGGTATAACGACTTTAGGATAGCACGTCTTGTGGTAAAAAAAATTTATAATAATACGTTATGAAGGCCCTTGCCTACAGCGAGTAATGGCCGAGGTGTATTTGTTTCCCGTATCAAACTCTTAGACAATATTGTAATGTATGTACGACAAAAATGACCAATGAATCATCACAACGAACGCCAGAGCCGTGACAGAAGGTTAACCGGCAGTGCTGACTCGTAAATCAAAAGTTACCAGTTTGTTTTCCTCACAAACACATTAATGTTATCTATTTATAAGAAAAAGCAGATAATAATAGTTTACTATTAGCATGGATGTGTCGATTATTTTTCAAAATGTTGAAAACCAATTCAATTTAGCGTAAACGTGTGATAAATATCATAAATATTATTGTATATTGACGTCAATGTTGAGCGATGCCGCGTTCCTACCAAAAACCTGCTTCCTAATTGTTTCCGTTGGTGATTAAAAGAAGTTTCTATAATATTAATCCGTGTCATCGCGTCAATGCGTAGGTGGAGCCCATTCTAGCGATAAGTAGACAAATAAATTGTTTCTATTTTTGTGAAAAGCTCCCTCAATTCAAATCAAAATGCTGCTTTTGTACTTGCGTTGCATTCTTGCTCAACTTGTGTTTATTTGTATTATCGAGAGGAGAATTGGTTATTTAATTATGTTCAACTGATTCAACAGTCTTTTACGATAATTAGATGCCTAGTTTGTTTAGTAATAATGTTTGAAGGTTGAAAAAACCTACTTATTACGCATTGTAATTTGCAATCAAATAAGGAAGTTGCTACTATTACTGTAATAACGTGCAATTTTTCAAAAAATACTATGTTGTACCGAATTGTTTACATTATTTTTACATTTTTCTTTGACGCCACTAATCTTTTCTAATTAGCTCCATGCCGAAGCAAATCGGAAACTCCGAGCAGAATTATTGTGTCCATTTTTCATTAAGAGCGAAATGCTCTGAAATATTACATTGTGTATAAAATAATTAAAAGGTAGGCCGTTGACAGAGAAATGTTAGCTAAGTGGTCATGATAAATGGTAATAATAATAATGTAAGCGTTACTGTGTGTAACCGACAAAATAACTCAGTTCGAATATAACAAATAAATAACTATTAGAAAACTCGTACTTCTATCAGAACTTGAGTGTTTTTGAGTTCGTGTAGAAAGTGGATGTGTATGTTGTAAATGTACAGGTATGTTACCTATAATCAGTAAATGTTGAAGTAAAATTTGACTGTGAAAGCCCCACAACCTGAACATGTTTTTAGGTATGCTTGCTGAAATTCTACACATGAACATGATCTACTCACAGACATTATTACCAATGTGTATAAGGGTACCTTTGTCAAGAGAACCGAAGACAACCAGTCGCTCAGCATTCATGGAAGGTCAAGTTTTGAATCTTCACAAATAAACACGTTACTCAAATAAGGTTTTATGGCAGCACCTATCCACAAAACACTGCGAGTTCGCCTACAACGATTACTAAGAAAGGTTGCACTTTACTATTTATGAGCAACTTATATTCCACAATGGCTTATTATTCGAAGCGATCTTGGTCGTAAAGGAAGGCGGATTATCGATGTTCCATTGTCGATAAAAGAGTTCGAATTAAAAGAGATTCACACGACCATCGTCCTGACTGTGAGAGGTAGAACATTCAGGAGAGATACGATACGACGAAAGTGCGCCAGTTACTTGTCTATTGTTCCAACAGTTGAAGTCGGAAATTCTAAGTTCAACTACTCTGTTGAAGTAAATTTTAGGCAAAGTACAACTTGGAAAGTGGTGGACAAAGTAGATAGGGGCAGTTTTTGATAAATAACGACGGAACTGTGAAAATTATAATGAAAAAACCCTGCTTGCGTATGGTACACATACTCATTTAATTATTGTTAATGTATTTTTAAATTTTAGTAACATTTTTGCTTGAGATTTCGATAGCTCAATTTTGAAGGGAACTAAATAGGTACTAATAATTACCTTTGCTGATAAGCGTACGTGGGCATATTAAAGTTATTGCCTGGGTGATTTATATTATACTTACTCTGTGTTGATGCATAAGGTAGACCATTCTTCTAGCCTTCTTTAGTGGGTTGTAGTCTTTCCTTGGTTTAACGGTTTGTATTCGTATGTTAGGTGATCCGAAGGATTTTACTCAACGTTTTACCTTCATTTTTCTTATAAATATTGTCGTGGGCATTTCACGCCAAATTCGTTGTGAAAACCGAAAAATGCCCCAAAAATACTACAGCAACCGAAATCCATGATCCTAGGGCTTCAGATCAACAATGCGACATTTTCGTCCCTATAATGTATTAATCAAGTCAAGCTGCCTACGGTAACTCATGAGCCCTCGTCATTATAGTGTTTTCAGTTTTTGACTGAGTTCCTGTACCTTATAATTGAAAGGTTGCATGAAATCACGGAAATGTGAAGAATAGTCCGCAGATAATCTTACTTTTGAGCACATGCGTTCAAATGTTGAGCAATGTGGGTGAGAGTGGTTATTGAAACCATCTCAGTTGGGGAATTATATTATTACTATTATTCTAAGTATAGGGGACTTGAGGATACATATCCCTGGGAGCCACCTCGATGGAATACCACCATTTAGCTGAATTGACTGGATTGCATTGAATAACTGTAGCTCTCTAGCGGGAGGACTTCGCGGAGCTCAGTTTTCAAAAACGCCCACTGGATCGCTCTCAAACCATCTATTCTTGAAGTCTCTCGAGATTGTTGAGTGAAGTGCCTTCCATCCCCATCTGTATCCTCCTCAGCTTCTCTGTCTCTACTAATCATTTAGTTTTTATAACTTTAGAAAAACAAGAAACTGCAGACAACGATATTATCGTAGCTGGTTGAAAGAGAACATTAAATTCCTTGAACCATACTGGAAAATATTCAAAACAAGTAGGTATTTATTTCTAGAAGTAAAATAAAAATGTGTCGAGTCCGCTCTACCTACAACCGATTGGCACAAAACTCTGGTGACCGGCAGCCTCGGAGGAAGCGGCAGTGCACACGTATACGGAATAATACGATCATTACGCTCAATCATCACGATTGCATGTTGCTTGTGTTAAATTTCCTAGGAACCGTTTCTTTCAGTCTTATCTTATTATTAAAATATAATTTTATCAGCGGTAAGAGACACCAGAAACGTCACCACCATGGCGTAACGTAATCCTGCAAACTCTTTCAACACTTTCAATTAATATAAATTTAATTTAATTCCTCCGCTTTTCGGTAAGTTAGCAGAGTGCAGGTAAGTGTGGGGATGCCAGCAATCAGATCAACCTGGGGAAAATCGTTTCTCGAACGTACATTCAATCACAACAAAGTACAGAAAATATTTTATTAACATCAAATAATACAAAACATGAACATAGTTTCTATCTAAAAGTGTCTGGCCTCGAATATCACATTACATTAGCCACGACGCAAGCACCGATCAAAGTCACAAGTTACGAAGATAGAAAAGAGGTATATATCTATCAAGAGGTAACCTAAGTTGTCCGATCAGCCTGAGGCCCGAAAAGACAACCCTACACTATCACTGTGGTCTTCAGTCAGTCGCAACAACCTATCTTCTGTTATGTGTACATGCACATGTTACAACAACAACCACAATATGGCAAATTACAGATTGGGTGCAGCGATTTTTAACTAGGAGGGACCTTACCTACGAGCTGAGATTCTTTTTAGTTCAAGAAGGTCTTGTAAGTTTTTTGAACAGGTTATATTCGACATTCCATTTTATGAAACTTGTAATTTCTCGATGGATCGAAGATAGTAGGTATCAAGTGGGTTCATAATGACACATTTCTACACTTTAATTGCTGTTAGTTGATTAAAAAGCAGCAAGGCCATTTTTCCAAAATTCAATTCATTAAGTTAAAGTAAGGTTACCTGATCGGCCAACATACAGCTTCAAATACAAAACGCGGTTTTGGAATTGAATTTTAAATAATTATACACAGACTTTTGTTCATTTTGAAACAATTAGGCGGTGTTGCTTCTTAACCTCCAATATTTTGCGTTCTTGGCCTTACTATCTTCATTGACTTTATGACTAGATATTGAATAGGGATGTTTAATCAGGTTGAGTAATCAAGGAAAAAGATCGGAACAAGCGTTCTAACTAGTTTCACAGAGTAACAATGACATTGTGCAGGAATGCGAGCTTAATCTTTCATAGTTTCGTTTCTCAGTATCATTATCAGTTTTACAAAAATACTATGCAGTCCTTTGAAATAGTTCTATTCAAGATGCTTGTAGACGAGGATGGTGGTAAAAAATGCGATCAACGCAAAAGAGTTCGGTCCCACATAGCGGTTACACGAAATCCGTTCATTCCATGTGACAGATATTCAAAATCAGGAGAGAAATTGTCTCTTGAGGGCTAAAAACGACCCTTTTGGCTTTTTACTCGATTTCAAGGAGCAAATCTTCCCCGGCAAGCTTCATACCAACAGCGGCTTCGATATTTTTGACGGTTCCAGCGGCTGGAGCCTGGACGACCATTTCCATTTTCATGGCGGACAAAACGACGAGTGGGTCACCGAGGGCGACTTTGTCACCAACTTTGACTCGGACTTCCATGACAGTGCCGGGCATAGGAGCGCCCACCTGTCCTTTCACGCCTTTCTTGGCTTTGGGATGGATGTGCATCACCTGTTGGCGGGCGTATAAGAGAGTTAGAGAGTCCACAGAATTGTAAAGGCAGAGTTAGCCAATTAAAAGGATCTTACCTTGGCAGCTTCCTTGTCCTTGATGAAGACCGAACGGAGCTGTCCGTTCATTTCGAAGAAGACTTCCCTTTCACCAGAAGGAGTCAGGTCATCAGCCAGAGCCAGGGTTTTGATGTGGATCGTCTTACCTCTCTCCAGTTGAACCTGTAGCAGCACACATGCTTGGTGATAAAACGAAGCGATTACATCGTAAAAAGAGTATTTATCAAAAGTCACGTACCTCAAATTCTTCACCAATTTTAGGCCCAGTGAGGAAAACTCTGTTTCGAGTTTATCAACCGGACCGTATTCGTCTCTGAAATTCAGGTACTCGTCGGTGACGGAAGGATACAACGCTGAGCTTATGACGTCCTTGTCAGACACGTGATTGTGTTTTTCTTGAAGACTTTCTTTCAGTTTGCCGAAGTCTAGGGGACTTAGCGTTTCACCGGGTCGACCTTCAATTCTTGGCATATCCTTCAACACCTGTATAAGAATAAGGAAGGATGAATAAATTGGTCCATTTATTCCACACTTAATGGCGCAAGATGTTTTTGATACTGTGACTGATGCAATAGGCAAACGACATTTTGGAGAAAGTTGCATTCAGTCACTTCGGAAAATAAATAAATCTCAATATTTTTGGGGCGCTGAATCCAAATCCGGCTGCCTTTTCAGATCCAGATTTGTGATATTATGAGCAAAATTGAGGGTTTTGTTAGTTTAGACGTTTATCGATAAATAATGTTCAGCTTCATTAAATTTGCACTAAAACTCTCCCCTTACTGTAATATATCGCTTTATCCGAATACATTCTGCATGAATTGGCATCTGAAACCAGAGAAATAATACAATTTTGCCAAAAAGCGCTGAAAACTTCTTTGAAACTGAAATCCCCTTTCTGGGTCTTTATACTTCTTAGCCTGAGAACTGTGGCCCTCAGAATTGTGACTTATAATTGCTAGATGGTTTCTGCGTTGAATGAAACCCACAACGTTAGCTCTCATTTGAGAAGGGCTTTGCATTTCTAAGTTTTTAGGCATTTTGCCTGTTGTCTGTTGATGTTTAACGTAGGCTCCTGGACTCGGCAAACCACAAACGTAAAATTTTCGAGCGAGAAATCGGCCCTTAGGCTTGAAAACACGGTTATGTATTATTCGGAGAGTATTAAACCCAAAACAGGTTAGATTCGGAATCAGAACCCCGAATATGCTGTGATTTTTCCGAGGCACCTGAAAGTAACTTAATTTATTTATTAGATATTTATTTATTTAATTATCCTGCTTCATCCTTAATTTTGATGAATTATCAGATTTTCAATTCACCAGTAGGTAACTTGTAGGTAACTATAAATTTATGGTAATAATTGTATGGGAATGAATTCAGATGCTCTCCTGAACACAGTGGTTGATAAATGGCTAAAATTAGAAAACCAGTACTTTAGTCAACCTCGGTTAGCTTCAACATCAATAAATTACTGAAATAACCTCTAGCACGATCGACATTCGATACAAACCAACCAAGTGTTTAAGAAAAGCCGCGGATACTAGCCGAACCAAGTTTGTATATTATCCAAATGAATTCTCACCGATGATCTGAAGGGCTCGGGGAAACCTTGATAGGGTTCGCCGATGGCTCCTTGGAGGAATTCTATGACGGATTTGGGGAAAGACAGTTCTCCAGCGCGTTTAAGAACTTCTTCCATGGTGAGTTTATTTTGCACCATGAACTGAGCCAGATCACCGACAACTTTGGATGATGGCGTCACCTTGAAAGAACGTTAAGATAACAAGAAATTAGTGTGCAGTAAACGAAAGTGCGATACATGCTCAGTAGATAATTAAGATCAAACCAAAAGATTCGCATATTCAGAGCAGTGGTATGAAAACATAAATATAAAACGTATGTTTTGCTCAGTTAGGCATTTTCCTGTGAACAAGTTTTGAAACGTAAAGATTGAGCAAAGTTACAGTATTATTAGAATTTCACAAAACCTCACATTAATTTGTAAATATTCATGAGATATTGTGATATTGTAAGTGATATTGTTTGGTATTTTCTGTAAACTAAAATATTGTCTTATTGCGCTACCTACAAGTGTTCAGGCCATTCAAGCTAAAGGTTCGGACAAAACCACGTTTCGTTAAAAAAATTTTGAAATGTATTTTTTCTTCCTTTGTAGAACAAAAAACAAAAAAAGCTTTCTGTAGAAAAATGAAATTCTATTTAAGTCCTACCACAAGCTTTAATCAAACTCACAACAAGATGAAAATTTTGCGATTTACGTTAGCATGACCGGAATTTCAGCAACACTTTTAGCTGAGTCGGAAAATTTGAATTAAATTCATTGAAACTACTGTTTTAAAAATGTTGAAGATACGTTAACATACGTAAGTTTGGGACAAATGTAAAAATTAATGTGAATTTCAGTGTAATTCAAAGAGAAATGTGATTTTTGTTTTAATTTGTGTTTTCATTCATATCCGTGCTTTTATTCAAATTCAAATTTTCAGATTTATGAAATGAATTCTTATTAATATTAAATACCATAAATCTTAAATTTTTTGATTACGGCACGCTCTGGATCTCCTCCATTACTATCGATGAGAATTAAAATCGCATTGGAATATTAACGTTAATCGTTTTAATATTAACACATTTTACCTTGATAATGTCACCAAGAATCAAATTGGCCTCCCTGTAGGCCTTTTTGACTTCTTCGAACTGTTCCCCGAGGCCGAGGGAGTAAGCTTGGAATTGAAGGTTCGTGTACTGACCACCAGGAATTTCGTTCATGTAGACGTCGGCGTTGCCGGATTTCATCGTCGTTGTGCATTCGAAAGGAGCGTAGAGCGTCCTTGTTTGCTCCCAATAGGCAGAGTATTCAGACACACTCTTAAGGTCGAAACCTGAAAAGGGTATGGTCGGAAAGTTGATCGTGATCGTGAAATTAGTGTGGTCATGGTCGCCATAGTATTGACAAATACAAAGTACATTGATGTACAGCCATTCTGTGTAACCAATTACTTCTGAGGGGTGAGGGGAGGAGGGTTAACGCTTGTATGGTTGGTTGGGGTCCTCTCTAAATTTTCTCGTTCAACATTGCATGGAAAATGATACGCTACGATTCTACAATATTAAATCCATTTTTAACGACGACACTTGCAGTCCACCCTTCGATCATAGAGTCCCGTGTTATCTCAACGTTATTAACTGGAGCGAGGGAAACGAGAGAGGTTACCGTTGCTGGGTGATGATAATTAATAGGAGGTGGGCGTCGAACTTTGCTGTAGCACTGGCTCTAGAGAGCGATCAGTCTTGGTAAGCAAGAAAACACGAAGCTCGTACGTCACTTGTCCCTGACATGGGGGGATGATGAATAGCAGGGCTAGGGGCCTCGAACAAGTTCTGCAATAATGTTCCTGGGCACGTGTACGAGCGGGTGGGAATGGATATAAATCTGCCTTTTTACGTCATACGTGTGGATGGTTCTGATTCCGAAAACCCCAAAATGAAAGGGGTTTTAGCATAAAAATCGTATAACTGGTTTTCCTCTTTTTTACGCGTAAGATCATACCAGTGTCGAGTTTAGTTCCTGATAGTGACGCGACCAAAGCGCCCATTGAAGGTTGAGACGTCATGCCGGACATGGAATCGACGGCGGTGTCGACGACGTCGGCTCCAGCTTCGGCGCACATAAGCATGGAAGCAACTCCTGCGCCGCTGGTGTCGTGGGTGTGAATGTGAAGAGGAATATCAGGGACTGCGTCCTTGATGGCTGTGACTAACAGTTTAGCAGCTTGTGGCTTCAAAAGACCCGCCATATCCTGTACAGAAAGGTTCCAAATTTACGAATTTGAGATCTGATGATTCAAAGAAAGAAACAGAAGCTCTTCTAATGTCTAACGTAAATTTTGAATTACAGGGAACACACATGTCTTAATTCGGCGTCCATAAGAAATGGTACCAAAGAGCCAATGAGATTATGGCAACAATTCGAAGGAGCTGATAGGGAATTTTCAGTACGACAGATATTTGAAAAGTTGGGGGAACTAAACTAACCACAAGTTATGCAATGCAACTGTTGCAGCCAACATCATAACTTGCTGCTATGAAATTAGGCTTCCTATTATAGAACTGCTAAGCTGAACTTGAAGCAAACGCAACAAGTGGGAAAGTAAATTCAGTTCCGTTCCACCGGCCGCATAGTCCGTCGCGGTTTGTTACCTTAATGCAGAGAACGTGGGCGCCGGCCTTTTTCAGCTCTTTGGCAAGGTTGACGTAATATTTGAGATCGTATTTCTTCTTTCGAGGATCCGATACGTCTCCCGTGTACGAGATAGCGGCTTCGACGACGCCACCCGCTTTTCCAGCGGCTTCCATTCCGAGGATAAGATTAGGGAGGTAATTCAAGGAGTCGAACACTCTGAAGATATCCATACCGGAATCGACGGCTTGTTCACAGAACCTGAAATTAAGATCGAGATGGTTGGATGATTCATATACTAGATAGGACGGAGATTGGATAATTTTAAAAGGTACAGCGAATAATATTTTACTCCATTATGAATTTATCTGAGAATTATCGTGGAGTGAATAATTTCGCTAAATTTCCTAGGCGATTTATCGTCATCACATTACACAAAAGGACTTGAATTATCGCAACGAACTTCTAGCTAAAGTGGCAAACATAGTACGGTCGGAGGGTATTCTACTTATTGTGTTGTAAAACTTAATCAACTCTAAAGTTGGAACTCCATTATGGTCTAGATTCAATTAACCCGCAAGTATTCGGAGGAAGATAGAACTCAATCACGTTCACCTCTCCATCAAAAGCGAAGAAAGATAGAAAGAAAATGATAAATAGGATACATAGAAATGGGGGAAAAGAATCGCAGGAGGGATATTATTCCTGCTCGTCCCTGAATTTTCCACGGCACCAGCCCGGTTAATTGAACCATGCATGAAAACCTACATTTCAGGGGAAAAGGTACCCAGCAACCACAATACTCAAGGCTTAATTGGAGCTTCAGCAACTTTCTTCGAACCAGCTACTCGAAGACATCTACCTCACGTTGTTTGGTTTCAACTAATTTCACTCCTTGTTTCACGCTAGGAGGCATACGGTGACCTACAACAACAAGTTTCTCATGAGCTGAACTCCGTTTATTGCCTCGAGCTCAGTAACGAAGCGGTTGTACGTACTGAACGAAGTTCGTTTTCTCAGAAAATCATGTTGTATTGTGGCTCCTTCACGAAACTATTATAGAGGGTAAGTTCGTACCTAATTCGACCTAACCAGTACGCTACCTACATTGCGTTAAAAAACTGGGCTACCTAACTCGGGCAATGTCTGCGTCATATGTTCATATGTGTTTTGCGGAATAGCAAGAAAATTCGTCAATGTTTTTAAAGAGTTAAATTATTGGCCGACAAATGAGCCAAACCCCATTTTATCGAGATCAGGGCCATTCTTGGCCACAATGGCGATTGAAAGGAATGAGGAATGAAGATGGATTTTTGACAATTCTCAGAGAACAAGGAAAGTGTGGGATTCGTTTTTCGAAGGATGAATGGAAAGTGATGAGACGCACCCAGACTGGTCACCACAAAAATTACCTTAGAGTCAAGAACAGTGCGCAGACCTAAGGGTCTAGAACTCCGTTTCTTTCTATCAATGGTTATGTGAAAATTAACGAAAGATTTGAAAAGTATTCTAGTACCGTGCCTACGTCACGAAAGGCCGTGATGATGGGCGTGCCTTTGTCAAGGTAACTTTACTGATAAACGATAAAACCATCATGACTGTGCTCTGGGGGCTATCAGTGCATTGTAATGAAACCAACCTTAACATTTTTCATCAAGTCAAGAAAGTTGGCTCGTGCAATCGATGACACGCCAAACTTCGAATTATTTTTCTTAGGTTTAAGGCTTATCCTACGCATAGGTTTTATCTTTCTTCAATAAAAGCTATCAACTTTTAAAAATTGAGTACATCTGATCTTCGCAACATTTAAGAAGGCCAGAAGAATAATAATGAGCTAGAATTGAGAATTTTAATTAAAAAATTGTTCAATATTAATTTCAAGATTTATGTAATTATATTAACTAGATGCAGAGACTATCTACGAGTATTAAATTGTAGCTACTAACTTGTAAACAACGTTGTCAGGATAGTTCGTGTAGCCGACAGCGTTGGCACCTCTGAGGAGCATCTGGAAGGGGATGTTGGGGATCAGACTCCTCATGTTCTCTAGACGTTCCCAGGGGCATTCGTGCAGGAATCTGAGCGCGACGTCAAACGTGGCTCCACCCCAGTTCTCCAACGAGTACAAATTTGAAAAAGAGTGCGACACGAATGGCGACACGTTGACGAGATCGAAAGTACGAATTCTCGTCGCGAGGAGACTTTGGTGCGCGTCCCTGAACGTGGTGTCCATCAGTAGCAGTTCTTTTCGGTCAAGGACGGCCTTGGCGAAGGCTTCCGGCCCAGACTCCTTCAGAATGTTCCTGAAGCCTTTGGGAGGCGTCGGCACTTGGGAATTCAAAGAGGAAAAGTTAGTGAGCTCGAGGGAAATGGAAGGGGAAAAGAAGAGTTAAACAGGAACGAACCAGATCCGATGGTAAGATGGTAGGTGGGCGAGCCCAGAAAAGCAACTTCAGTCAAGACCTCCACAGGCTGTTTTAAAACTTTGTTGTAACTCCAACTTCTTCTTCCTCATTTGCCCTGAAGATATTTCTAGTCAAATGAGAAAAACTCCGAGGGGGACGTCAACGTTTTAGAACAGCCTGTGGCCAGAACCGTACTGATATGAAATGTAGACGCACCCTATTTTCAGATTCGACTTTCAATCTAGTATCTTTTTGTGGTTTAAGACAATAGGTCGAAAGCAGGAGCTCTGACGAGGGGTTGATTCAGTGTAGGTGCAGTAAAAACTTAAAACTATGTTTCAAACCGTATGATAAACTTGAATGAAAAATACTCATTCGGCTTTGACGATTCGAAACTAGCTTTTAAGTGAAACCTTTAATGAAACACTATGCCTGAAGAATTCATCCTTCTTCGGGAATGATCATTGAATACAGTGAGAAGCGCATTAGTTGAGATAACCTTGGTTGTTGGATAAGTTGATGTCAAGGTTGGGTCATACAAAGGTAGGCAACTTTTGAAGCGGGGAGAGCCAACGCTACCTCACCATAGTGGTTTTACATTTGGAGAAATATTTAAGTTGGTATGATCACAATTAAAAAAATGGGTACACCCCACTTGATCAATTTATTTATTGCGCATTAGGTATATCAGATCCTAATTTTTAGAGGTCTTGCTCGTGTCTACCACAAAATTCAAACAAATTGTGGGAAATTTGTGTAGTGATCGGCAGTATGGACGTGCCCTTAGGACTAAAAACCAGTTTATATTCCAGATCACCTCCTACTACTCCCATAATTTGATCAATCGTTACTGTGCGTGCAAATTTTTAGTGCAGCAACATGTGCTTTGTATGGAACAGTGGGAGAGTTGGTGCGAATCTCAACGAAAATCCCTTCATTTTAAGAAACATGCTCAAACTACCACCATATTCACACACAGGTCTGTTCACACAAGGCCGTAACGTGTCAGTGCCGTAATCTGCAGGTGATTTTACTGGTTGTAATCTGAAAGAAACGCCTCCTCAAGGATGGTTCAAACTAGCCCCATACCAGAAAGTGTTTGGAAGAATGTACGGTCACCGTTGCGACAGATCACGAGCCACGGCACTGTCTCGCCACGGGTTTGTATGAGTAGACCTCTACAACCGTGAAGTAGGTTCAGGTCGACACTAATTAATGAATTCAACCAAATTGCAGTTCTCGAGAGTTTCCGAATTCGACAGGAGGGGCAGTAGCAACCAAGCTACTAAGTTCTACAAGGAGGGTAGAATCAACAATAATTTCAAGATCCAAGAGAGCTTCTTTTTTTAAACAGTTTCTCACTACAAAAAGAAATAAGAAAATGCAATAGAAATCTACGGAAGCTCATTGAAACAATTTTCAAAAAGTTTCCGGAAAGAAATTTGAAATTGTTTACTATTTGCTCACCTATGAGTTGGCCATCCTCGGAATAGGCCAGTTGTGCAGTGCCTGCTCAAAAATGCGCTTGTTAACAAATAAATTGGCAAACATAAAAACACAACATACAAAAAGAAAAATAAGGTTTAGTAGCTTTCTCGCAGATGGAAAAATAAAACAAAAAGCCAACGGTTGTGGTTCTGTACAAATCTATGGGCTCAAAACATAAACGCAAATATCTACAAGGGTGGATGGGACGCTTATGTGCATTCACTTTGTGCGGTTTCCTAATCACGTCTATTACCTTTAATGCCATGAGGAGTCATCTTTGCTGGAAAACACAATTGTAAAATTACTTTACGTATTTAGCAGGTAGTCGCGGATATTTACCGAGAGGGTAATCTCTTTTCCCCTGCTTCCGTATTGCGACCGAGCTAACCGTTTTCCCGGGCTTAGCAGGATGTGAGCAATACGGTTAAATTTGAATTTGAGTCAAGGGGAGGAGAAAATAGAAAAATCCGAGGCGAGCTCGATGTTTGATTTTTAAAAAAATGTCTATTGTAAAGTCATTAAAAGACAGAAATTGAATCAACTATAAATTCCTCCACGTTGCCCAATCCAAAATGTTATCCGCTCGCTGTTTTAATATTCACCGTTAATATGATACTTTTTCAATGAATCAATTACAATTCTTTCAAATCCAGTGTTCCTCTTCTAAGTCTTTTGGAATTACTCATCTATTAATCGGCGGGCATTCAATTCCCAAGTACCTCAAAAAGCCTACATTACACGACTTGCGCAGTGAGGCCAATGATGCTGTTAGGTGGCAGATATTATTCCATGTGACAAACTCATAATATGACGCCAGTATTGCCTTTTGTATGTAGTATTAGTTACATCGTTTCATAATAGTTCGTATTGTCAGTAACTGGGTCGTTCGTCATGTGGTTGACTATAGGGTAGCCCAAAAGGCCAGGGCAGAACAGGTCATTGGAATTTGTCTAAATAAATATAAAAAATTAAATACTAGGTAGGTAAGTGTAGTATAACCTCCATCAATTGACGCCGTCAGAAAAAATGAAATCTCCAAGAACTGCAACCACGTAAGTAATGTCAAAATCCTGCATAAATCGGAGGGAAAATTCGGAGCAGAAGCAACAAAGATGAGCAGCCATTAGCCAATCAAAACCTCAAAATGAAACTCCACCACCGCTGGGGGTAATCGATTGTTTATATCGATCCAAGAATACTATTGTTTAAGAGGGAAAATCTGGAAAATTGTATTCGATTACCACAGGGGTCTTTTCCCCATAAAATTATGTTTCCCCATAAAAAGCTACAACAAATGAAAAAAAAAAAAAAAAAATCGTTTCTTCAATTGGGTTCTCCGTTAGAGGTACAGAACCTCGCCAAACCGATCACTAATGAGGTTTTTTCCGAAGAAAAACAAAATGCTCGAGGGGAAAATCTCTCAGAACAAGTAGCTAGGTATGTCATCACATGAGCACACCTAGGACAAATAAATAGGCGGACAGCGTCTCAAAATTTTGAACACAAAGTTTTAGTTGGGATTTATGCATACCCAATATAAGATACTCATTAAATGCCTGATGTTGGTCGATAAATTGATGGACTCGCATATTTTTATTGATTAGCTGTAGTTTTGGGTTTCAGGCCCTCCAGAAGGCAATACATCGTCTACAGCTTGGTAAAAGGATTCTACCAAGGTCGAAATTTAATTATTCCCATTCATTAAACCCTCCCATTTGTCTGTTTTGCCATAGCTGATACAAACTCTCTGACTAAATTCAGTCGTCTTTGAGCAAGGCAGAGGGACAATTCAAGTTTGGAATCAAGAAAATCTGGGATTTATACCTCAAATTTGATTAACAAGGAAAGCATTGAAATCCAGGGTTATAAAATAACTTTTTTTTTGCGAACGAGATTTCTTTTAAATTGGATAATCTCAATTGAAGCATCCACATTCAATTAGACGCCTATGTACTTGTTAATTGATTCAAATCCAAACAATGTTACTCAGCAATCAATAACTTTGCCAGTAGTAGAACCCAAGCAGTCTCGTCTTTGAAAACCAAACAAATGCTTTATCAGTGAGAGCCAAGAGTAGAATGTTTTACCTGCTGGAAGCGGGGGTACGGTGGGCCTGATGTCAGCTGGCTTGAGATTCGTGGCAAGAGGTGTCGACGGTCCGTTGACCAGAACGTTCCCGAGATAATTAAGAAGTTTTTGAGCCCTGTTTTGCGTCCTTTGAAGGGAGAAGAGTTGTGGATTCTCGTCGATAAAGTACGTATCGACTGCTCCACTGATGAATTTCTGATCCTCAAGTACATTCAAGAGGAAAGGGATGTTGGTCTGAAATCGTACGCACGAATAAATGCGGGTTGTCATCGATGGAACGTCAGAGCATCGAAATTCTCCATAATGATATTTATACGAACCTTAACGCCTCGAACTCGAAATTCACGAAGAGCACGAGCGAGTTTGGCGCACGACGAGTGTAGATCCGTAGCGTGGGAAATCACCTTCACGAGCAACGAGTCATAGTACGGAGAAATCACCGCTCCTGGGAAAGCGGCCGCGCTGTCCAATCGGATTCCCATACCTTCCCCGGTCCTGAAGACCTGAAAAACATAATGTAATGATTTGAAAGTGTTCACGAGCACACCACATCAAGTACTATAACCTAGAGCGCACAAAACGGGGTTGAAGTTAAGTGATTTTTTTTGTTCCGCTCAAAATACAATTTTATGTTATTTTCTCAGGAAATAATAATAAGGTAATCTTTCCTATTATTTTAAGGTAGATAGGTAGATATATTGACACAATATCTCCTCATTTGACCCCAAGCTAAATGTAATACGCGTATGTCTCTCAGTACGTAAAAAAAAAAAAAAATAAAAAAAAACTAGAGCTGGAGCATTCAAATGCCCTCAGGTCGTTTCTTTTGTCGAATGGTCCATTTCAATGGCAATTTTCAGAAAGACAATGCCAAGAGTAGTGAATCGATAGCGATATCGAAGTGACAGGCAGTTGGAGCATAAAGGAAGCTGTCACCCATTCATTTCGCTTAAGACGTAGACATCTTTCGTTACAAGCGAGTCAGAATAGTGAGGCACAGGCCCTGACTATAACACCCACCGAATCGCAATGCACTCGTGAGTCGTGCAATTTCTCGGAACTACTCACCTCTATCCTTCCTGTATCGGGCTGGAAGCTTTTGGCTGGATCTTCAGTCGTAACTCGGCATTGGATGGCGAAACCATTTTTATGGATATTTTCTTGCGTTAGGCCCAATTCCGGGAGAGTGATACCTTCAGCGACTTTGATTTGGGATTGTACCAGATCAATTCTGAAAGGCGTGGCAGTCGGAATGTGAGGGATTTTGTAGTGGCCATGAATAACGACATGAAGGCCTCAAAGGATTCAACACTCACCCAGTAATTTCTTCAGTAACTGTGTGCTCAACTTGAAGACGCGCGTTTACTTCAATAAAATAGAAATTTCCTTCTTGGTCAACCAAGAATTCTACCGTTCCGGCATTCGAATAGTTAACGTGCTTAGCTAGTCTTACCGCGTTGTCTAGCATCGCTTGGCGGACCTAAAACAGAAAAATTTTGAAGCTCTTACTAGGAATAGCCAATTTGATGATACAGCGAGTGAATAGCGATATTATTTAAAAGCAGCAGGATGTGTAATCTCATACTTTGTCGTCTAAATGTGGTGCTGGAGCCATCTCGACGACTTTTTGGTGTCTTCGTTGCACAGAGCAATCCCTTTCGTAAAGATGGACGACGTTGCCTGCCTGATCACCGATCAGTTGTACTTCAATGTGACGAGGCCGCTCGACGAACTTCTCGATGAACATGGCGCCGTTACCGAAAGCGGCGGCAGCTTCGGAACTGGCTCGTTCAAAAGCTTCACGCACTTCCTGAAAACACAGTTGGTGAGCCATGTTCTATGGTTGAGTTGCTGAAAGAGTCGCTACGAGCAAGCTCACCTCTTTCTTTCGAACCACTCTCATTCCTCTCCCACCTCCTCCATAAGCAGCCTTGAAGATAACAGGTAAACCGTACTGGAGACAGAATTCTTCTGCCTCTTGCGTTGTAGTCACTGGACCATCAGTACCTTGTGGAGAAGAAAACGGACGGTTTAGGGGCGGATTGCAACTTGGCAACTTCGAGTTGGGGTGTTTTTGAAATTCGAAACTAGCCTCCATTTTGGCTATGTAAATATGAAGCGGAGTTTGCCCCCCCTCCCCCTACCAACCATTTATTTTCAAGCTAATTGTCGCTGCGAACAATGTCCAATGGACTGTGCCAATGGATGAACTTTAAAAAAAAAGTATTAACAAATAGAGTAAAACACAACTACTTATACTGAACCAGGCAAATGACTGAATAGTTTTGCACGTAACAAAATATTTTAGAGCTAAACTTTATAGCTTCAACAATGGTGAGATAAACAGGGTCAACTGTATTTGTTGAGCGTAATAAGGCTTTTATGAATGAAGGATTTACTTATAACAGAACAACGCTTCACCTCAGAAACAAAAAAGTCAACTGAGCGATACTTTATCGTTGATTTTTTTTTTTTTTCCACAAACCGCCTGTGTAACCCTTTGAAACACACCTGGGACGATTGGAACTCCGGCATCGATGGCAGCCTGTCGGGCAGCAACTTTGTCACCCATAGCTTGCACCACGTTGGGCGAGGGCCCGATAAAACGAATACCCGCATCAATAACAGCCTGAGCGAAATCCGATCTCTCCGACAAAAAGCCGTATCCCGGGTGAATGGCGTCGACGTCATTTTCCTGGAACAAAACCACATTAATTTAGATGTTTTGAACATATTGTTTAAATATCTATTCAAAATTTTCATTTGGATCAATCTAGAGACATCTCCAGCACTCGAAGATGTATTATACTTTATACGTGGAATATAGTCACATACTATGAGGTAGAGAAGTGATTTAAGACATTATTACTTCCTAGAAACATTAATTTGTCGGGGAAGTTCTTATCAAGAGTTCCAAGAAGTTTGAAAACGGAGAGGCACGATGCCCTCCAGCAATCAATCAATAAAGGATTACACTTCAGTCTCTTTTTCGTGATTTTTTCCCTCCCTATTATACATTTATATATAAATATCTCTCAAGAAGGGTAAGAAGTAGGTCGAAAGAAAAGAAACTTTGATGGAAGAAAAAGACAAACTTTCTCAGGCGAGCCATTTACAACTTTTTTGGGAGAGGAGGGAATAAATAATTTTCATGAATAAAGTTTATATATATTTGAAAAAAAGGTCGATGATGACATTTTGGAGCTTGATTATCTTCGACAAAAATCCTCTTTGTGAAATAAAATCCTCGCATTTTTTCTCCGATTCAGGTCGTCAGAAAGGTGGAAGATCGTTAGCGAATGAAAAACGTTAGTAGTCTCTAAAGCAAAATCAGTTTTTCTTTCACAAAGGAGGATGCGATAGAGACGCCACGTCGCTCGAAAATATTCTTTGAAAAGCGCTGATCTGTTTGTTCGGTAACCAAGGGAAGTTCATACGTCAAAATCTTGCTTCTCATAGGATACGGCGGCCTTTTACGAGTAATGCAACGATAATCTGTTTTCTGAGTTATTAGGTAAAGCGAAAACCGAGTTTCCCGTTCGACAAATCTTTGGAGCGGAAACTAATCGTATACTGAGGACTGCTTTACGCCTGAGTAATTATACCAATCGTTGCCTGTCAAATGAGTGCAAAGAGACTTTCAGTGATCATGGGTGAATCAGGATCATGTCCGTTAAACCCACCGTGAACAAGGTGAATTAAATGAGGGAATGATGAGGACCCGAGGGACATACAGTTTCAGTAGGTATTATATTGACACTCTGACGCGGGTATGTGTTCTATCACCGTCCCTAAATGATGGAGAGGGCCAGTCCCACCTTCCAGCCACCAGCACCTCTTAGTATAATTATTAATAGCTACCTAATGTGATACAGTATCATTAACTTCGAATAACCCGTACGCGAATTTATTCAATCATCCGAATTCAAGTTCATCTAAAATTACGAAAATCCATTGTTTTAGTCAACAAGTTCAACTTCAACAAAATGTAAAATTATCATACATAATAAGCGCTTATAATAATATTATCATATAATATTATTAGGTAGAACGAACACGAAAGTGTAGAGGACAGCAAAACTTGGTACCTACCTAGAGAGATATAGTGTGAGTAACTTGATAGAAAAGGAAAATGGTTTTTCCATTCATATCAGTCCAATTAGTGCCAGGAAAATAAGGCAAAGAATGAATGCTGATCCTCTTCTTTTAATGATAATTGCTGCTCCTGGCAGTCGCCCGGGGAGTTATATGAATTTTTTAGACAACGTTCGGGAGAGTTATAGCCGCAGATATGCTATTCTGACTAAATCTTCAGAATGTTTGTTTAAATCCTGAAAATACCTTATTTACCGTCTTTTACGATGACAATTTTCAAAAAATGAACTCAAACTTTTAAAGTTAAATATGCATGGGGGTTCACATCAAGCCTCCTCCATTATTTGGGAAGGAGACAGCGCTCATTAGGGAGTATTACATTTTTTTGAAAGATCGATGAGGGGCTGAGTGGGAAATACATTTTTAATTGCTCGCTGTTCTGTGTTAATGACGACACGGCATTTCTTCTTTTTCGTTTCGCAGTAACCCAAGAGGGAAGTTTCTGGGAGGATTGATAATTATTTGTGTAAACTTTTAATTACTCTGCCTACCTTACGCTACCAGAACAATTCTGTAAAGGGAATTCCTGGTTTTTCAAAGTAATGAGTTAGAGTCAGAGTCATTATTATTATTATAGTTATCTCTGGCTTGAGACCATTCCTACAAGCTCACACTTTCCTTAGTTCTGCTGATAACCACGGTATGCTAGAGAAAATTTTGGCGAGAAAATTTCAATGAGGATGGTACCTACTATACTTCATGACCTAACATACCTGTAAAACCCCCACACCTGCAAATGTACTTTCTCCTCCTAGTGGATTGTGTTAGGTACTAAATCGGAAGAATTTCGTTGTCGTGAAGCATTTATGAGGAAAAATCCTGAATGTATAAACACGAAGGGTCGCGAAAAGCCCCGATACGTGGAAAGAGAAGTTTATTATCACAAATACGAGTAAATACCCTGAGTTAGAGGAGATCCCAGAGCGAAGACGGAGATGAGGTAAGAAGTAGTACTCTATTTCTTCAGGAAAACAAAAATAAATTAAACCTGTGCGTATTCAACGAGACAGTGACAAAAACAGATCTCCTTGGATGTGAGACAGTAATTCCTCGGGGCACATTTGTTTTGCAGATCTTCCCGTACTTTGCAAAGAAGCACGGGGCCACAGTCGCGTTGGGTTATTCTATACGAGAACTCACGTTTCACGCTCGGATGAGACAGAGAGAAAGATTCAGTTTTTCCATTCAGTTAGATGGGTTCCCAGAGGGAGACATTTTATTACGCGTGAAGATCATATTCGTTGTTACAAGGTTTGATGGTGAAACTGATACTTTCTGTGAGATTCACTCGGAGTTTTCTCTCACTGAGTTTTCAGCGCAACGTGAGACGGAAAAGGCCGACGAGTGAGTGAGCCAAGATGACTTATTCGAAACTCGCAACTGATTGATCGCAGTTATGGGTTAATGATAACAATAATAACACAAAGATACTCACAAGAGCTACACGGATGATTTCGTTGATATTGAGATAAGCTTGAACGGGGGGAAGGCCTTTACCGACCAGATACGCTTCGTCCGCCTTCTGTCTGAACATCTGCATTTTGTCTTGTTCCGAATAAACTGCCACTGATTTAATCCCTAGCTCAGTGCAAGCTCTGAATACTCGAATAGCTATTTCTCCTGTAACATGAAAAAGAGAGATGTCGTTATTTTAAGGGGAAAACAGTTCGCATAACGTATCCATCACGCTAACACAAATTACCGAAAAGGTCGCGAAGACGATGTTATTCCAACATACAACTCACTCATTGTAATCTTCGTTAAAAAAAAAAAAAATTAATTGGGGTTGGTTGTATTTTGTACCAAATTTTCCAACATCTCGCTCGGAAAGTTACGTCGATTTAATCAACGGAAAAAATCTTCCTCGGTAACGTCAGTTTAATTACGGCAGAAAACACCGTTATAAATTTGATGCGTCTTCTTTCTTCTCTCCGGTGGAAATAATTGGGTTAACGGAGAAAAACTGAGTAGAGGGTTGTTTTGATAATAAATTACTCACCTAAAACAAATTGGCCTTCTCCCAGAGGAGCCTGGGCCCAGTGGAATCTGAGGGAAAACTCTCGCCACGCTTGAATTACATTTTTAAGGGAAAAAGTGAAATTGTTTTAGGTTCATCCATTACTTGGAAGCGCTTGGGCTTTGTGAGATGTTATCATTTCTGCTGAGTGAACACCACACGCTAAGTTTTGATAGTAGATGTTTTGAATAAACATGAAGGAACTCAAATTCATCACGATGGCTCAATTTAATGTAACTCCCCCTATAACCAGAGCGCTGCCAGCGTTCTTCAAGCTACACCAGACAGCTTGTTTAATCTTAACGCTCTGATGGCGTCACACGCTGATTGAAGTGTTTGTGCCATTTAGTTACCTCTGTTGGCGACGAGAACGCTTCTGATCGGCCTGTATTCCACGTGGGAGCCCATGCTTCGTGTAACCGACCATTTTATGAGTTGCCGCTTCATTTGGTGGCGAATCGAGTATGTCATACGTGTTGTGCCCAACATCTTGGAGGTGTTGGCTGTCGTTGGCGGATCAGGCGGCTATCTGGGAACAAAAATGTAATTGTGATGTGAATCTTCGGATAACAATCAATCACAAAAGACGGTAATTGTAGTAGTATGGCGCAATGTCCCAGGACGACTTGAGGGAGTGGTAATTCAAACTGGCAAAATAAACTCAAAGTTCATGTGGAGAGTGAAAACTACAGGCTGGCTGGCTGGGCCAATCAAAAATTGGAAAAAATGAGTAAATATTAATTTTAAACAAAATTGTGAGATGATGTTGAAAAGCTGGGATTTCTTAGACAAAACTGAGTGTTTTTTCCATGTGATATGTGACATGTGATCAGTGTTTTTCTGGCTCGTATCATTGAAACTATTTCTTCTTAAAACTTTTTAGATCTCTGGACGATCGGCAAAAAAATTACATTTCAGAGGCTGGATTGTGCATATTTTATGCGCGCGGCTCCGTCGCTACCACCACTTCTGTTGAAGAATTATTCAGATGCTTCGTTGGTCTTCAGAAAGGCACATAAATGTTCAAAAACAAGCCTTGACAATAGATAACTACTATCTTCTTGATTTTTAAATTATCGGCAGTCTCATTTATATTGTCAACAAATCAATGTAAATGGCATTGGAGCGCTGTGCAACCTACTAAGTAACTAGTAAGAGGTTGTAATAATGTGCCCGATTTTTTAAAATTTTTGATAAATAAATAAAATAAATTGATATTTAATGGATACCTACATACTGTAGATTTTGAAAATATACGTCTTTATTATAAATAAAAAATAGTAATTGCGATGACTGTGTAGGCTCCAACTTTTGTCCTTGATATTGCCACCAAGGCATGCTCATCACTACACAACATTCATATGCTTTTGCCGATATTGATGTCATTTTCAAATTTATAAACAAGAACGTCGGTTTATATTTCGATTTTCCCAATATTACCAAGTGATAGAAGAAGCAACAGGGCACATTTTGTCATTTTTTTAAACCCAAACTGGGTAAACCCCATACTGAGAAGGCTCGTTAAAATCTTAGAATTCAGACACAAGAAAGAACATGAATTATAAAGACGTCTTAACTCGGTCGGGTAACAGAATCCAAAGATTTATCTCGCCATTCTAAACGATCACTATATGGTGGCGGCGTATCACAGAACGCATTAGCTCGACGGAAATGAAATATGCACAGATCTCCTTTCTGACCGCCGTATTAGGTTGAAACTTAGTAACTGTGGGAGGACGCGGTTTTCGAGAAGTGCTTTAGTGGGGAGGGATACATCGTTATAATAAAGTGCCAGCCGTAATGGAAACCGAGAACTTGAGATTAGTTGCGGCCAAGGGAGAAGGGTTTTTAGGGGTTTTATTAGAAGTTTTAGGACAACGACGAGGGAAGGGGGTGCACTCATAGCTGGTTCGAGAGAAGTTCGTTGGATATGGAATCCATCATCCATATTACATTTTGTCATGGAACGAAACGGACGTCTGACGCCTACACCCTCTTTGCCCTTCCTGATGGCTTGTAAAGTTCTTTTTCTGGTTCCCAGCAACTCCCCCATCCGAATTCAACACTGGCTATTGATGGGGGCGATAAGATGCCTGAAGGGGGAAAAAAGTTCCAACATCAATCAGTTCTCGTACGGATTGATCGATAAATATTTGAAAAATGGAGCAGGCCGAAATTCGCTTTGCCTGACATTAAACACTTGTAAAACAACGCTAAAATTCATCAGTAAATTCATCTATGGCTGTATGAGGATTGTTTGGCACAAAAGATTACAATTTTGAAACATTTTACCAATAAGTGTAAATTTTGAAGCGTTCATGAGAAAGGAATTTCTAATGAATTTTCAATAAAGTATATACTAACGTGAATTCGGTAATAAAATGATTGTATAAGAAATGTTTCACTTTACTTGCATTTATACACTCATATTTAAGATTAACAGCGAAAAAAGTTATAAATTAGTGTGAATCGGTTTTGGTTAATTCATTCCTCTCTAAATAATAAAAAATGTATTGGTACCTATGTATTCATACCTGAGGCAATCTTTCCGATTTGAACGAAAATCTGTCACAATGTTTTCCAAGATAGTATTAAAAATAGAACAACAACATGGATGTGTGAGGAATCCTTTCCCTGTAAATTGAATGGGTTGCCGTTAATAAATGGGTAGGTAAAAATGTTTATTTTAGAAGTACTTTTTTTAATTTAATTTGTTTTCTAATTAGGTATTTGTTCTGGATGCCTCAAAGATACGCTTTCTTTGTTGTATGAGATCTTTAAAGTATAGTATAACATATAATTGTTGACCGATTTGCAGCGTTTTATATCAATCACTCGTTTAGGCCCCCGCAAATATCTACGAGGAATCGTCTCGCCGTTACGTAATCAGCCTAACTTGGTATTCAGCTCTAATCCCGTTGAGTGGGTTTGTAGAATCTCCAGATAAGAGCTGTTCGGGAGATGAAGTGAGGCCCATATGAAATTTACCGAAGTAAACGACGGTCGTAAACACTGCGTTTACGACGCAAGAGCCGTCGGAAGACCCTGATCAGGCTTCCTTGAAGAAAATACTTTTTCGCTCGTCTTGCGTCAATTAAAACTAAAATCTCTATGATTAATGGTTCTCCACTTACCTACGTTTTAACACAATTACGATTTTTAACCTCTTGAATTCAGCCAGGAATGCGGCTCGAAGTATATCGCTCCGAAGAAGTGTCTCAAGAAATAAGTACTTTAAAGAGGGAATATGTGAATAATGGTCTTGGCCTTGGCCGAGAGAGATGGCCAGCCTGGCGTCTGTTAGTTATACGTAGTTTATGTGGAAAGAAGGCACCCGATGAAAAGAATACCCGAGCGCATACATGAGAAATACTAAATTGTGAGTTTTAGATGCGTAAAATGATAGTAAAAACAATTAAATAAACCCGATGCAAAATGGCAAAAGTGAGTGCTCAATCAGCAACGTAGTCAGTATTATCCTCTTCCGTTTCCTTGCCTCGGGGAAATAATAAAGAAGTTATGAGGGTGGAAGGTGACCCACACAAGCCCTGATCCACTGGCTTAGGTGTAAAAGGAAACGTAAACCCTGTGGGGAGCTCGGAGGTCTCATAACCGTTTATTACCTCGTTCAACCCCCCTCCATCCGGCATTAGAGGTTTTTTCCCACCTCTATAACGGCGGCTGTACGTAGGAAATATTTCCGTTTTTGATATATTTATATCCCTCTACTTCAGACTCGGTGCGCAGGGGTTCACTTCCGACCTTTATGATGATAATACTACCGGAGAGCTGGCAGTTAATGAAATGAGACCCAACTCTCCTATTTTGTCTCCATCGTTGGAAAAAGTCTTGAATGGACGGATTACCCAGAGAAAAGCTCTGCTCCATGCGTCCATGTTAATCCTAGATCAGATATTAGGGTGACGACAACGACTAGGGTGATTTAGAATAATTCTTATGTTCAAGTTTAGTCTTTGTGGCGCACTCTGATCTGTGCCTACACAGTTTCTTCTTTCCTTTTATAATGTGTAGAACCTTACTGAAGTCTCTACCCTTGAAATACTAGTCACTAGTGATTACCTATAGGCCTTGATAGATGATATCGGTTTTCTTCGAGCCAAATGTATTCTCATTTTTTACAAAATTCAGTAATCATCTATTACAATAATGTTGGAGTAGGATTCGGCTTAACCTGCTAAAAAAAAATACTAATAAAAAAAAATGAAAAAAAAAAAAAATAATAATAACGTAGTACAAAACGACGTACAATCATAGAACCAGTAGACCTAGGAACTGTTATTTATTTATCACAGAGATTACTAACGCGAAGTTCAAGTTTCACATGCGAAACATCGTTCTGGAAAAGTGCTCGAGAGGGAACGAGAAATGCTCCACATATCGGAGTTGAATATTTGACCTCAGAAAAGGGATCACTTTCTCATCTCTTCCCTCTGGTTCCGGTTATATGTACATACACTTCCTTTTTCGATCCTCCCATCACTCCCCGACAATACGTTGAATGTTGCATGAAAAGCAGACTTTAGACCCTTTTCGAGCCCCGCACCGTTCCACTCATGCGAATAAGACGTCATAAGTAGTGAAGATTTTTTTTTTTTAACGCAATCTGCGCTTGGATTTTTTGTACTCAATCTGAGAGTACGAGAGCACTTGATAGTATATATAGTGTATTCGGTCATGTAAATAATTGCCTCTGAATTCTATGAATAGGATGGCACCACCTGATGAATACAACTGCGGACAATACTCTGTAAATAATTTCAAAATGTTGAAACTTATTTCCTACTTCGTCATATCCAAGACTAGATGCCCTAATTTGCTGTGGTTCGCTCTAAAATTCACAATCGTAACTTTCAGAAGAGTTTAAAGCGGCGAGCGGGGTTAGATAAGGAGCCACAAGGCCGAGTGAGAGTTGTGTGTTAATTTAGATAGCGAGCAAAGGTCAAGACCTTCATTGAGAAATCCCTCATGTACGGCCATCATATCTCTTTCAGATAAACTGAAGATTGAAGAACCAATTCTATTGAACTTAGGACTGTGGGGCGTCAGCAATGGATCGAATACCCGTTTAGGGCTTCTGGTGAGACCTCTAGTTTAATTATCTCTCGCTTTTCATGATTGGCACTGACCCACTCGGTGGCTTTTATAAAATTGGTTCGTCTACTTGAGCTATTTTTCCGTTCGAATTTACCTTTGGTCGATTAGTCCGAGGTCGGTTGATTGTGGCTACAGCTGAGAACTAAATATGAATGAATATTATATGAATATTATGTTCAACTGCCTCAGAGCGAATCTTACAAGAATCAGTCGGTTCTCCGAGATGAAATTCAAAGTGCCAAGCCTCAAATACATATTTGATGAAGGGAAAACCTCTACCTGAACCGTGGGTCCTTGGAGGTTGGAGCAGATGACGAGGAGATTCGGTATAGAGGCACATTTATGCGCAGGAGGCATACCGAGTTCAGATACAAAATAAATATTCAAGTTCAGACGAATAACTTTGCATCAGTAAACTTTCTTTAGGGACAGAAGGAAAAAGTAAAATTTAAAAAAGGGTCGTTGGATGAATATTCCGCCGTTTGATAGAATATGATAGAAGCGTTTCAAACCTTCTACTCCTAAGCCTCATATACGTATATCGAGTGAGGCAGAGGAAATTCCATCGCCGTTTAAAGGAAAAAGAAATTAAAGTCGGTGGAGGCAGGGCTGGTGGAAGAGAGGGGGCTACCACGGCGTATAATGTCGGAACGACGGGTATAGGATGCCAGAGAAGAGCCAAGACCCATTAAAATTGGGTGGTGTTGGGACGAGTGAAAATCCCGCTTTATAGAAAGCTCTTCCGTTATATTAGACCCGCCTTTCATTCAGTGACGTTATATAAAAAAGAGGATTTTGATTGATGCCCCAGCAAGCAGGCTGAGTCTTCGCAGCAGCGCAGATTAACCCATCGTTATCCATCACTATTTTCATTCCTCCCTTTCCTGGCCTTTATTCACCTGTCACCATCCTCACTCAGTTGCCCCGTAACTCCTTTTCCTCGCAATTTTTCTTCTTCAATTTCCTTTTCAGTTGGAGAAAAGGATGTCTGCCAAGGCAATTGGGTTTTTCAAATTAAAAAGCACGAAATGGTGTCAGTTACAAATCAAGGTAAGGTTACTTAGCGTGACAGCACAAGCCGTGTGCCTTGCGGTGATGTTGGAGAACATCTAGTAAATGATTAAGGTTTTATGTTTGAGAAGAAAATGATACTCGGGCATTTGAATCAGAAGAAGAGGTGTGATCGATAAAATAAAACTAAATCGCCTCGGTTAATAGGTAAGTCATACTGGACCGGCAGCTTAAACTTCCTTCTTGTAAATAAATATCATTTAAATCGAGTCGAACAAGCAAAATGCTCCACCCTCCGCCCCCTTCCCTTCTTCTCTGCACTTCTTTGGTCAAGTCTGCTTTGATAAGATCTACATGGGACCACATGAAATGTCGGATCGAACAATAAACACTTGGATTTACCACGATATGTGGCTATTACCAGATACTTGAGTGGCTACCAACCTTATAAAATGGTCCGTTAAGATAAAACTGAGCCGTAAAGTAGATAATAAAATGCTTTGCAAAAGTGGTTTGTAATGTTCGGGACTGATTGTTGGCAGTTAGGTAAGGTATCAGGGACCTAGATAAAGATCGTTCTCAAACTTCTACCTATGGCCTTCAACAAGCTATTTTGAGATTAAAAAGTGAACCAAAATTCATCACTAAAAAAAAAACCCAAATCTCAAAATATCGACCTACAAAAACCACTTCCTATACACACAGTTCGAGTCTCAACTGAATCAATTCAGCGCCTAAAATGTATTGAAAAATGTTGTTCCACACGTTTGGGTCCTCAAAATTCCGTTTTAAAAATAAAAATTTTCACCCAGTGGTAAAATGCAGAGAATAATAAACGAAACGCCGAAAAGAGGTACCCAGCGCAGGATCTTTGCCAAAATCCTACCTGAAGCAACAGAGTAAAATGATACTCCGGTTGTCGCACTGTGCAGCCGGTACCCCCTCCCCCTTCCCTTCTTTACATGGTAGTACTCAGGTGGTGCGTAAACATCTTCTTAAATAGATCACGGCGTAAAGGTCCTGATAACTTTATCGGGCATACGAGATAATCCAGTGGTTTATGCAACTGAATGAATTTGAAGGACGAAACAAACTGATTCGTTCAACCCTGTCTTATCATCGCCCACTCTCGTATTACTGGCTCCATATCTTCACAGCTATTTCCACAGCTTTCCAATTTATTTATAATGCATTTTGATAAACTGTTCCTCTCAACAATCCTTGATAACATAATTTCTCTTTCATGTAGCTGACACTCTCAAGACTTGATCCTTATATAAATTTCAAGTTCAAGCGCTTTTAGATACACTTTTATAACCAGCAGATGTTAAGTAAGGCTCCGAAGTTTTGATCTCCAACTCGACTCGAAAGCCATGGCAGGTTGAATTAGTTAGCTACCCCCTATAATGGCTCTGCGTCGTACCTACACCTAGTTTTGGGACGCCTGAGAAGTGTAAGTTTTAACGAGGGAATCTTCCCCTTTTACTCGAATAAGTTTGTTAAGGAGGTTTGAAGACTTCTACGAGACTCATTCGAACAACCAGCAGAAACCTTAAGTCAACAAAGATTTTCCTGGAACTTCAATTCCGGAATAAATTTCTTTCACAAATTGGATGGGACGAATCAGACGAAACAATCCGAGTTCAAGCTCCATCAGCTCTTGAAGTCTTTTCAGCGAAGTTTGCCTTCATTTAACGACCCTCCTGAATAAGCCGTTCAGCTTCGTTGTCAAAACATGAATTAATTTTACGTCGTCGACTCTCTCCCTGAAAATAACCGCGAGCGAGAAATGCATTGTCTCAGACAAGAAAAGACCGGTTGCACGGGCAGAGCCAAGAGCCTTAAGGGGGCGTCAGACAGTCCCTTGCAAAGTGTTCCCAATTTATTGAAGCTCCTGTATGGAAATTTAAACTTTTTCTTTTTGCAATATGCTCGTAAGACTTGTGAAATTTCTCTAGCCTATAAACAAATGAAATATTTTCAAAATTTTAAATTTTAAATTTCGTAACTTTGAAGTTATGAGAAGTTGGCAGTTGAATTTTCTTTTAGAGAACAACAACAAGTCTTAAAAGGATATTGCGAAAGAAAAAAGTCTGAATTTTCAAACAGGAGCTTAAAAAAATCGGGAAATACTTTTGGAAAATCAGGCCGTGCGGCATGGGCCTGGCGGGGTAGGGTGGCCAACGGCGACAGTTCGGCCGTCAGCCGCTAGATCGAGTTGCATCGACAGACCCCCTTGAAGGGACTGACGAGAGAGAGAGGGCCGAAGCTGAGAGTGAGAGAGAGTGAAAAAGGGTTTTCCTTTCCTGGTTACCTGAGAGAAACTCATTCTTTTCTGTTGAAATTACCTGACCTCTTCAAGATGAATAGTAAACATTTTTTCTGGGTTTAGAGAAATGACCCCTTCTTGGTTTTCATATGGTTACAGACACTTGCTCAGTGTGAAAAGGTATCTCATCAACTTTCCAATCGGACCAAATTTGGGTGTAGGTGGGGGAGGGGGGGATCAAATGTGTTTTTGAAAATTGGATTTTTGGAGATTGGGCAAGCGGGGTATCGTTTTCCACTAAATTTTGGACTGTGAATCCAACGAAATGTGTCCCAGAACGATTGGCACCCACTGGAAGAACTTATGGGTCAAATTGGGTATCTATAACCCATTTGGAATATGTTTTTTCGGGATTTCTGGTACCCAGGCGTGTGGGTTATCATTTTTTACTAAATTATGGACGCTGAATCGATTGGAATTTGTTCGGGACCGACCACATCCACTGTTTCCATTTTCCCGAGGTTGAAGAAATGAGTCTCCATGCGCCTGAACCGAGGAATAACCAACCCATGTGAAAAAGTACATGAATAAAAAAACTTTTATAAAAACAACATTTTTCATATGCACTAAAAAGTAGAAAATAATTTTCCTATGAGCCTGGCTGAATTTCTGAATAAATTGGTCACATTATGGTAACAGACTTTATAACAATTTCCAATTCTTATAAAACGAAAAACGTTGGGCGCATTTTGTATTATTATTATGAATGTTCATTTTAGAATCATATAAATATGAGATTTATATGAGGTAATACTAAACTACTGTTTTTTTCTGACAATATATTAATTTTACAAATTATCTATGATAATTATTAATATAATTTATTCAGACCAATTTATTCAGAAATTCTGCCAGGCTCATAGGAAAATTATTTTCTACTTTTTAGTGCATATGAAAAACGTTGCTTTTATAAAAGTTTTTTTATTCATGTACTATTATTTTCAACTTTTGGTTGGTTATTCCTTGAATAATCAACCTATGTTTTCATGCAAAAGGTCAACCTCTCCGATTCGGCTTAAAATTTTTTTCTGGACGTTTCAAGGTGTCTAGATCAAAAAAGCTGCAAATTCTTACACAGGGGTTGGTTATTCCTCGGACCAGGCGCATGGAAACTTATTTAAAACATGGGGGAAATGGGGAAAACGGTGGGTGCGGCGGGTCCCAGACCCATTCCAATCGATTCAGTGTCCATGATTTAGCGGAAAATGATACCCCACACGCCCAGGTACCAGAAATCTCCAGAAATTTTGAGCCGAATCGGAGAGGTTGACCATTTGCATGAAACGCTGTTTTTGGTAGTAGAAAATTTTCTAAAAATCTGAAATTTGGGTCAGGGGTCTGATACCAGCCTAGGACGGTCCTCCAAACTTTTCAGCCCCATCGGACCAAATTTGGGCGGGGTAGGGGTCAAAATGTGTTTTTTGAAAAATGGATTTTCGAGATTTTGGGCTATCTAGGCGTGTGGGGTATTATTTTCCACTAAATTTTGGACGCTGAATCCAATGAAATAGGTCCCAGTTATGGGTCAAATTTGGTATATATACCCATTTTGAATATGTGTTTTTGAGATTTCTGGTACCTGGGCGTGTGGGGTATCATTTTCCACTAATCATGGACACTGAATCGATTGGAATGGGTCTGGGACCCGCCAAACCCACCGTTTTCCCCATTTCCCCCATGTTTCCCCCTGGTCCGAGGAATAACCAACCCCTGCATAAGAATTCGCAAACTAAAAAAGTTTTGTTCGTTAGAAATTTGTAATTGTAAAATTTTATTGAAGAACCTCGATAAACAATGCAGATATTCCCCCCGGGCGGGGGGGGGAGGGTTAATTCTTTGTTTACCTTTTTCAATCTCCAACACATTCTAGAGGGATTGGACGACCTTTGGACTAACGTTACATTTTTTTCTCTCGTCATTGTTGACGGGTCCCCACCTAGTGATATATAATTTTATAATTTTATTTTATTGAAATTACTCAAGAAGTTCTTTAAATCATCATCAAAGTATTATAATATTGCATTGTCATCTGGTCCTGATCTATATGTAAAGTTTCAGAACTATAGATTGCCGATAAATGGTCGAAATTTGAGTTGAAAGATTTCGCGGACAAACAAACAACAAAGAAAGCGGGTTAAGAAAAACGTTTTAATAAAATTTGCAGCGTTTTAGGTTGGTTATTCCTTGAATAATCAACCTGTTTTCATGCAAAAAGTAAATCTCTCCGATTTGTCCCAAAAAAAATTTCTGGACGTTTCAAGGTGTCTAGATCAAAATTAGCAAATGTCCGTACTCCGTCTACGCCGACTTTGGTAGTAGAAATTATTCTAAAAATCTGAAATTTTGGTCAGGTTTTTGTGAATTATTTATTGTAATTGAATTTAAATACATCATCTAGCAATATTTGTTCGCAGGATATCACACGGGTAAGATAAGATTTCAGCAAATCTTAATCTTGAATGTTAATAAACATTATGCACGGGACACTATACACAATCACATTCATTCTGGCACAGCACAGTCAGGTCCAGAGGTTTATCGCGCTTGAGTCGCCGAAGCTCGCCAGCGTTGTCAAGAACGTTGAGCATCTCCGGGTTCTCATGTTTATGAAGGCGTTGCTCGTGCTTCCTTGAGAATTTGACTATAGTTTCATTGACAGTTTCAATCCTCAGATCCCGATGGATAACGTCGAATTTTTTTTTTTTTTTGCAAGGTTTGGATTATCTTAATGTTGGATTTTTTTGGCACAGCCCCAGAGTTGTATACCGTAACTCCAGATGGGGCGAAAAATCTGCTTATAGATGAGCAGCTTGTTGTGAAGGGAGAGATGGGAGTGCCTTCCCATAAGCCAGTACATGCGTCTGAACTTGATCTTCAGTTCTTCTTTCGTCTTTTCTATGTGCTTCCTCCAGTTGAGTTTTGAATCCAGAGTCATACCCAAGTACGTGACAGAGTCAGCGTAGGGTACTACGGTTGAGTTTACCTCAACTTCCGTTGTTGGCACTTGCCGAATGGTGAAGTTGACGTGAACTGACTTTGTTTCGTTCAACTTCATTCTCTATGTTTTAGTCCAACGGTAACCTTTCAATTTGAATCCTTCGTTTGATATGGCTTTCAAAAGTTTTTCGAGGTGTATCAAGTGATCATTGAAGGTTTTCGAGAAGACTAAAATATCATCTATGAAATTACAACAAAAAACGTCCAGATTATTACGTCGTATAATTCCCGAGAGCACACGCTGAAAAATGGCCGGCGAATTCTTTAAGCCAAATGGCATGCAAGACCATTGCCAGTGACCGTGCTGCGTTATGAAACCAGTTTTGTATCGGTCTTTGGTACGAATTGGTATGGACCAGAAAGCCAAATGTCTAGAGCCGAGAACCATTTACAGTCGCGCGTCTTCACAATGATATCTTCGATAAGAGGGAAAGGTTGACTTTCCGGAATTAGTAATTTATTTAGTTCCCTGAAGTCTACACATAATCAGGTCCTTTCTTTCGCATTCCATTCACCGGTTTTTTTATTCGCTAACGTGACTGGTGAGGCAAATGGTGAGCAGGACTCTTCAATCATTCCATGATTTAACAATTCAGCTATTTGTTTTTCAATTTCTTTCTGATCTTCGTAGGAACATCTATAGGGTAATTTATAAATAATAAATAAATTTTTGAGCCGAATTGGAAATGTTGACCTTTTTCATGAAACCAAGGAATAACCAACCAGAAGTCAAATGTCCATCCGCCGTAGCCGTCCACCGTCCGTGCCGTTTTAGGTAGTAAACATTTTTCTAAAAATCTGAAATTTTGGTCAGGGACCCATTTCCGGCTCTAGTTGGTCCTCAAATCTTTTTAACCCGATTGGACCTAATTTGGGCAGGTTAGGGGTCATAATGTGTTTGAAAAATGGATTTTTAAGATTTTGGGCGATCTAGGATCATTCGAAATGGGTAGATAGGTACCCATTTAGACCCATAACCTCATCCAGAGGGCGCGACCCGTTCCGGGATTCATTTAATTGGATTCAGAATCCAGAATTTAGTGGAAAATGATACCCCACATACCTAGATCGCAAAAAATCTAAAAAATCCATTGTTCAAAATACACATTTTGACCCCTACCCCTCCCAAATTTGGTCCGATCGGGTTGAAACGTCTCAGGGACCAACTAGAGCCATTATACGGCTTCGTTCGTCAGGACGGAACCTTGTCTGAAGGTCTAAACACAGTTTTGGAACAGGTATAAATCACCCAACCCAACCGCTCGCAGATGGTGAAAAAGGGATGAAAAGAAGGCTGGCTCAGCGTAGGGTGGGGAGGTCAAACTAAACGGAGTTGAAAGCAGGCAAGTTCACGAAAAGGAGTCACATAGGCATAGCTGCACAACCCTAATGTGTGGAGGGTCCAGAAGCGGTATCACAAAAGTGTCTGACGCCCCCTTAAGTAGGATGTTGATAGATGATGTTGAGGCTTTTGATGGCGTAGACCGGGGATGGCTTTGTCTTTCGTACAGCAGAGCACGGAAAGGTGTTGGGCGAACGCTTTGTGTTCGTGAAGACGTTGTCAGGAACTAAGGTAGAATCTGGAATGTGAAATTCCACCAACGATGCAATCAACCATAATCCTAACTCTGCCGTAATGAATCGTCAGACTTCAAGAGACGCTTGGTTTCACAAAACTGCTGCACGGGTACGAATACGTATGGGTACGACAGAGAGCATAGTGTGTTCCGAATACATAACTAAGGATAATGTTTTGAAACGGGGGAAAAAACTCAAGTGTTTTTATTGCAGAAAAAACCATAAATTGTAATGCAAATAATTCCCCATAACGCCTTGGTCCCCGGCAGTCTCGAAAACCATTTTCAGAATACCTATTTTCCTGCCTCCGTTTTTGAAGATTGGGTTGAAAATGAGCGAGGCGAAACTAGGACATTTTTACACATTTTGACTCATACCTCCCCTCGGTAATCAGGAATGAAAAGGACGATTCTACCTAATGTTCTCCTTTTTGGGCCTCAATCGACAAAAATTTCAATTCAAAGAAAATGTCTAAAACCAAAAACGGTGTTTCTCAGACATTTTGAAACACAAACTTCAAAAGTTTTATGAAATTAAGGGATTCGACCTTAGGCCTGAAAAAAGGGCTACAATTCAAGAATAATAAACTAAAAAGCATGATAATTTTATAGTTTGGGGTAAGTAATTTTTGTGTTAGTATAAGATTGTCACAGCTAATTTTTTCGTGATCAAAAACCAATTTTTTTCCTTCAACTATTTTTTTCTTCTACAATTATTGTAGAAGAAAAAAAATAGTTTATAAAAAGGCGGTGGCCAAATCGCGAGTATGGGGAAATCGTGACATCACTAAAATAGGACAAAACGCCCGGCCCGACGTTGGATACGCCGTTTACAAGGATGTTATCACTTGGTTCGACATTCTGCCCTTGTTTAATTACGACTACTAAATGTTTCACCCGTATACTCAC